>OZ025869.1:2311641-2541641 GCA_964019415.1 Ianthella basta | reverse complement strand
GCCATCAAATGGTGGCCGCCCTTGGGTAGGCGCCGCATCCTACCGGACCTTAAAATAACTGTAGCCGCAGTGTCTGATCAAGCAAATATGGTACTCCTATACTCAGTCATTGTACTGATGTGTTTATGACTATGCGGTAGGTGCTACATCCAACGCAGTTGTTAATGGTATGAGCCACCCAGGGCACCACAATTGCTGAACCATTTCTTGGTGTGAATTTCATCCTTATTATGGCTAAGGGAAGTACGTACATACTCTGCTATGCTATACATCTAATTATTGTCATTAATCCATTTATGCCTTATATCTTATATATGCATTATGCAAAGTTATATTGACAAGTTCACACCGTTGTACACACATCGCAATGAAATTCAATCTGTAACAAAACCAAGCCAAATCATTGCATGACTAATCTTGTTGAAGGTTAAATTTGTGTACATGTTATCCACATCACGGTGCGTAACACAATGTTATAGTGACCATTTGCTAATAGGATCTTAGTAAATTTAATAATATTCATGTTAATCCCATTACTTGGTCTTTAAACAATCTTAGCCATGAGAAGTTTGATCTTCATCTTTGTATTGTAGTATTATCTAGCTGTTAATTTGTTACACTTCTCAGTGGGTAACTATCACACAGTATTGCAGCTACTCAATAGCCTTATGAGATCTAATCCTCGCCATTCCCATAGGATCACATTCCCATAGGATCACATCCAGCAGGTTTTAGCAGTGCATTGAACCGTTTGTGCTATAATATTATATTATATTGATATGGTAGAGACTCATAACTGTGTTGTTAGGTTCAAACAGGAAAGCATTGGACAATACTGCCCATTTTAACTGATCAAGGGGGGAGGATAGCGTGACATTTTCACTGGAGAGCCTTTGTCAACTGTTTACAGAGTTGACCAAGGCTCTCGAGCTGAACACCCTACTACCACCTCCCCAGTTTGAAGCTGTGGCATTGCTCATTGGTTTCCAGTTTGAGTATCTATTAATGGCAAATACTCCTTTGTCATGGTGGGTTCACTACTCGCCATGGAGATGTGTATCGCTGTGGAATCGCATTCCTACCAAATCTGTTCCTGTTGTGATATATATTGATTCATTTAGTTCCTGCTTATCTGTCTTTCTCTTTGTATACTTTTGCGATACTCAGTTGATTCGTTCTTTTCATATTTGTGTGATCACTTGGATTTGATTATAATTATTATGTTATGTATTATATAAGATAAAAGTGGAACCTGTCTATAGTGGTCACTGTATAATGCAGCCACCTGTCTATAGTGGTCACTGTATAATGCAGCCACCTGTCTATAGTGGTCACTGTATAATGCAGCCACCTGTCTATAGTGGTCACTGTATAATGCAGCCACCTGTCTATAGTGGTCACTGTATAATGCAGCCACCTGTCTATAGTGGTCACTGTATAATGCAGCCACCTGTCTATAGTGGTCACTGTATAATGCAGCCACCTGTCTATAGTGGTCACTGTATAATGCAGCCACCTGTCTATAGTGGTCACTGTATAATGCAGCCACCTGTCTAAAGCAGCCAGCCTCCCCTGGTCTGAACATTTGATGTACAGTGGAACCTGTCTATAGCGGTCACTGTATAATGCAGCCACCTGTCTAAAGCGGCTAGCCTACCCTGGTCCAAACATTTGATGTACAGTGGAACCTGTCTATAGTGGTCACTGTATAATGCATCCACCTGTCTAAAGCGACCAGCCTGAATAGTATTAACACATGTACATAGCTTTAGAGCATTTCAGTATACCTCTAGCTCTATAAAGACCAAAGTTGGAGAAGGACCTTTTATCAATATATAAATCCTCATCCAGTGTGGTGTATAGGCACTGGATATACCAAATGTGTGCTAAGTGAATTTTAAACCAAAAAATATGTAGTTCTGTGGCATCATCAATATTTTGGCTAGTGTGGATGTTTTGGGGGCGCCTCGATATTGTTTTCACCATATATTTGTATAGCTTCATTGGACTATAACAATTCGGGTAATTCAAGATGGCGACGCTCAAGGTCTACACTTTACAAGGCTCGCAATCATTTATGTTAGCATTTTGCCATCTATCAAATCTATCAAACGAAATTAGGACATAGGTGTGTGTTTGCACGGTAATGCTAGTAAGAAGCCTATTGAAACACTCGCCTGTGAGATATAGCTTCAAATATCATTAAAACTGAGCGCCAGCATTCCAACATGGCGGCGCTCTGAGACGAGTCTACTTTAGTTGGTTGGAGGAGGATTAGAACCGTTTGTTGATTATACCAATGCAAAGAGGTTCCTTGGATGAATTGGCTTGGTTTTCAACCAAAAAGCATGATATTGCGTATGATGGGAATCTAACTATCCTCGTGGAGATCTTGGTAGACAATAGAACAGCGCGGTGTACTTCAGGAAATCATGGCACCGAAGTGTGCAAAGGTTTGTACTCCTAGTGAAATCGAAATTACACTATGGGCAGGTAACATGCCCTGAATTGTCCCTTTATTTACAACAGACATTGCCAGTTAACGCCTTCTGTCTACCCCTCCCCACTCTCTATGTGTGTAGCTACAGTATTATGTGTATGCGCGCTTGTGTGTGTGTATGTGTGTGTGTGTGTGTGTGTGTGTGTGTGTGCGTGTGTGTGTGCATCTGTGTGTGTGTAAGTATTCAGTGCGTGTGTGTTGTGTGTGTGTAATTGGTTACCTTACAATAACAAAAGGGTTTGAGTTCAGGGGTGCCCTGGCGCCCCACAAGTTTTTTAACTTGAAATACTTGTTAGTGCTGGGATGTGTATTAAGAATGGAGCAAACTTGTGAGTGTGTGTGCACTACTGTGTGTGCCAGATGAGGCTGGGTGGGTGGGTGGGTGTAGGTACTTTTAGCCTTCATTTCATGTGAACATGAGCTAAATTCGCATTTCTCTTCTGTTTTCATTGCAGCATCTAGTAACATTATAGCACCTCACACAGTGTAACAGTAACTACCTCTCCCATCTCGCATTTCCCTCCACTCTCTTGTTGTACTCTGACTCGCATACTCCTGTTTTGTGTGTGCACATTGATACTACATTGGAGCTAGTGACACGAGTTGAGTGAAACTGAATGAAAGCTCTTTCCCCACCCAATCTATCTTCTTGCCGCAACTCCTGGCCTCCTCTCCCCTCACTGCTGAGCCGCGTACTCCAGTTTCATGTGCATTGATAACATACGTACATACTGGAGCAAGCATTGAATAAAACATTCAGCCCTCTCCACCCCCATCCTCCTCCCACTATCGCCGTCCTCAATGCTAAACTGTTACATTACCCTCTCTCCTGTATCACTTCTATTCGTTGATTCAAGTGCATCAGGTGTTAGCAGTCAATACTTTGAGTGACTCTGAATGAAAGGTTTGCCGCTAGACTCATTGCGTTTTGATATTTTCCACTGTACAGAAACTCAGACACACACACACACACACACACACACACACACACACACACACACACACACACACACACACACACACACACACACACACACACACACACACACACACACACACACACACACACACACACACACACACACACACACACACACACACACACACGTGTTTTTTAAATCAGCCGGTAAATTTGTTGTTACTTGTTAAGTGGGCACAATTTTGTTGGCTGAGGATTCACCGAGAGTTAACTACCATGACCTGACCCGGAACTTCGAGTGGACAGCCCATAATCACTGGAATTTGAATCATTTGTTTTATTAAGCACTGGACCACTAGTATCTGTCCCGCCCCCCATGCCCACTACATGTTGCACGCATGACCTTGTACACGTGTACGTGCATGATGTGTGTATGAATGGCTCATACCAGCATTCCCACACGATTTGATAAGTCATGTCGTCACGCTGCGCTTGTTTGTCAGTTGCGTGGGCGTATCCTGAAAAGTCCTTCCTCACCACTACTAGCTCATCATTGCCTGTGGCAACACGCCATGTGTACCAGCGAATTTCATTCATTCCTTCACAGACTTTCTGCGTGATGTTGTATGGAACTGCACTATTGTGTGGGTGGCTCTTACATGGCTTCACCTCATTTAGTCTCACGAGTAGGAGTAAGTGTGGTTTCTTTGAGTATAGTTGGCATAGGTCTTCGTTTGCGTTTGAGGAAGTATAGCCATGGTTTTGTTTGGTTCTACAAGGCTTTCACGCAGTCGTCAATTGCTTCCAAGGACGTGTGCGCAGTCACTACCTACTATGATACAGACTGTATCTGAGCACAACTCCGGTGTGTATCCTGGCAGGCGGTTGATTGATGAATCTTGGCGGTAGTGTGGAATGGCACTTTCTAACTATGTCATGTGTGTCACGGGCACCTTTGTGCATTCTTGCTTACTGAGTCTATACCACTAATGCTTGTGCACGAATACTAATGCCACAGAACCCCTCTAATACACACGTAGAGTCACTTATCTGTTTGAACTGTGTGCTATCCCTTGAACCTTTTGTTTTAAACTGGTTGCGGGAGTTGAAAAGCAATGTGTTGTATGGTAATTGGGGTCATGGGAGACTGCTGCCTCACAGGCTGTGATGTGTAGTACACACCTTCCAGACACTTTCCAATTAACCTTGTTCCTCTCTGAATGCAGCAGTGTTAATTGATATTACAACTATGTATGTCATTGTTGGTAATCTGGCAATGCATTCTGGCGCCAAAGTGTCTGTAGGTCGACTGTGCCCAGCACGGATCACTGCCACGTGTTGTGTGGGGTTTCTCTAAACGCTAGCTCACCCCTCTAAATCACAAACGATAACGGCTAGGTTCTACACAGTGCCAATATGCTGCTGCAACGAAGCAACTGTTCACTTCAAGTCAATAATAACACATGCTCTTCTACTGCCTACAGTCATTGTGTCATTGAAGCCACACATACTACAAGTTGACTTGTTTTGCAATTAGCAAACATGATGCTCTTTTCCCATTTGCACAGTCATTGCTAGCGGTCATTGTACTCAAACACGTGTCTATTTGCTCTTGATGTGTTTTGACTGGTGTTAAACTATATTAGTCAGTCTAGCTATAATTCCCCAAACATGTTGCCTACTGCATGGACATGAACGGTTGTGTAATCTTCTGATCCTAGGTAACTACATTGGGGACTGCTTGAGTATTGAATGACCACTGTAATGTGTTGTGTACGTGTGATTTGTAAGATTGCGAGTCATTGCAGTGTAATCAATCCAGCTGCAACATCTGTCATGTGTATTATAGCCTAGTGCTATCCAATTGGGATCTCTATACCACTGCACATACGACGACGATGTTGTGGTTGTTTGCCAACTTGCGGTAACTGTCGACAGGCTGGGTTGTGATTGAGCTGGGTGTGAAACTGGCCAGCAGCAGTCAGTTAATCGTGTTCTGGTTATACATGATTGGTTGTGCTCTTCCATGTGGAAGGTTAGCTGGCTTTTTCGAGCATCCAACGAACCTGACACATGCAGTACATGAAACGGACAGAAAATGGAACACCAGTAGGCAGGCTGGGTCTCCTATGAAGTTGATAGAGTAGAGGTTCATTACTGCATCCATACTATAGAAAAGGGAGGTAAAATTTGAGCGTCTAAATCATGTGGTACACTGTTTCTTAACTTCAAGATGTTTTGGCCCCAAAAGGGCCTTCTTCAGTTGTACAAAACAGATCATGGAAGACCATTTTGGACCAAAACAAGCTAAGAAACAGTGTACCACGTGATTTAGACACCTGAAATTAGTCCCCTTTTCTATCCTTTGAAGTTGATTGCACATATTGTACCCAAGTCCATCTAGCTAGGGGTGCAGTCTATAAGCACTGTCCTCATTAGAGAGGTGTCCTCATTTCAGAGGTAGTTTTGTACACATCTCTATGTAGCTGGGACAGTAGGCACTGTCCTCATCAGAGAGGTGTCCTCATTTCAGAGGTAGTTTTGTACACATCTCTATGTAGCTGGGACAGTAGGCACTGTCCTCATCAGAGAGGTGTCCTCATTTCAGAGGTAGTTTTGTACACATCTCTGTTTCGTTGGGACAGTAGGCACTGTCCTCATCAGAGAGGTGTCCTCATTTCAGAGGTAGTTTTGTACACATCTCTATGTAGCTGGGACAGTAGGCACTGTCCTCATTAGAGAGGTGTCCTCATTTCAGAGGTAGTTGTGTACACATCTCTATGTAGATGGGACAGTAGGCACTGTCCTCATTAGAGAGGTGTCCTCATTTCAAAGGCAGTTTCATACACATCTCTGTTTCGTTGGGACCGTAGGCACTGTCCTCATTAGAGAGGGCATTCTTTGTTATGGGTTCCTCTAGGCCACAAACCTACGTAACTATGTAGGATACCCACATTGCCAAGAGTTGAATCCTTTGATAATATCTCCTCACCATCTTAGTGTTCTTTTACACGTCACTTAGCAATAATGTGCCCTAAAGCAGTTATACTAATGCAATTGCTTACAGTGCATGGATTGAGTTGTCCTTGAACTACACTGTGTGTGCGTGTGAGTGCGTGTGTGTGAGTGTGAGTGTGTGCGTGTGTGTGTTAGTGTGTGTGCGTGTGTGTGCATGTGTGTGTGTGTGTGAGTGCGTGTATGTGGATTTTTGTGGTGTGGGTGGATGTGTATTCGTGTATGCATGTGCTGCTAAACGAGTTTACACTATCGACAGCCCACTTCAAAGACGGGACAAAGTGCGGCCAAGATTGGATTAGTGTGTTTTGCTTTCTTTGAAGACTTTGGCTAAGCTGCTTTGTACAAGATGGCCACAGCAGTTAGTCTCACGGCAGCAGACAGCCCCTGCGGCTCTCTTCGGTTATTGGCTGCTCAAACGCATAATTCTTATCTAACCCCAACAATGAATGGTATTCGCTCCTCTCTAAACAGTCATGTTGCAGTGACCGGGGTAGGTAATCGGTCTCGTTTCTAATCACATATCTTCATGCCAGTGGCTGGCTCTGGGATGTTTAAGCATATCGCAACATTCCTAAGGAGAACCAGCATTGTGGCCATTTTTCTGGTGTGCAGATATGGGCATATTTAGTCAGTTTCTTCTCATGAAGTGGCATTTGTTTGCTAGCAGTACTACACTTGTTTACTATACATGTACTTGTTTGTTGATGTTGTTTTCTTGTTGTTTTGTTGCATAACCATATGTACAATTCCAAGCTGCATTGCAAAATCGAATATTTTTCGTAGTCAAGAAATTGTTACGTCTGTGAGCTTTTGGAATGTAAAGTACCATTAACCCCCACAAAGAAAGTAATTTAAACTGTGTTTTCATATCAATGTGCTACATGTCACATTGCATTAGTACTTTGACTGTAGGCTACTGGTTGCTTGGTGCCATGTTGCCGTAGAAACCATGACACATGGCCACAAAGAGCCACACGGCTTATCGTATTGTTATTGTGGTTCAGTGAACTCAACAAGTCCTCTTAAGCATATTACTCTCCTTGACCACACACACCAGCTGTAACAAGATGTAAAGGGACGCTGGTCTGGGAAGACGCTCTTGTGCTGTATTGAGTTATTGAGTCATAGTGCATCAGGTCTGTGTGTATTGTTTAGTTATAGAGTACGTGCGAGGTAACGGATATTTGTATGGATTGCCTGAAGCCGTGGCCATGTGGTGAGCTTCCAAGCTTCACAGAGGAGGTAATTTCAGAATAGTTGGCGAAAAGACAAGTGGCAAATGGCATGATGTCATAGCAAATGGCAATACTGTACATTAGGAGTGATGCAATGGCAAGCAGTAAACTAATAGTGACATCACGCCATTTAGACATTCTGCCATTTGCCATTTTGGCCAATCATTCCAAAATCAGCTGTATACAGTGAAGCTTTGAAGATGAAGAGTGGGAATGCAGGGAAGGGAGTGTGGGGGAGGGTGAGGGAAGAGTGTGTTAGTGTGGGGGAGGAAGAGGGGAGTGTGGGGGAGTGTGTGAGGAAGTGGAGGGAAGAGTGGGAGAGTGTGGGAGGGAAGGAATCTACAACCCCTTGTAATTGAAGAGTGGTCTGAGAGAGGCCAAAGAGGTCTTGGGTAGGGGATAGTGATTCATGTGGTTAGGAGAGGGGGCGTGAGATTGAATGGAGAGAGGAAGAGAGAGCAATATTGGTATGCGTGTGACATACGAACAATACAATGATGTTTGTGGAGGAGGAAGTTCAAGTGTTGGGCAGTAGAGGGGAGGTGAACCAAGCTCCTGAACCCTTTACAATGTTAGTGTGGGTGCAAACAAGGGGAGCAGTAATTATGTCTGTTGGTTACTCTAGCAAATGTTATTCTCACAAGCTTAGTTTGATTTCTACCCAAGTATCACTGTTGCCGTGTTAAGTGTATTCATTCCCAGCACTACTGTAGTAGAGAATGTACGTAGACCATTCGAACTAGTATGGTAGTGCTTATGCAATCTTGCAGTCGCTCTGAAACTGTGGTCTGTTGTTGCCTAGGGCATGTAGCAGTGCTGAATGCAAGGCATGTACGTATGTGTCGCCCTTTCCGTATCCTTGGTAACAACTGCTCCTCCCCCTCCTCCTACGGCCAACCCTGCCCCACTGTTTGAGAACAATTGTATGCTTGCTGCCACCTGTTGTACGTATATACAGTACAGCTCTGCATAGGGTAACCTCTGTTGAAGTACATCTTTGATAGACAGTTGACTCAACTTTGGCTGTTTGCAGTTGTTTTTCATTACAAGCACTGGTGGATTTAGCTACATGACACTAGCTTAGATAACAGTAACAGCAAACAGTTCAATAGTGACCACTAGCTAGCATGTCAAAGATTTGCACAGCAGCTGTCCAACCTTTGTCATTTGCAGCTGTTTGTTGATACTAATACACACAGTTTAACATTCAACATAGGCAGTTTATACATCAGTAGATACTGTTCTAACACACACACACAATAACTGGCTGCAAAGTGACAGGAGACAGCTGGAAGAGACCTAGAGTTTGCACAGCTGCTATCGATATGCTGCAATGTATTAGCTGAACAGTTTGAATACCTAACTACACTGGTTGAATAACAAAGCACATTCTCTTATTAGAGAAACAGCTGGCAAGTGACCCACAGTTTATGCAGTTGGAATGTAATATATTAGATATATATTAGATACATGTTGTGCTTTGTGCCTATGTGTTATAATTCTGCGGCAGAGAAGCATGACCACCTAATTGGGCAACTAACTGCGCAACGAACTGCTCTCACACACACACGTTTTATCTGGAATCGTAAATCTGCTAACACGGTCTATTCCTTTCATTACTCCGAGTGTGATATTAGTATCCACTGACCCTGAGCACCCCCCTAGCTCCTCTGCCCCACCCCCCTCCTCCCCACCCTACTCACCTTGCTATCCCCCACCAGGTCACTGCGGTCCGCATTCGCCAGTTCTCCATTTACGTAGAGTAGTGGACTTGACTAATTCTGTTTCTATGATTCCAAACAGGTGTTCCGTCATGTGCTGTGGAGCAAGGGCACAGATGACATGACAGCTAACAGATACTGATCATCTGTCTACCAAGGTGCACGGCACAAGTTGTATGAATTGGTATAAATCTTTGGTAGAAGGTCTTAGAAATACTGGCAGCTTGCTTCAGATATATGGCCAGCGTGGCTGGACATGTAGTTATAGAAAGCGAGTTCAAAGTACTGCATGATTATCAATAAAAGATTTTTGATATCGGAAAGCTGCAATCTGATTTCCTGTTACACTACATGTATTCATCCACGCCAATATTGAGTTGACTTCACCCTGAGCCATCATATGCACGTAGTGTGGTTTAGAATTCCAGTAGCAAAATTTATTGATTATAGCAAATTCTGTAAATTAAGGACCCGACTGTCGGATTCATAGGTTAAACTACTTACAAGACACTGTTGCATGGGTCCTGATGCTATAAGCTATCCAGTCGCACTTTCTAGCTTGTTCCTATAGCTATAAACGAAGCATGCTGACTAAGAATACCTCCTTCTTCGCTGGCACGCGCACGCACAATACCTGCCTGTAGCTGCATTGAGGTGGTAGATTAACAGAGATAAATACAGATTATTTCGAAATGTACTGCCCATAACTGTACTTCTTGAGTTGGTCTAATTCTGTCATTGAAGTTTTCTTGATTCGCCGTGGCCACGCTTGGCGTAGCTGTAATTCAAACTTACAAGTTTGCCAAAAGTAGTGAAGACAGTGCCAGAAGACTCAAGGCACGCGTTATCCACATTGTCTTGAGCAAGTCTCAGCAAACTTCGTGGCAATTACCTGCCGCCTATACTGACAGACTTTTATAATGAGAAGCTCAGAAGCCACACAGCAACGCATTACTTGAATGCTGATATAACAACCGAAGTGGCAGCCATAGCTAAGAGTGAGTGTAGTTCTGCTCTTCCTTTCTTACTCTTACATCACATGCAGGCAAAGCACTGCATATACACTGTGTGCTATCCCTTGAACTACAGTGAAACCCCACTAAACGACCACCTTAGAAATAAGACCACTTTGGTTTAGTCCTAAATCTATGTATACATGTATTATGGTTAGAATTAAGACCACCTCGAAAGTAAGATCACTTTTCATGGCCCAGGTGGTGGTCTTATTTCTGAGGTTCCACTGTATCTGTTTTTAAACTGGTTGCTGTGCTACAGAGTTGAATTGTAATGCGTTGGATGGTAATTGGAGTCATGGGAGGCAGCTGTCCTCGTTGTCTGTGATGTGTAGTACACACGTTCCAGAGATTTTCCAATAATCCTTGTGCCCCCACTCAATGCAGCGGTGTTAATTGATATTACAAGTATGTATGTCATTGTTGGTAACTTGGCAATGCACTATGGCACCGCAGAACTGTCTGTAGGTAGACTGTGCCCACAGACTGTACGGATCACGGCCACTTGTTGTACAGGGCTTCTCTGAATGTTAGCTTGCTCCTCTAAATTACAAAAGTTTCTATATATTCTGTGCAAGTCCTACTTCCAAAACAAATTTAGGGGAAAGCACCAAATAATTCTTGTTAAGTGACTTGAGAGGCCTCTCCTTGTGAAAATGGCAACATTGTGCCCAGTTGGTCTAGTCCTTTACCAACAATGAATACAATTTAATGGAATAATGCGAGTGTTTGAAAGGTTCCACCATAAATCTTGCTCTGCTCATTTGTCGTAGCCACTCATTCATCATAATAAACATCATTCTGCCTCTGTTCGTGTAGTATGCAGTGTGCAGTGCTATCCTCAGGTCTACGCACACTCATAGTACTTCATAAAATTATACAGAAACCACTGAGGAGGCATGCTTAGAACCCAGAGCATGTCCCTGTTGTGCATTCCCTACAAACCCAAGTTTTCCGCTGCTGTGGTTATTCAATTATGTTAATAGATATTAGTTTAGCTTGTCTATGCCTGTAGGAACTAGAGGTTGTGTCTGTGAGTCTTCTTCTATCCAATTTATGTACATCTGATTACCATCACAGTACGTTGTAAAGGCTTGTGGCTACAAGACGTAGGTCTAGTCTCCCTTGCACAACACACACTGTATGTGATGCAAGAGGAGCAATGACTCTTACTGCACACGCAATGTATATCACTATATTACTTTGCCTGCGACATTCTACCAAGATACGGCAGGATGAGTGTATGCCACTAAGACATGCATGAAGTGATCGTGTGGCATGTTCAAGTTATTGTGCATCATGCAACGTTCATTGTGCAATCGGGACAGTACATTGTAGAGCTACTGCGGTGGAACCTGTCTAAGATGGTCACTCTGTTAGGCAGTCACCTCTCTAAAACAGCCAGCCTCTCTGGCCACAAATGGCACTAAAGCATTGCAATCCACCTCTGTAGAGCTGCCACCTCACTATAAAGGTCAACTAGTCTAAGAACTGGCCCACAGGTGGCTGTCTTAGACAGGTCCCACTGTATGTAGTGTATATAATTGGGAGCAAACAGGATAATCAGCATTTTGCTAAATAGTTATTGAGAATGTCACTCCACTCATGCTCACTTCTGAACTTTCACCTCACATTGGGCACGGTAGCTGCAACACCTGAATGACTTAGGACCACTATTAACAATACCAAGTGAGGTCAAAGGTCAAAGGTCAGAGGGAAGTTATGAGTCGAATGAGATTTGTGACAACCATTTCACAGAATGCCATAGCAAGAATGAAGCAGGACAGAAGGTTCTGGCCATGAAGAGTCTTAGTCTAGCGGACTATGCAAGACATGGAGACCAATTTTGTTGGATTTATCGTGGCTGCATTCTATGGTAAGATGTTCCTGTTTGCAGTGATTTCAGCATTTCTGTTGCATAAGGTTACGTTTCGTAGCAGACTTACTTCCATCACACCTGGTAATTGGCGGCTCAAATATATGTTTTACAATATGCTGTAATGTTCTGCAACTTTCTGTGTGGACTAGAGATCCAGGTGAGTATGACTTTAAGCAACTCAAGTGAGAAATAGGGTGCAGATTCCTTTGATGCCTGTGGCACTACGGTCTTGGTTCTTACAGTAATAAAAATACATTTGAAGTGAATCGCTAACAGATGTGTGGCACAGATCAAATTCCCATGGCACAATTCATCCATTCTTGTGTGGTCAATTACCTGTCAGCTCAGCAATTCAGATAATGCATACGTAGTGCCTGTTGCCATGAGCAATGCATGATTACATGACGGCAACCTTATTAGCTATTACATAGCCATGTGTTGTGCATGGCTATGGATGCTAACCATGGTATACTTGTGCTAGTTAGACTTCATTAAAGTATCAGATCAATGATATTCCCCCTTGTGGTATTTCGCCTCAGGAAATATCACTAATCACAACACATTCTGTGTGGTCTGATTCCCTTTTCTTAAAAAACAGCCTTTAGCAGTGTAAAATTGCATGGTTTGAGTCAGTTGCTATGGCAATGGAATCTATACACTAATAACCAACAGGAGACCAACATGTGAAGAAGCCTCTGTGACTAAAACATGTAAGAGCTGAAGACGTACACAATTCCCTTCTGGTCCTTGTACTGTAAGATAATCTTTTACTGATGAGGTCCCAGGATTGGGTCGAAACATCCGTAATTTGTGATAATGACACCTGTCCAATGATTTTGGCTAGTGAAGTTTCTTATACGTATGTTGAAAAACATTTCTTTCTGGTAGCCATTTGATCACAAGCTGCCATTGTGTTGTGCTGTGTTGACACATCCACATTCTCAAACAAACACATCCACACTCTCAAACACGCACAGACACACCCACACACTCACACCTACACACGGTCACACACCCACCTGCACACACACCACTAACCCACTTGCTCATTAACAAACTAATCTGATACGTCTACACTTGTGTATACATTTGTGAGTGCATGAGCTGCACTTTGTTCTGTGTGTGTACTTACATTCTCAATTTGTCCTAATACAATCATTGCAAGTGAGTACAATAGGTGTCGGTGTGTCCTTTGACCAATTCTATGCGGAGGGATTGGACTGTGGTCGATGATCCCACTGTTACTAAGAATAAATCATCCTCAGATTGAGGTGTGTCAAACATGGAATCGTACAATGAGGGTGTGTTTTGTGGTGCTGTGTCCACTTTGATGACAAAGTGCCAGACGTTTGAAGTACATAGTGTGTGCATATGTGTGTGTGTTGCGTGTGTGTGTGTGTGTGTGTGTGTGTGTGTGTGTGTGTGTGTGTGTGTGTGTGTGTGTGTGTGTGTGTGTGTGTGTGTGTGTGTGTGTGTGTGTGTGTGTGTGTGTGTGTGTGTGTGTCTGTGTGTACATGTGCCTTCCACACATGCCCATTCTCTCTTTGACGTGGTTGCAGATACTGATGTTCACTTATTTGCTAGGCTATACTCATATAAAAAGCTGTAATGTCCTCCTGTATAGAACTGGATCACGTGTGAGTGTGTGAAGGGAGGGGTGTGTAGAGGATTGGGTGTATAGGTGTGAGGGTGGGTGACTGGAGGAGAACAGGAGTAGTTAGTGGGTCATGTACGTATTTGCAGTATGTGTGTCCACTGTATGGAGAACCCTCCCCCACTGTGTTTACATTAAACCCACCCAATGTTTGCATGCTTGCATGTGTCACGACTTTCAGTATCATGCAGTGGACAATGTACAGTGTGTGCTAATGACCTTTGGGTGGGATGGACACTGTACATGAGTAGGAGGGGACAATCAAAGGCATAGGACATTTCACCCACGAGGGCCTTTGTCAACTGCACCCCTTTCAACTGTATACAGCTAAAGGATACACAAAGCTGTCTGCACGCTTTGTTGCATTCAAACGGACAGGACAGAGTCTCTTGTAGCCGAGACAGCCTTTGCTATTGATGGATTCCTGCTACAGTACGTTCCTGTATGAAAGTCAGCACTATGCTTGTTGCCCGTAGCAACGAGCCACTATGACATCATCACGTAATACAACAGCTCAGCAGGTTAATACACAATAAATTATAAGTAAGACTAACAAGAAAGGATGCATTTGTGTGTAAAGTGCACAGCTGGGACATCATACAAGTTCTAGTACATACGAAGGACGGCTTAAAAATGGTACCCACTGGACAGTTCAGAAGTGACAATCTCACGTAGATGATTTCGGAGTTCTAGCAAAATGGCAGTCGGCTCCACGAGACTAAGGAAGTGATACTTTGAGAGATCGCTAAGTTCACCTGAGAGCACACTGAGAGGATACAGTATTGTTCTTTTGATCTAAATGGGTGTCCCATGTGCAGTAAAACATCTCGTTTAAAGAGCAAGCATCAAACTCAAATTATTCATAGCATTTTGGATATGAAGAAACAACCAAGATCAAGTGGCACATATCACTGTATGTGGATGTCTGTTTTGTTCTGTGTGCTACATTCCGAAGACCACTAGACTGTCAGTCTCTCCATGGCATTGTGTGAATGATGTGTCCTAGTCCCTGGTGGTGTAGAACAAAGGGTTTGTGTGTGTGAAAGTACAACGAGGGACAAGCTAGTTGAATAACTGTGGTCTGAGTAGAGTGCTTTTGGGGGTCTTCACATGCCTTAGGTGACCCTAATGTATTAGTGACTACAGGACACATTCCACATACACACATGTGTACATACATACACACACACGTGCACACACACACACACACACACACACACACACACACACACACACACACACACACACACACACACACACACACACACACACACACACATGTACGCACTGCAGTGTAGATGCAAATGGCATGATTTCTGTCATACTACCTCATTCAATTGTTTCATTACACAATTATCTGACGTTGACCAAACCTGTCTCATTTGCACTTGCACAGCTGTTATATTAGGACAGTTCCTAATTCTGTTTTATTGTGAGGCGTTGTGTGATTACTGTCCCGACTGAGGTCACTAAAGGTTAAATATGATTGTCATATTTGCATGCTTTCGTCGAATGTACGACGTACTAGCCGTGGGGCACTGGGTAACTCAATCAGTGGAACCCCCAGACGTTGCCATTGCTAGCATAGGAAACTTCTCTTCAGCTGTCAGCGATGGCGATTGCTGTCTAGAGACGTGTTGATTCACTGAAGCTTAGAGGTAGTGGGAGAGGTCAGAGGTCAGAGTTCATAGGTCAGAGGTCAGACTGTGCTGCTGTTCATAATCATGGGGGGATGGTTGTTGTCCAAGCTCATCCAATAGGCGGAGGAGCAGTTGGACCCCATATATAAGTAAAGAAGATCTTCAAAGTCTTCACATGCTCAGGTGGCAATGGTGATGAAGACTTCTGGATGTTTTGAAACAAGACTGTATCATGCACACATGTACACACACACACACTTGAATTTGAACAATGACATCAAAATGGTGGCAGAGGCCACGTGTTTGTGGAAGAAGACAACCCTTAACCATCAAGCCTGCGACGTGAACTTTGCTACCTTTCCTCCACCATTTCCATCTCACACCCCCTGGGTTCGTTTGGTACGGCTTCTCGACACACACACACACACACACACACACACACACACACACACACACACACACACACACACACACGTACCTACATTTCATGGAATAAACGAACCCAAATTGGAATGGCCAACAAAAGAGATTCATTCCTTCACGCTGATCCCCTCTTTCAGCTACTACTGTACACTCTTCATTGCAAGGCACTCACTTCTATTGTTGCAGAAGGGCATGAAGTCAAGCGGGTGTCAGGATGTGAATCTCCTCCCAAGGATGTGTGAGTTCCAAGCTACTCTGAATGAGTGCTAGTGGTCCTGATAAGGTTATCCACTTGGTGAAGTGACAGCACGTTTCGGTTTTGACAGATTCCAGACTGGTCTGGATTCAAATCCTTACTCTGTAAGCGTTCGAATCACTACTGTGCCGTACTGTAGGTCTGTGCATGCTTCATGTGGTCCTTCAAGCTTTATATAGTGCATGCATGCATGCCTCTGGTGAACAACACCTTTCAGTGTGGAAGCTGGAGGAATGCAAACACCATGAAATTACCACTTGCCGATAGGACAGTTCTTGCAGTTCTTAAGTTTCTTCTTGCAGAAGACCACAGAAGGCATGCATGGCACAAAGCTGGCTGACTTGACAGATGGTTAATGGCATAGTATCCAGTGACTAACTCTCTTTATAACTCTCCTCTCTCCAGTCGGCACAAGTAGTAGCATATACGTATCAATACGCGTATATAAGTTTACCTGAGCAATGTACGTACAGCACGCTCCAGTGACGCTGGTGCGTTACTTGCTAACGTTGTAGAAGATCATTGCTACGTTGTTGGATAGATGAGAACTGACCGTGAGCAAATACTGTACATAGCGGAATCAACCACAACTGAGTGCAGGACATTTCAGCCTCGTTCGCCTTCATCTGGTGTACGAAAACTCACTGCGTCTAACCGCATTCTAGCCCGTGCAAAAGTGTTAAACACTTTATGATCATCTTTCGTTCCTTCAGTGACTAATGTAACCTATGGTAACCTTCTATCAGTCTCCAGATGGCTGTCATAATCTCTCACAACGTACCGGATGGCGTAATTGCTCTAATGTCGCAGATGTGCTATGCTGATATCCAGACAGGTCAGGTCAGTGCCAGACAAATTGCATAAAACGAAAGTCGATAAGTCTGAAAAGTTGATGTATAGTGAGACAGAATGTGATTTAACTTCACTTAGAAGCTCTACTAAAGCAGGTGTTCAAGTTCAATTAGTATGCCGCACACACGTGTGCTTGTGTGTGTGTGTGTGTGTGTGTGTGTGTGTGTGTGTGTGTGTGTGTGTACATGTCTGTCTGTGTATATGTATCTGTGTGCATATGTGTGTGTGATAGTGAGTGCATGTGTGCGCGCGTGTGTATGTATGCATCCATGTGTATTGTGTGTACGGGTGTGGATTCCATTAGGGCGTTCTAGTCAGGTAAGATTAGAAAGTACAGTGTTGCCACATGCAGCAACAGACATTTCTACTCATACCACAAAACGTACCACAATTATTGACAAAAGATTACAGAACTGATATATATATAGTTCCAAGAAGGGCATGTACAGTAAACCATATATTGAATGAAAAGCAGCTATCGGAAGTAGAATGTAGCCTTGCACAACCGATATAGATGTTGTCTGAGCTGCGGTAAGTGTGATGTCCTACTTTAGAGGTAGTTTTGTACACATCTCTCTGTCGCTGGGATGGAAGGCACTGTCCACATTACAGAGGTGGTCTTATTTCAGAGGTAGTCATATACACATCTCTCTATGTACATGTAGATGGGACACAGGTACTGTCCACATTAGAGAGGTGGTCTTATTTCAGAGGTAGTCATGTACACATCTCTATGTACATGTAGATGGGACACAGGCACTGTCCACATTAGAGAGGTGGTCTTATTTCAGAGGTAGTCATGTACATATCTCTATGTAGATGTAGATGGGACACAGGCACTGTCCACATTAGAGAGGTGGTCTTATTTCAGAGGTAGTCATGTACACATCTCTATGTACATGTAGATGGGACACAGGTACTGTCCACATTAGAGAGGTGGTCTTATTTCAGAGGTAGTCATGTACACATCTCTATGTAGATGTAGATGGGACACAGGCACTGTCCACATTAGAGAGGTGGTCTTATTTCAGAGGTAGTCATGTACACATCTCTATGTACATGTAGATGGGACACAGGTACTGTCCACATTAGAGAGGTGGTCTTATTTCAGAGGTAGTCATGTACACATCTCTATGTACATGTAGATGGCACACAGGCACTGTCCACATTAGAGAGGTGGTCTTATTTCAGAGGTAGTCATGTACACATCTCTATGTACATGTAGATGGGACACAGGTACTGTCCACATTAGAGAGGTGGTCTTATTTCAGAGGTAGTCATGTACAGTAGCCTGCCCTGAGTAAGAGGATACCACCAGGCATACATAATGTAACAAGTCTATTACACATGCAGGTGTCCAGAATTCGAACTGTTACGACGCACAACACAACTAGCTACATGTATTAGTGGTACATATAACAAAGTTCATTAGATACGGGTGGTGGGCATGTAGAGAGGTTAACGTGTAGTGAAGTGATTAGACCCAACCAGTCTTCACCTTGCACATTCCCCTCCATTTGACTCCTAATGCATTTACACTCATGTTTCACTCCCTATAATGTAGTGTTACGTACATTAGAGCACAACACGTACATATACCAGCTCAGGAGTTTAATATAAGTTACCCTTACTATTGTAAAATAATAAAATTAACATAAAATGATGCACTTGTATTATTACTGTTGACCTAGGCTTCAAAATTGTTATTTCAGTGTATTTATACTGTGTACACTGTACATGACCCAATGGAAAGTTCCTGTAGCTTTAGTGAGAAATTGGAAGCTTTGCAGTCCTTGGATAAATACACTGTTTGTTGCATGCTTATTGAAACTTGCCTTGATTGTGTGTGTGTGTGTGTGTGTGTGTGTGTGTGTGTGTGTGTGTGTGTGTGTGTGTGTGTGTGTGTGTGTGTGTGTTTGTGCACTTGTCCATGTGTGTGTGCATGCATGTGTGTGTGTGTGTGTGTGTGTGTGTGTGTGTGTGTGTGTGTATGTGTGTGTGTGTGTGTGTGTGTGTGTGTGTGTGTGTGTTTGTGCACTTGTCCATGTGTGTGTGTGTGTGTGTGTGTGTTTGTGCACTTGTCCGTGTGTGTGTGTGTGTGTGTGTGTGTGTTTGTGCACTTGTCCATGTGTGTGTGTGTGTGTGTGTGTGTGTGTGTGTGTGTGTGTGTGTGTGTGTGTGAAGTGTGTGTGTACAATTATGTACGTGTTTGTGTGTATGTACTTTTCACAATAATATGATAATTTTCTGTCCTGCTTTACAGAATAATTTGATGGTTTCAGAGCACATCACCTACCAAGAGACAACTCACAAATGGCCAGACATTTCCATGCTATGCTGCATGGCCTTCCTCAGCCAAACAGTATGTGCAAACAGGACACTCTTGTACGTATATGTATGCACCCACCAACAATTGAGACCTAAGTAAAGCCATTGTATATATAGACAACAAGGTACATGCCGCTAGAGTGGGGCACTTATTCAGGGTGGTACAGCAAGTAATGTTGTAAGACAGTAACTACAGTCTGACGGCTAGACAGTTGGTTGTCTTCACTCAGTGGCCTTAAGCTGTGTCTTTGTGTGTGAGTGTGTAAGTCCGATTTCCACTGCATTGGCCTTCCCCAGCCGCACAGTACAAGTGAACGTGTCACTACTAAGTACAGTACATACTCCAACAAAGGCTAAGTGAAGCCATTGTAGGACCACAGTGCTACGGTGCACGCGGCTTGACAAAGGACACTTCCTCCGGGCGGAACTGCAAGAAATGTTGTTATAATTGTCTGAGGCATGCAGTGATTACCGCCTGAAGGCTAGACAGGCCGGGCGTGTCGTGTGCGTGAGTGCGTAAGTGATTGTGCGCATTGAGGCATGTGTGTATGGGTGCGTGGGGTGTGATAGTGTCTGGAGACTGGACAGTTGTACTGTATTTGCACTGTGGCCTTAGGGTGTCTTGTGTGTGTGAGTGTGTGAGTGATTGTGCGTGTTGAGGCATGTGTGTATGGGTGTGTGGGGTGTGATAGTGTCTGGAGACTAGACAGTTGTACTGTATTTGCACAGTGGCCTTAGGGTGTCTTGTGTGTTTTAGTGTGTAAGTGATTGTGTGCATTGAGGCATGTGTGTATGGGTGTGTGAGGTGTGATAGTGTCTGGAGACTAGACAGAGGTTACATACATGCACGTAGTACCTTATCATGGCACTGCACAGTGTGGTACTCAGGTGTGTCTTAAGTATGGCTGTGTGTGTGTAGGGGGGGGGGGGGGATTGTGAGTTACAGTACTGTATGGGTGTACATGTAAAGTGTACACACACACCATCCATACGTATGCTGTCTTCAGTCTTTGGGGATTGAGTGGTACAGGCCAAAAAATTACACTTCACGTGAAGTAATGACGTGTTTCTCGGGTTACTTGGACTCTTGGAATTGCTAGCTGAGGAACGAAACGGGACGCCAGTCCGTCTGACCCTCTGCGTGCTATTGGCATGACTGCAGTCAAGGATCACCACTTGGAGGTTGCACGCATGTCCCCCTCCCCCTCCCTCCCACACACATTAGACTCGTATGCACAATGCCTACACTATAAAACCACAAATTGGTGACTTGGATCACACGATACTAGTACCTTTACGTCTGTGCACAGCTGAGTTTGCTTGTGTGCACATGGCTGCATGCACTCACAGATGCATTTTGTTCCTTGACACTTCAGAGCATTGCTACAGTGAAAGAGTCAACTACAGACCAGTTACATACATGTATAAGAGGGCTTTTTTGAGAGGCACAAATGTATGTACGTATGTATGTATGTAGACTGCATGTGTTTTGTGGTCAAGGTTGCTGGCTGTTTAATGTGGTTTTGACCCAAACTGTAATGTAGATTAAACTGCCTGTGTGTAGTCTCGCGAAGCCGGACCGCCATCTTTGCTCAGACCCTGCCTTTGCAAAAGAAGGCGGGATCTGAGCAAAAATGGCGATCCGGCTACATGAGACACTAGCCTTTGTGAATGCAAGCAATCCAGATTTGATCTGAGTTTGACCCACTTTTTAGCCAGCTTAATGGTCTCTGTGAAACAGATTTAATGAGGTGGTTGCAATACTGAGGTAAACAGAGGTGTGCAGCAGTGTGCTATTAGGGGCCGGGGAGGCCGGCTACATTTTTTAGAGATGTGGCTGCATTTAGTGCAAAGGTAGGAAGTAGTGCTCGGAAATACAGTATGCCTGTTAGCGCTATTAGGGGCCGGGGAGGCCGGCTACGCGTGCCTTTGGTGTATACTGCACACTTACTATTCATACCCACACTCGTATGTGCTCCTTGTGAGAGAAGCAAGCGGTGTCTGCATCACTATCAGACAGTTGCCACCTTACGCATATAGACAAATGTCTAGATGTAATCCTATTGTATTCTACACAGACAATGGCACATAATAGGCTCACACACTGCTAATGACAACAAACCAGGTTAGCAGCCACCTGCCATTAACAAACTCCGTACATTGCACTGTGATCAATTCACACAATGTCTTTCAGATCAATTCATTGTACTATTAAATCAACATCTTACATACGTAATCTCTTTGGCAAAAGCTTGTAACCGTGTTGAGCCGAATGTCTAGCCGCCAGACAACAAGCACACCACTGCAGACAACCACACTGGAATTAGTGACTGCTCTCCTTAGTTGTGTAACAGATGGCAAAGCATGTTCATACCTCTAGTCAGCTTTGACTATGCAATGTCATATACGTATACAGTGGCGCATCTAGAGGGGGATCCAGGGGTGCAAAGGAACCCCCCTTTTGCTAGCCCTATGTAGGATTTTGGGCAGTTTTTAGACCAGAAAGAGGCGTGGTGGCCATATATCAGGGGCACTGTGTGTGCACCTACAGCGATCTTGCTATTATCCCCTGTTTCTCCGCCTGCGTATTATAGTTCAATTGTACATGTGAGTGTGCAATAACAAGGGTTGCCACAGGAGACTACGTATCCTATTGCCTGCATATGCCCATTCCAGCTACACGTTCCCATGTACATACTGTATACCACCATGCTGCATGCATACATCCATGTACAGCGGATTTATGCAACCTTACAACAGTTCCCATGCCTGGGTAGTCATTACCTAGGATACGAACAGAGTGACATATACTAGTTGTGTACACTACCAGTTCGTATCCTAGGTAACGACAGCCCATCGTGTGGGAACTGTTGCACGGTTGCATAAGTCCGCTGTAACAACTTTAGAACCCCCCCTTGGAAATCCTAGATCCGCCACTGTCATGTACAACTGTGTAATGACACAAGTTACTGGAAGTGGTAGGAAGTGAATTGAATGGCATTCACCTTTGTGGCAGAAGCACAACGTAAGCACCTTTGTCTCCTTTGTCCAAAAGAGCAAGCCTCATTTGTGAATGAAGGAGTTCTTGCACCTTGTTGGCATCTGTGTGCAGGGTCAAAGAAAAGCCGATGAACTGAAGTTGCCTGATAACTAAACCAACAGAACGCAGATGTGTACATGTGTATGTTTTTCACACATATGAATTGTGATGAGAACAACTGCAATAGAATACACTCATTTGGGCACTGTCTTACGTTGTGGTCTTGGCAAGCAATGCTGTGCTCCAAGAAGCAGTACAAGTTAAAGCACACACGCAAATGGCACTGTAATTATACTGTTGCCATGTAGGACACCCTGGGTTAGGAATTACGAATGCCTACTGTCTCAGCTACATAGAGACGTGTACAAAAACTACCTCCGAAATGAGGATACGCCTCTAATGAGGACACTTGAGATCATCCTAAACTGTCCCTAACTAATGTGGCCGAAACACAGGTCTCACTGTAGTACAACCTACACTGGAAGACGATACCCACTCCCACACTACATATCCATTCACTAGACACTCCACACATGGCAAAAATGGACAAATGGACATCAGGTACTCCTTTGAAAACATCTTGGGATCATGGGAGGTCGATTTATACACACTCATGTCTAATTCACATTCTTTGATTCCACAACTTACATAATCTTTCGTAACCTATTGTAATCTTATACGTAACTTTCCGCAATCTATAATAACTTTCCGTAACCAGAAGTGTTATGCTAATAATGGTGGCGGGGCAATGTTTTATTACTGCGATAAGAATAACACTGTCACAGCCCTTGCTTACTCAAACGTTCTAGTGAGACATCTGCCCGCACACTGTCACAGCCCTTGCTTACTCAAACGTTCTAGTGAGACATCTGCCCGCACACTGACACGCCCATCTACAAAGGTGCAAAACAATCGTAACTGCTCACACTTACACGTTTGCATCCAAATATTTCTTTGAAGCAGTCTGTAGTAAGGCCTCACACAGTTCTCAGAGGTAATAGTGGCAGAATTCTTACTTTATTGCAAATGATTCCATGACATTCTCACTAATAAATGACATTTGATGTCGCAAAGAACATGTGTGTGTGTGTGTGTGTGTGTTTGTGTGTGTTTGTGTGTGTGTGTGTGTGTGTGTGTGCGTGTGTGTGTTTGTGTGTGTGTATGTGTGTGTGCGTGTGTGTGCATATGTGCGTGTGTGTGGGCATGTGTGTGTGTGTGTGTGCGCGCGTGTGTGCATGTGTGCGTGTGTGTGTGTGTGTAAGAGTGTGTGCATGTGTCTGTGTGTGTGTGCGTGTGTGTATGCATGTGCACGTGCGTGTAAGAGTATGTGCATGTGTGTGTGTGTGTGTGTGTGTGTGTGTGTGTGTGTGTGTGTGTGTGTGTGTGTGTGTGTGTGTGTGTGTGTGTGTCTGTCTGTCTACGTGTCGCTTTGTCGTGTCTTTGATGAGACTTGCGGTGGGCACAACACAATAGTCTTAATGCCATCAATGCTCATCGATTCATTAATGATATTATGTTCAAATGATTTTTATTGATTTCTATTAAAATTGGAAAACCACAAAACCGAGACCCAGCGACTCTTCTCACAGTTTATGGGCTTCAACTCCCCAGCACCGTATATGGTGATCCTCACACCGTACACTGTATATGGAGAGTGATTGATCCTCACACCATATATGGAGAGTGATGGATCCTCACACCATATATGGAGATCAATGGATCCTCACACCATATATGGAGATTGATGGATCCTCACACCATATATGGAGATTGATGGATCCTCACACCATATATGGAGATTGATGGATCCTCACACCATAAATGGAGATCGATGGATCCTCACAGCATATATGGAGAGTGATGGATCCTCACACCATATATGGAGATCAATGGATCCTCACACCATATATGGAGATTGATGGATCCTCACACCATATATGGAGATTGATGGATCCTCACACCATAAATGGAGATTGATGGATCCTCACAGCATATATGGAGTCTGATGGATCCTCACAGCATATATGGAGATACACCATTAACCAACTACAGTCAGACCTCAGCTATCCACACACATCCGTTCTGGGTGAATTTGCAGATAAAGTGAGGGAACTGGATAAGTGAGAGTGCTGTATTGCACGCACCTTTTTGTGTCTTACTGCATGTATTGTTCTAACATTCAATATAGATGCAATTGGATCATTGAACTTGGTGCATCCCTTGGTGTCGTCTTCTACCTTCAACCATTCCATCGTGAGCGCCCCAGACATCACCAATGGTGGAAAGGCCGACCTTGGAAACCCCATTCCTTCTTGAAGTGTGCTTGGATACCATTGTACGTATGTAGCCTTGGGTGTGCTTGCTTGTAAAGGCAGATTTGCTTCTTCTTGCTGGCGTTCAAGAAATTTCTTGGATGTTTCATGGACAAACTAGAGGCCATCTCAGGCAGATACTACTTGAAAAAACGAAAAGACCTCCCAACGCTTCACTCAAGGTGTAAACCAGCGATTAACTGAGGGGAAATTATACAGATTGGCATACAACAGTATACAAAAAGCATGACTGGATGCGGATAACAAGGTTTCCAGTTAATGGAGATAAAAATGTATTGTGCAGATTAGTTTCAGCAGAAAATGATGCGAATCGCGAAGGAACTGGTTATCTGAGGTGCTGATAACTGTACTACATACGTATGTTGTGCCACCATAATTCAGATCACTTCCACACTGTTTGAATACCATATATGGAGATCCAACAAACCTATTTGAAATGCAGCTAATGTATGCAAATACATTTTAGATAATCACACTATTTGTTTGCATAAATTACTTACCGTATGGCGCAAAATTTCTGCAATCAGTAATGTTCTCGATTTTTGCGAATGGAGCACAGCCAGGAATATTTCTATCGCGAACATGTATGTACATGATAACAGGTATGGTATACTAATAATATGTACTATGACATCATAGGAAGATGGGTTACTAGCGAACGTCGGTGGAAGCACTTGTTTGCTCAATTTCAGAAACTACTGCTCCAAATATTGGTCACTGAAACCCTTAGTTGTCAATGCAGTATAGTCTCCTTCACGAAATTTACTTGCAAACATTTCTGACCCTCCATTTTGAAAGTGTTTGAGAAATTTTTCGGTTGCAAAAATTTTGCGACATATGGTATCTAAATCGACATCTTGCAAAAACATACTCAAGGGATGTTTGCAGATAAGAGGATTTTGTGATGAGCCAAGCTGCGATCCTCACCATATCTGTTGGATATTGCGGCAACCACAAACTCAAAAACGCCAGATGGACACTATTTGGTCACATCCTCCAACTCCCCATTGATACCCATGCCAACGTCTCCATGACAACATACAGTGTACTTCAATTTTAGTGGGCTTCATGGAAGGGTTGCAGCACCACAAACAACTTTGTCAGTAGTACTTGACCGAGACCTAAGAGGAGCAGGAGGGGCGCGCGCAGCGTCTAAGGACAAGAGGTGATCTGAAGGAGCTAAGACGGAAGCAATCGACAGAGGCTTGTTCAACGAACTGACAGACACACTGTAGCAGATGAGCTCAAGCACTAGCGTAGTGCACTAGTGCACCTTTTATAATTATTATAAAATCAAAACCACAACAGAGTGAAGCAAAATGACTGCAAATAAAATTTCATGTCCCTCTCGCACCACATCTCTATACTTTACAAAACTTGACAGCTACAGTATCTGTGAAGATTTGAAGGAGCTACTGGCATCCTTTTCATTTCAATGCGATTTGATGAAATTTGCATACTGGCACTGCATACCACATACACAAAAGAGATACTCACTATAATTCACTTTAGTAAGTTTGTACATACAGTACATACAGTATATGTGTGATTAAAGGTACAGAATGAAATGGCAGCAAATGCTCACTGACTACAAATAGCGGAACGAGAGAAAACTTTGCCAGTTCTTGGACAATTTTAGTCACAGTCATCCAAAGTTTGAAATGAAATGCTGCATCGTCCGTCTTACAGGGTTGTTGTCTGTTGTCACAGAATATGGTACTCAGCTTGTCATAGTATGTACAGTGCCCTTACTATACAGTGCCCTTACTATACAGTGCCCTTACTATAGTGCCCTTACTATACAGTGCCCTTACTATACAGTGCCCTTACTATACAGTGCCCTTACTATAGTGCCCTTACTATACAGTGCCCTTACTATACAGTGCACTGACAGTTGATGCCTTCAACTCATACAAATGTCACAAGTGTATGGAATGCATGTACGCATGTCCCAATAGGGCTATCTACTGTACCCGACACACTAGACATTCTGACACCCGATGATATGATGCTGATACAATACCTCACGGACTGCTTGTAAAGACTGGACATTCAAAACTGGTTATCAGTACCGGATAGTGAAGCTAGTGCAAGGCCACTTCAGACAGATATCCTAGTACAGCAGAGATTCATTTTGGAATACAGCACGGTGGACAGGAGGTGCCAAGAATTAGCAACTCTTGGTGATTCGACTCTCTGCGACCAAGAGTGCAGCTTAGAATGAACATGGCTTATGATACGAAGACAAGCTTATACATAGCTCTACACGCTGTCTGTTAACTTAAGTAAAAGTACTGTAGCTTCCATTGGTACAGAATACCCATTCTCTATATCACATATTATTGTCTGAATTCTTGCCTGCTTTGGTCGCGGCTGTATGAATAAGAATTGCTACCATCAGACTGTTGTCACTGCCTCGAATACTGCATCTTTGAACCAATTTTGATTGCATATGCCCGGACTAATCAGCCGATCTAAAACATCCGACGCATACAGCACGCCTACACACCACACACACACAGCACGCCTACACACACCACACACACACAGCACGCCTACACACACCACACACACAGCACGCCTACACACACCACACACACAGCACGCCTACACACACCACACACACACAGCACGCCTACACACACCACACACACACAGCACGCCTACACACACCACACACACACAGCACGCCTACACACACCACACACACACAGCACGCCTACACACACCACACACACACAGCACACCTACACACACCACACACACACAGCACGCCTACACACACCACACACACACAGCACGCCTACACACACCACACACACACAGCACACCTACACACACCACACACACACAGCACGCCTACACACCACACACACCACACACACACAGCACGCCTACACACACCACACACAATGCTGTGAATGCCAGGTGCACTACACTGTACACTGTATATGATAAGATAGCAAAGGGGATCTTGTGTGTTCGTCACAACTGCATGCTCCTCTGCTGTTTGACAACCTCACTCAACATACTGTAATGGTGTGACCACAAACCTACTGCAGGAGCCAAGTGGTAGTCGGACCACGATATGGCACAGAGTGGTTGACTAGATGGACAATGACAAGGCTTAATGGTTGTGGTGAACGAGATACTGTAGGCAAAAGGATATGCAATAAAGACATGTTGGCTGTGAAGTCCTTTGTCGTCTGTCAATACTGAATAATATTTTTACAATTCAAATTAGCAGATGATGAGGAATCTTTACCACCAAAATTTCATTGTTCTGTGTCTGAATTATTACTGTTGCTAAGCATCCTTTGCTCACAGTTTATCTTTTTGCAACAAAGACACTGCGTATGTGCAAAACAATGAGTCTACAACACCATGGGCTTACAAACAACGATACATACATTTACCATTTCTTGTTTCAAAATACACATAATGATGGCAGTGTTAGTCTCACATCTTGTTGCCTATGTTTCATATACAACAGCTTAGCTTCTCCTTAGATTCATTATGAAGAGCAGAGAAAGGGCTTTGCGACGATATTAAGTATGAAGCGTAACATCACAGTAGAACATTTTTGTTCCAAATTTTGCGCCTCACTAAAATATGGTTGGGTCCTACCTTAACTGCTGAAAGCAATGATGGAAATTGGTGATTTACATATCAGCACATTTTTGTTAAGGAACATGACTCGGCTACGGACTACAGCAGTTATCTTCCCAAGTCCAGCATTATGGAACCTGTCTAATAAGGCCACTGTGAGTAACTAAATCCCTCTATACAGGAGAACTTGAAGAAGAACATTTCAGAGTCCTTTAAGAGGACACAATAAATAAAGGAAACACATATACATACACCTCTCTACTATAAAAGAAATTTTGAAAAAACACCTCTTTAAAAAAGACAGTGCCTACTGTCCCGGCTACATAGAGACGTGTACAAAACTACCTCTGAAATAAGGACACCTCTTTACTGAGGACAGTGCCTACTATCCCAGCTACATAGAGATGTGTACAAAACTACGTACCTCAAAAATAAGGACACCTCTCTACTGAGGGCAGTGCCTACTGTCCCAGCTACATAGAGATGTGTACGAAACTGTATACCTCTGAAATAAGGACACCTCTTTACTGAGGACAGTGCCTACTGTCCCAGCTACATAGAGATGTGTACAAAACTACCTCTGAAATAAGGACACCTCTTTACTGAGGACAGTGCCTACTGCCCCAGCTACATAGGGATGTGTACAAAACTGCGTACCTCTGAAATAAGGACACCTCTTTACTGAGGACAGTGCCTACTGCCCCCAGCTGGAGGTGTGCACAACGACAACTACCTCTGAATTCAGGACACTTCTCTACAACAGACAGAAGCTGTTTCCCAGTGATACAGTACCTACAGTACTAACCAGAGGCTCCACTGTAGACACACAACATACAACCAACAGCAGATACAGTACTGTACATACTTCAATCCCTAAATAAGTGAACTACAGAGGAGACTGACTCACTTGTTGGCTCACAGCTAGGCCCTTGCTGCTCTGAAGAAGTGAGACCATGATCAAGTCACCCATAGGATATAGTGTCACGTCCTATACATTCCTCCACTGGTTTTGTGGTAAACGTGCTGTGAATACAGATGCACCCAATGATAAGATAGCAAAGGACTTTATCACATAACAAACTAGTCTAGACGCTAGCCTCCACTGTGTCAGCCACCTCACGGGCAGTGACAAAGTAGGGGCCAGTGGCTAGACTAATCACAAACATACCAAAAAACACACCACAAACACACATACTCAGGTACACAGGCACACATGCAAATGGGTAAACACACATCAACCGGTAATTGAAAGCTTCTATTGCAAGTCCACATTCAATAATTCCAAGTTAACAAAATGTTCAGCTACAATTTAGAAACAGTAAAAGAGCTAAAGTTGATGATGACTGGAAAGTGATCAAGTTAAAACTTGCCACAACTGAGGCTATGGCATCTCATAGCAAGAGGTACAGTATAAATACTTTGGAACCCCTCCTTATAACGGACATATAATTATATGCATGTAAATGGATATAATTTTGGCAATTACTGTAAATGTCTAACTGTCCCAGCTACATGGAGAGATTTGTACACAATTATCTGTGATGTAAAGGCAGCTCTCTAATGAGGACAGTGCCAACTTCTGCATAGAGATGTGTGCAAAACAACATCTGAAATAAGTCTAATGAGGACAGTGTCTACTGTCCTCATTAGAGATGTGTACAAAACCACCTTTGAAATAAGAACACCTCTCTAATGAGGACAGTGCCCACTGTTGCATATAGATGTGTGCAAAACAACCTCCAAAATAATGACACCTCTCTAATGAGGACAGTGTCTACTGTCCTCATTAGAGATGTGTACAAAACCACCTTTGAAATAAGGACACCTCTCTAATGAGGACAGTGCCTACTGTCCCAGCTACGTAGAGATGAGCACATGACTACATATCTCTGAATTCAAGACACCCCCTTATAGAAAGCTGAGTCTCAGTTGTGTATACTATAGAGAGAGGTTCCACTGTAGGAGATACACAACATGTAACTAATGCCAGACACACACTCCAACTCCCTAGATACGTACATGAGTGAACAAAGGAGGAGACTCACCTTGTGGCCAGGTCTTTGTACATCGCTAGTCAGAAGAATAAGGAGAGCAAGTCATCCATCAGCATATCGTATCACACACCAGACATTCCTTCACCTGGATTGGTTCTGATAATGCTGAGAGTGAATGATGCACTGTGATATGATAGCAAGGAACTTTACCATATCACGAACACACACATGCGCGCACACACACACACACACACACACACACACACACACACACACACACACTCGCACACTCGCACACATACATACGCGCACACACACACACACACATGCACACACACTTGCACACTCGCACACATACTGCACACACACACGCGCGCGCTCGCACAAACACACACAAATACACACATACACACGCGTGCACACACACACACACATGCACACACACACACACGCGCGCGCGCGCACGCACGCACACACACACCTTATATAAGAAAGATATAGACCAGGTCCAGTTCACAGATGTTGCTGAAAACCTATTCAACTCTCCCGTAAAGTTGTGAATGTCCTCTCGGTAGCTTGTGCAGATATAGTGTACAGTAAGCCACAACCACATACCTACAGACGCACCTCAGCTGTTTCAACTCCTCTCTCAAAACACACACATACATACATGTATACAGTATTCACCCACCAACTCATCAGCAGAGGAGGAGCCAGGGAAGGGTGCGGGGGAGGGAGAGGGAGGACCAGCCCGAATCTGGAGCTATTCACCCATTCAGTCACTATGATTTCGAATAATTACACAGTCAAAAATTCTAGAATGGAGCTGGAAAATAATTATGTAGTACGCAAAGCTGTATAATTAGAAGAACTGAGTTTCATTTCCTGTTAAATGGGAAGTGATCAAGTTGAGTGATCTAGATCAAGACCAATATCAAGTGATCACCTTACACATTCAGGGGCTGAAAGTGAGGGGGTCAGAACACTTGATGGAAAGGGGATGATCGAAGCAGAAGCAGGTGGCTGGGCTACGGTAGACCCAGGAAGAGACAGCGACAGTACACGATTAGACAAACACTTATTGCATTCATGTATATGGCAACCAGGCAATACGTATATCTGATGGTGAGGTATGGAAAGCGCAAGATAGAGTACATGGTAAGTTATATCCTCCTTCGTCCTCTGGCCTTGGGTTGATATCTCTTATGCAACACATACAGTACAGTATGTGAGTGTGGCCCAAAATATATTGTGTAAAAACATACAAATATCCATTGTCCCCTTACAATTTACAATTCATACAAAATACACATACACACATGTACACTGGAACAGATATAGAGCTGTAGGTCTGGGGGTTAACATTCGCTCTTTGACACGGCTGAATTTCAGCAACAGAAAGACCGCTGAACAGTCCCTACGGCAGCGAGAGGGGTCCATGAGGGCAGGCAGGTGTACTGAAGGTGTGCATCACAGTACAGTAGACCTTGTATACACGTGTAGTTTGCGTGTAGAAATCTCTCCATACACTCTGTACATGTGGATGTATACGGGTAGAGCTGTGTGCTCCTAAGATACTGCCCCATCACTCCCCCTCCCCTTCCCTCTGCCCTCAACTAACATCTGTGGGGCATACTGTACCATCCTCCAATGTATCTCGGATTCCCTCCTTCGCCACAATTTTTAAGCATACGTAGTTGTTGAATAGCTGTTTAACCAGCTTTGCCCGACTACCAATTGGCTTCTATAGCCGCAGATTGGTGGCCAATAAGAAAGTGAGAGATAATGTATCAACACACTGTGAGCAGATACCGTCAGCAGCTGCTTCTGCCTAACAACCCATACACGTACACACAGGGCTAGCATTAACATTGTGATGGGTATTATATACACGTGTGTAGGGTTATATTGGGTAAGGGTTATGAATGGATGGTATGGCGTACCTGTGTGCGCGCGTGTGTGTGCGCCTGTGTGTGTGTGTGTGTGCGTGTGTGTGTGTGTGTGTGTGTGTGTGTGTGTGTGTGTGTGTGTGTGTGTGTGTGTGTGTGTGTGTGAACAAAACAGAACAAACAGAACAAAATGCTTACAAGCCCAATGGCAGCATACACAGCATGGTGCTATAGTATATTTTCATTAACTACAAGTACAGAGTTTCATTGTTACACTGTATGGAAAGGTACATACCCATTAAATAGAACAACAGTATTGTGCAACCATCTGAGGAACAGTTTTACTGGTGAATAAAACGATTGAGAGATGATCAGCAGAAAACGATAGCAGGTCAGAGGCAGATTATTGGTGTTTTGCGACCCACAAACTCATACAGCACTTGACATTTAACACATACAGTAGTATAAGAGTTAGCAGTCAATGGATGGAGTGAAGATTGGCTAGAAACACAGCTCTCAACTGAAAGTGGGATGGTAAAAGTTGTTGAGAGCAGCAGGAGGGTGCCCTGGAGCTGTGGAGGGCACTACTTAGGGTACTCAGTAGCCTCTGAGCACAACGCACATACAGTACTGCGTATCTTGTAAATGAACTGTGTGAGGAGCTTATGAACATACTGTACGTACGTACATTCTTAAGGGCATTATACAGAGTGTAGTGTAATGATCAAGGGGTTTAATATTTATGGTGTTTGTGGACCAGTGTCCTTCTGCGAAAGGTTCGTCCACCAATATTATTACACACACACACACACACACACACACTGTACACACACACACACACACACTGTACACACACACACTGTACACACACACACACTGTACACACACACACACACACACACACACACACACACACACACACACACACACACACGGAACACAAATATACTGTACAATGTACAGTATAAACATGTACCTGTCGATCAACCATTCATACCAATACAGATTACATATACTGTACACAAATACATACGTATATACACAATATACAGTGACCACCATACACACACAGTCAGTCAGTCAGTCACTAACTCAACACCATACATGTATGTACACAGTCAGTGTGAGTCACCAGTTCACTGGAAGGTCACATTAGCCCCACAGGACCGGTAGAACTCCTTCTTCACAGTGGCCACTCGCACAAACTTCCTGTCTGGTGTCTCCAGGGGATTGAGGACAGGGTGACCGTAGACAGAGTTGGAGAGGATGGGAACAGCTTTGGCAACTTCCTCCGAGTGGACGTCAAGGCCTATGGTGTGTTTGAGGTCATCTCGCTTCAGTTTGCTGGAGTATCCTTCTTGCTCATGGAAAAGCCTTATTCAGGGAGAGAGAGGAGAGGGAAGAAAGGGAGGAAAGGAAGGAGAGATGAGGGTGGGAGAGGGGAGGGGAGAAAGAAAGAAGACAAAGTCACAACAAAATTGGACAAGAACACAGACCTGCTCAAAGTCAACGGAATAAGCGTTCATGCAGGAAGTACATTTATGTACCTGGGATGTGTGTGTGTGTGTGTGTGTGTGTGTGTGTGTGCGTGTGCATGTGATGTATCAGTGTTTGTGTGTGTATGCTTGCTTGTACGTGTACGTACGTACATGTTGTTTGTGTTTGTGAATGTGTATATTATTCATATGTGCTGAATGTACCCATTGTACACCTCCTTCCTCCCACACCAACCACCAGGCACTAATGCAGCAAGGGCACACAAAACCTCAAACACATCTCAAAATGCACTGACTTGTCATAGGTGGTTGTTTGTTCGTGTACTTTCCCGTTATCATAGTAGGACAAAGACTTGTAACTCTGTTCGTTTTTCTCTTGAGCCTGAGATTGTCCAGCCAGTCTCATGTGTCTTCCCCGAGTGGTCCTGTCTTCTCGCTCGACGTGTTCCCTCCACTGTTCCTTCTCCTCTTCGGGAGTAAAGGTCTTTACGCCGTAATTGGACATGTTGTAGCCTTCTCCAGGGTAGGCCATGGCAGCGGTAGGCGTGAAGGAAGGAAAGCGAGCGAAAGGTTAGCTGATCCTGATGTTAGTTTGCAGTGTCCTCTTCAAAGGTCTTGCTCTCTCTCTCCTAAGCCACGCCCCGCTGGTCGCCATGGATAATTTCACTTTTGCGTTTGTACGCGTGATGAACGCACTCCGCGTCGGCCATTTATACATTACGTCATCCTTTGATGCTGCACATAGTGAATGCAGCTGAATGAGACAATCGCCAGAATGGTTCAAACAGGAGTAATATATACCATCCAGTTAGGACATCATAAGCCATAGCACCCATAAATGAGATTCTGTGGGTAGTTTTAAGTGGCTATATCTAACACTGACGATAGCAGTGAGTAGCTGGCTGAGCCAAACATGCAAATTTTGCAAGCTATGTAGCTAGCTAGGCAGTGGTGGCGTGTGTGCACATAGGATGCCAGTGTTGTGGTGGGAACAACTTGATTGCAGCTAGATATCACATTCAATTTTAAAGGGTTTGCAAAACTTATCAAAACAGATGGTAAAGAAGAGTGAATAATACTGAACACCAGCTTGTCTGATTGTATATGTCTTTCAAATGTATCTTGCTATAGCTCATTCTAACATTGCGAGATTTGTAATTTGGAGGTAATTATCTCAACCTTGTTCCAGACCACTCCTGGCAAGCGGCTGGAAGTGATCTGAGCACATGGCTACTTTGGTTGGTGCCTATATGACTGGTGGAAAAGGTGCTGATATAGTAAAAAAATTATGCGTGCCTGTCTGATTGCAAATGCAAAGCTATGCACATATGGCTAATTCTAAATGTTGGCAGATTGCAATTGTGACTATCTAGCTATTTCTATATAGGTGGCTGCACGGTTGCTTTGAATACAGTTCATAGCAGAATGAAATTTAACAATAAGATATTTTTATGGTTGTGTACTTGTATGATTACAAACTTAACGCTCTTTAAGACAGTAGCTACATACATAGCTTTATAACATAATCAGATTTGCAATTTCGATCGAGAGTGCTTAAATACAATCTCTCCTACAGTAAATATGTGCCGGCTGGTAACTGGGTCTTCATCGAGGGGGTGGACAGGACCATCACCAAAACTGCCACCATTACTCAAATTAGTGGCTGTGAAGACGTAAGTGGTTCGATGTGTGATGGGAGAGGAGGGGAGGGGGTGTGAGAGGAAGGGTTAGTTGTTACCTTATGCTGTAATGTGTAGTTGAAGTGACTTACACCGGAGGGACTATTGTAAGAGTGGATATTGGACAATGTTACTTTAATTTGTGCCTCTTACACAAGTGTGTTAGCCTTCTTTAACCATTTAGCTTTGTACACATGTTTGGGCATCTGTTTCTTTCCCAATCCATGCTTCCTTTGTTGATAAGACCTATATTGTGTCAATTTGGGCTCACTTTATATAAATAGTAGAGATCTGAGCTCTATACTAGCATAATAAATAGCTGTGCAAACTCCTGTCTTCTGTTCCAGCCCAACTCCATTCCAGCCACACTGTTAAAAATAGGGAGTGATGATCACACTTATAATTGGTGTGAATAGGTTGCCACAGTGAGTGCACCCATTTACAGTGTGATGTTCACTCCAACTATGCAGTACACAACATACCATTCATGTGTACAGTTTGCTAAACAGTTCATGGTACATTTTACTATATACAGATATGGTACACAACATACCACCTGGTGGGATTGGTTGTGGGTGACACAAAGTACCTAATGGTATACGTACATTAAATTGCACACTTAGTTTGACGAGGCCTTCCCATTGTACACAACGTACCATGATCAGGCTAAGCTGTATCCTGGGTAGCTATATATGTACTTAGATAGCTTGTAGCATTCCAAGTAAACTCTCATCTTTGTGTATAAATTACTTCAAAGTCTCATAATCTATCAGAAATGATGTGAACAACAGTGTGGACACTGGTGTCAGTGTGAACGTCACACTAAAGTAATAGTGTGACTGATCACACACTTGGTGTGAGCACTGAGTGGTGTGATGGTCACACCATATTTTTAGGGGCTGCCGCAGGCAGCCCCTATATTGTTTTCAAATTGACGTTTTCATATGGCTTCATGTTACGGATATATATATATATATATATATACACCACCACCACCACCACACAGTGCAAGTTACAATATCGCAGCCACCACCACCTGTGCCAGTAGAGTATCTGTGCTAGTTGGTCATAGAAAAAAGCACCACCAGTGCAAGTTACAGTAGCCACCACCACATGTGTCAGTAGAGTATCTGCGCTAGTTGGTCATAGAAAAAGACCACCAGTGCAAGTTACAGTGGCACCAGCACCATTCGCACCACCACATGTGCCAGAAAGTATATGCGCTCAATGGCTGAAGAAAAGACCACCAGCACAAGTTACAGCCGGTCAGAACCTGCACCGCCGCCATTGGAGTGCACGCTGCAGCAAGCAAATGTAAGCTTGCCTAAGGGCATGCCATTGAATTGGGGTGCATGGGAAGAAATTCAATGGCATGCCCTTAGGCAAGTTACAATTGCTTGCTGCAGCGTGCACTCCAATGGCGGCGGTGCAGGTTCTGACCGGCTGTAACTTGTGCTGGTGGTCTTTTCTTCAGCCATTGAGCGCATATACTTTCTGGCACATGTGGTGGTGCGAATGGTGCTGGTGCCACTGTAACTTGCACTGGTGGTCTTTTTCTATGACCAACTAGCGCAGATACTCTACTGACACATGTGGTGGTGGCTACTGTAACTTGCACTGGTGGTGCTTTTTTCTATGACCAACTAGCACAGATACTCTACTGGCACAGGTGGTGGTGGCTGCGATATTGTAACTTGCACTGTGTGGTGGTGGTGGTGGTGTTTTTTCTAGAGCAATGGCGCATATACTGAATGCATGCATTGTACTGGCACCATGTGGTGGTGGTGGTGGTGGTGGTCATTTTCATCTAGGAATGCATGTGGTGGCCGTAATATTGTAACTTGCACTGTGTGGTGGTGGTGGTAGTAGTATGTGGTAGCAGCGCCTGATGTGGTGGTCTGTTTCCTTGCAGCTCTAGCACATAATATTATACTGGTGTGCTCATTGCAACTTCCACTGTGGTGGTGGTGATGGCGGTTGTATTTATCTATGTGGTGGTGAGTAGCTGGATATTATGGCTGGATAGTTGTGAGCAAGTGTACATGCTGGTGCTGCTCTGCTCCAGCATAGCGGCAAATGCCTACAAATTGGTGTCAAAATGTGATTGTTCAAAACATAGCCTCCATTTTGTGACTAATTAAGCAATACTGCTAATGACATGAGGAAATTGGTCATCTAACTACATCCACTTAGTATCATGACTTAGCAGGGCTGGGTTGGTAAGATATGCAATGAACCTCATTTTCCTCGGCCATTTTGCAACAAATTAAGAAATCCTGCTAACGACATGAACAGTTGGATTATCTGGCTAGGTCCACCAAGTGTCATGACTGAGCGGGCCGGGCTGGTTGAATACATTATACACCTCACATATGTCGGCCATTTTGAGACTAATTAAGAAATCCCGCTAATAACATAGGAAGGTGGACCACTTGGATGTGTCCACCAAGTTTCACGTCTCAACGAGCCCAGTTGCATTCATATACAAGATACCACTATGCATCAATATAAATGCACCATACATTAAGTGCTATGCTATGAACATTTATATTAGAATTTTGCGGGCTGCTTGTAGAAGAACGAAGGCCTAATTAAAAATTCTGCCTCATTTAAAAGTGTTAAAATCTCCCATACTTCAAAGGCACACCTATCACATGTTCATGAGGGGTGCCTAACCCCCCGGGAATTATATTATATTATATTATATTATATTATATTATATTATATTATATTATATTATATTATATTATATTATATTATATTATATTATATTATTTACTTTAGATTAGTGGTGTATATTGTAACTTGCACTGTATATATATATATATATATATAATACGCCAACCTACGGTTGTGCGTCAATGCTTACATTTATATTGAATGTATTGGGCGAAGTATTGGGTATAGATCTAGGCCTTGCCATTAAAAATGGCGGCCGGAAGTGGGCTGCGTAACTATGTAGAAGAATGCGCTAATCGTCACGGTTATGTAACAACAAAGCTGCCTTAGCCCACATAACTAGCTAACCAAGATTGATAATGCAGGCATTCTATTAATGCTGTGCCCCTTTCCTAGACCTACCTCACCTGTAGTAGCTAACTAGCTATATAAACGTATCTTGCTGGTATAAAGACACGTTTTTGAGGGAGCGGCTACGCTGTAGCTGAAGCTAGAGACCATGTCGCCTTCTGGATTGACGTGTACTCTGCAGCTGATCGCATTCATCGCCCTCTCCACCACAGCTCGAAGTCAACAGCTGATCTTACTATTATCCGATCCTGTGAGGCACGATCTACGGAGTCCTGCGATAATACAGACGCTTATGCAGATAGCAGTGTGTCCGAGCGGTGAACAAATCGCTGGTTCATTTCAGTCCTCTATACCACACAGCCCAGCAGAAGCGGTGTCCTTTATCTCAGCACAAGACATCGTAACAGTTCAAGCACCGGCGACAGCATTTTTCATTTATCTAAATCGCAGAGACACAACAATGGTTGGTTATACACTCACTTTCTCAGTTCGATGTGGTTCTAGCCCTCTTGCCAACTGGACCGTAATCTTCGACTCGGTCACATCACCCTACCTTCTGGAGGCCCCGCCAGTGGATCCAATTCCTATAAACCATACCGTGCCTGTCGGTGAGAGCGTCTTTCAGCTCAAGCTTGATCGTGCTAACTCATCATCGTCACAATTCAATGTGAGTTTACAGCGAACTTGATTCCAACATAGATACTGGTAGATAACGTTATAGCATAATATATTTAATCAATATAATTTCGGGGGTTCCTATCCCGGTTTAGGATCGAGTATCGATGATTCCAGAAATGTAGTGTCTCCATTATCAGCACGAATACTTGTTATAATCTGTTGTAGATCCATTCTAAGACTTAAAGAAGACACCGAATTTTGCAATTGCATGTATAGTATAGGACGCTGAGTCTTACCTCCAAATACGACCGATTCCGGTGCGCTCTCTACGAAATGGAATTTCCGAGACGTACCCGTCCTGTTGCAAGCAAGCCAAGCAGTCTTCAGTCTACCTCTGACGTCTGATTGAAGTATGAAGTTCATTCGCCGAGAAAAAGTGTCATAATTACTGAAACCAGCGTGTTTGCCTTGTTATTCGAGTCGCATCGATCCAGCGGATCATTAAGTTTGTACTGTACTGAAAGTAAGACATTTCTTAGTCCTGCATTTGATTGATTTATCATTATCAGTTGTGTCTTGCTCAAGAATCTCGTATCATTATAAAAATCCGAGATTGCATTATAGTAAGACTACACTATTGAAATTCTCAGTCAGTGTAGCAATCATAGCTTTTGTTTCATTGGTATACAGATCAATTAGAACCATGCACACATGGGAATTATCAATGATGACAGCCAAGACTGTTTCTGTATACCTTTGGTATACGAAATTGTGCCTCACTGATGTGTTTGTACTCATGTGCTCTGTATAATTACATAAGAAGACAATAATACCTTTGTACAGCATACCTTGCATGCAGGTATTTGCCGAAGTGTCCAACTTAATAGCCAATGTACCTTTTGACATTATTGATGATGGTCCAAATGGCAATGGATCTCATTTGGTTGTGAGCAGACCACTACTGGCTGGATTGTATGATGTTGTCATCACACTGTTTACTGCGACTGCCAGGGACTCAGACAGAGGTGCAACCTCCTGGTACTGGGTCAGAGTTAATGGTAAGCACAGGCGAATGTGTTCATACACATGATCATATGAATACAATGCCTATAGCTAGAAGTACAAGTATTACTAACTACTATTAATTTTTCAGAAACACTGCTGTTAGTTGATCTAGACTTTCCTACAAAGAAGTGCATGCATGGCCATTGGCTAAAAGCTTCTCCGGTGAATTGTATTATACACTATACATCTTTTATTACCCTAACATGCATTGTGCAGTTATATGATACAAAACTTCTTGCCTATAATTATAGAGATAAGGTTCCAGTAAAATTCCATAGGCACATATTTCATTGTTGCCAGAGCACTAAAATGTATAATGCCTATAACAACTGGCGGCTATGTGGTAGCTGCCAACTGACTTAAATAGTTATGATCATGACACTATATAATCTATCTTCTTAAAATGATCCCATTGCCATGGTAACGGGCATCTAAGCCATGATTCTAAATCTCTGAGAAGCATTCCAGTTGCTTCGTGCGTGATTCTAGTCCCATAGACGTAGACACTATGTGGTGGGCAGAGTGCGTGTGACGATAAATCCCATACATGTATGCTGCGGGTAGAGTGGGCATAAAGTTTATATGACGTCATCACAGCCATTTTGCATCTGCTGTAATACGCCCTTGTCGCTGTGAACTATTCCTTCATTTCTCATCAAATGGCCTCCCTATGAAGTAGTATTAAGGACAGATAATAATATTACACAAGGCACACATGTGCACTGCCTTGGAAAAGAAACATGGTACAATGAGAAAAAGGAAAAAAGAAAAAGGAAAAGGAAACAACAGATAAGGACAGATGGCAAAGGAGTGTAAGGAGAAAGTTTACGGGTACCGGAGAGTTCTTCTATTGGACTCCCGTGTCGTCGTCGATTGCCAATGACACAGACATCGTCAAGAGAAGATGGGGGAGACAATTTGATTGGATTAGAGAACAGTTATGGATCTAATATTACTTAAATGCCGCCCAATCGGTGTCTGCGAAGATTTAGACCACTACGCGCCCTCAAGCTTCGTGGCCTAAATCCCACAGACACCGATTGGGCGGCATTTAACTATATGTCCAACTAGAGGCCCGGGCCTCTATTTCTTTCAACAGATTTTTGACCCGGCCACTATTTGAGCCCGGCTTCTAGTCGAGCCTGGCTTCTATTACAAAGCTAGTCTAAAATGAACTGATACCTAGCCATGCTTCCTATATAAAACCTGTTAGTGTGTCACTACAAACGAGTGCATGGTCGCCGATCCGCTGAGCTCTTTCCTGAAGGCATGAGTTGTGGGAAGTCGCCACATTCACAACTCGGTCTGGAATGCAGCGACGCCCAACTTCCTCGTAGCGGCTTATTTGCTCTTCTGCGTGCACTCCACAGCCTTCAGCCGGGGGGAAATAGTACCATTTCTTCGTGGACATTGCTGCCACGAGGGCAGCCGAACTTAATCAGTCGCGCCACGGATCCCGCCGCGATTGACTCAAATCTCCAGCCTGCAATTAAGATGTCGAAGACAGACCCAGTGCGTCGATTCCAGACCCGGCCACTATTCAGACCCGGCCTCTATACGAACATATACGGTATCCTGTAATTTTATGACAACATTTACAGTCTATCTGTTCTCCTTTAATTTTCTTGACTTGCACTACATTATGGTCATATAATGTTTGAGTAATCCAATTATTGTCAGTCTGTATGACGCACTGACATACAATGTGCTGGCTTTTGACATGCACACAATATCAGATAGGACATAGATGATGTACTGAGTCCAGCTGTCATTTATGTGTGGGCTCCTGAATAGCTAATGTCAATGTGGTGGCGTTGCCATGCCGGCGCCAGGTGGCCTTCGTTGGTGTGCCACAGTGGTGCTTAAAACTAATGTTCAAAGACCAAAGAATTGTACATTGAAACCTGATACGTCTGCACCAAAGTAGAAGAGTAAACTAACAATCTTGTTAGAACCAACACCCATACACACACCTTCATGTGCAAGCAGTGTGTAAGATGATTTTATGCTAACTACATCTCCTTCAAAGAAGTGAAGAAATGTTACCCTAACACAACATGTCTCCCCTCTGTAGTAACAATGCAATCTCATCTTGTTGACTGCATTCCTTTATCACTTTGCACTACACCAGATGTGCATGCACAACTCATTCTAGTCTCCACTACTAAATCAGCTATGTGTAGAAACACATTTTCTGTGCATACAACTACAATCATCTGTTAATGGAGAAAAGACACACCTTTGTTTCTAGCACACACACAGTCCTACTAAATCTGTGTAATTATAAGCCAGTAGTAGCGACAAATATCATTCTTGCATGTACTCATGTACATACACAAGTCATGTACACTGAACTAATTACAGCTACAGTAAAGGAGAGAATAGTTGATGGAGAGAACACACAGAGTACATACACAGATCACATGCGCACACACACACACACGCACACACACACACACACACACACGCACACGCACACACACACACACACCGCATGATGTTCTCCAATGGTGCCCACGCTGGTCCTGGCCATCTGCAATTTGCGATTGTGGTCATTTTCAAGCTGAAGATGGTGCAAACAATGTGTACCTTTAGTCCTTCACCCCTGTAACTTGTGGTGTGGTTAGTTGCTGTGGCCAACAAGCCCAAATACTCTACTTAAACTTATGGTGGGTACCACCTGTAGCATGCACTGGTGGTGGTAGCCTTCCAGCAATGTTTCCAACTACTCTACATGCACTGGCGGTGGTTACCCTGTGCAGCTTGTACTGGTGGTGCTTTCTCTAGTATGTTCTGCCTCAAATACTGGCTACAGCGATTGTAACTTGGACTGTATGGTGGTGCATGGTGGTGGCAGTTGTGCTGGTGGTGGAGGTGGTGGTGGTAGCTGCACTGGTGGGTGTTGTCCTTGTAGCACTGGCACATATACTGGAACCACATTGTACTGTGTGGTGGTAATGACGGTGCCGGTGGTGGTGGTTGCCTTTCAACAATGAGTGCAACTACTCTGCATGCACTGGTGGGTGTTACCCTGTGTAACTTGTACTGGTGGTATCTACGTATATATTTGAGCTGAATGGTTGTTCGCGAAGTCCTCCCGCGAGCAAAGGCGCATCGACACCAAACTTTCCCAGATTACGGACGCCACACCCGGTCTCGATCTAAGGGGTGCGATGTGTGCGCGAAAAACCTCTAAACGACCATCCGCCATCTTGGATTTACGGAGAAAGTATACCGTTTTTTGCCCACGCTCCTATGCTGCCAATGCAAAAGAGGAGCCCCGACCGTTGCTCGTGAACTCCTCCTGCGTCGACGAAAAGCGACCAAACGTTCCCAGCCGTTGTACGTTCTACCTCAACTCAATATAAGGTGGTAGACGTGCTAAAATAAGCTGGTGCCGAGGAGCGCGCGGCGAAAACCTATTATGAACCGACGGTCGGCCATCTTGGCTCTTGGAAGAAAGTATCCTGTATCCTAGGCGTTCGCGCATACAAGCTAGCGCGATACCGAAGCGGAGAAAAAGGGAAAGAGGGGTTGTCTCTCACACAGAAACCATAAGCTTCTTACAACTATCCGTTGTTTGTCTACAGTAATCTTCCATGTAAATTGCATGCACACATGATAGGTCAGTCACACTGATATCACCAGGCTAGCCTGGACTATCCTTTGCCAGAGCATGCATGACCAGCCAGTCCATTACTAGCTGGGGCCTGAGTAGCAATGGCATTACCAGCCTGTGTCCGACCAGCTGGCATACGCCGAGCACACGGAGAGACCCGCCCGAAAGGCGGGTCTGTCCACTAGTACATACATATATACAAACACGAAGCTATATGAATACCTAAAAGTGAAAACAATATCAATATACTAACAATAACAACAACAACAACAACAACAATAGTAATAATAGTAATAACAATATACCTTCGGGGCCCAAAAAGGCATGGCATATAACAACAATAATAATGACCAACAATCAACAGCAGTCACTACAATGTCTTCTTGATTAATTATTTAGTGTCTGCAGATTGTGGGACACTACCCAACATCCCCAATGGAGCAGTAGACCTCTTTGACGGGACCACATTCCCATCATTGGCATTGCACGCCTGTGATGCTGGCTATGAGCTGCAAGGAGACTCTGTCAGGATGTGTAATGAGAGTGGAATGTGGGATGGAACAGAACCAACTTGCACTGGTAATGCATTGTATAGTACGCATGATCGTTTGTTATACTTCACATTGATGCTTCAAACCTTCGATTTTGTATAACAGCAATTGTGCAGAAACCTTATTCTCTACAATGCTGTTCTCTGCTATAGCACTTGATTGTCAGTCCCTACCGAACATCACCAATGGAGCAGTAGACCTCTCTGGAGGAACCACATTCCCATCAGTGGCAGTGTACTCCTGTGATGGTGGCTATGAGCTGCAAGGAGACCCTGTCAGGATGTGTAGTGAGAGTGGAGTGTGGAGTGGAACAGAACCAACTTGCACTGGTAATAAGCTGTAGATTGTATACAATCTGTTATTCTGATTCATGCTTCAGATGTGATGTGAAAACTGAAATTTTCTCCACAATGCTGTTCTCTTCTACAGTGCGCGATTGTCAGTCCCTACCCAACATCACCAATGGAGCAGTAGACCTCTCTGAAGGGACCACATTCTCATCAGTGGCAGTGTACTCCTGTGATGGTGGCTATGAGCTGCAAGGAGACCCTGTCAGGATGTGTAATGAGAGTGGAGTGTGGAATGGAAGAGAACCAACTTGCATTCCAATTGGATCAGAACCAACTAGCACAGGTAAAAAGCTGTAGATTGTATACAATCTGTTGTTCTGATTCATGCTTCAGATGTGATGTGAAAAGTGAAATTTTCTCCGCAATGCTGTTCTCTTCTACAGTGCGCGATTGTCAGTCCCTACCCAACATCACCAATGGAGCAGTAGACCTCTCTGGAGGAACCACATTCCCTTCAGTGGCAGTGTACTCCTGTGATGGTGGCTATGAGCTGCAAGGAAACCCTGTCAGGATGTGTATTGAGAGTGGAGTGTGGAATGGAAGAGAACCAACTTGCATTCCAATTGGATCAGAACCAACTAGCACAGGTAAAAAGCTGTAGATTGTATACAATCTGTTGTTCTGATTCATGCTTCAGATGTGATGTGAAAACTGAAATTTTCTCCACAATGCTGTTCTCTTCTACAGTGCGCGATTGTCAGTCCCTACCCAACATCACCAATGGAGCAGTAGACCTCTCTGGAGGGACCACATTCAAATCAGTGGCAACGTACTCCTGTGATGGTGGCTATGAGCTGCAAGGAGACCCTGTCAGGGTGTGTAATGAGAGCGGAGTGTGGAATGGAACAGAACCAACTTGCATTCCAATTGGATCAGAGCCAACTAGCACAGGTAAAAAGCTGTAGATTGTATACAATCTGTTGTTCTGATTCATGCTTCAGATGTGATGTGAAAAGTGAAATTTTCTCCGCAATGCTGTTCTCTTCTACAGTGCGCGATTGTCAGTCCCTACCCAACATCACCAATGGAGCAGTAGACCTCTCTGGAGGAACCACATTCCCTTCAGTGGCAGTGTACTCCTGTGATGGTGGCTATGAGCTGCAAGGAAACCCTGTCAGGATGTGTATTGAGAGTGGAGTGTGGAATGGAACAGAACCAACTTGCATTCCAATTGGATCAGAACCAACTAGCACAGGTAAAAAGCTGTAGATTGTATACAATCTGTTGTTCTGATTCATGCTTCAGATGTGATGTGAAAACTGAAATTTTCTCCAAAATGCTGTTCTCTTCTACAGTGCGCGATTGTCAGTCCCTACCCAACATCACCAATGGAGCAGTAGACCTCTCTGGAGGGACCACATTCTCATCAGTGGCAACGTACTCCTGTGATGGTGGCTATGAGCTGCAAGGAGACCCTGTCAGGATGTGTAGTGAGAGCGGAGTGTGGAATGGAACAGAACCAACTTGCACTGGTAATACATTGTAGTATGCATGATCGTTTGTTATACTTCACATTGATGCTTCAAACGTTTGATTTTGTAAAACAGCAATTGTGCAGAAACCTTATTCTACAATGCTGTTCTCTGCTATAGCACTTGATTGTCAGTCCCTACCTAACATCACCAATGGAGCAGTAGACCTCTCTGGAGGAACCACATTCCCATCAGTGGCAGTGTACTCCTGTGATGGTGGCTATGAGCTGCAAGGAGACCCTGTCAGGATGTGTAATGAGAGTGGAGTGTGGAATGGAACAGAACCAACTTGCACTGGTAATAGGCTGTAGATTGTATACAATCTGTTGTTCTGATTCATGCTTCAGATGTGATGTGAAAACTGAAATTTTCTCCACAATGCTGTTCTCTTCTACAGTGCGCGATTGTCAGTCCCTACCCAACATCACCAATGGAGCAGTAGACCTCTCTGGAGGAACCACATTCCCATCAGTGGCAGTGTACTCCTGTGATGGTGGCTATGAGCTGCAAGGAAACCCTGTCAGGATGTGTAGTGAGAGTGGAGTGTGGAATGGAACAGAACCAGCTTGCACTGGTAATGCATGAACAATGCAAGTTTGGGAATTGTAAACTGTTATAAATGTGAATGTATACAGCAAATGCACAAAATCATCTAATGTACAAAATGTTATGATTTCTTTGCAAACTTTCATTTTTGTTGACATAACATGAACTGTCAATGAGGTAGTTTCTACTCTCCACGTACAGTACTGGACTGTGGTCTTCTTCCCAACTTGACTAACGGCTTTGTCAGTTACAACCCAAACACAACGTTCCAGTCAGTGGCTAGCTACATGTGTGAAGTGGGGTTTTCTCTTAGTGTTGTCAGTGAGAGGGTGTGCAATGAAAGTGGACAGTGGAGTGGGACCGGGCCACAGTGTGTGGACACATCTAGAGGTGAGGGTGATTTTCATGTGGCTATATTTCTATGAACACTGACAATTTCTACCTCTAATGGGTGTGCACAAACTATGAATAACATTATAATTTATGTCACATTTTACTGCAATCTGAGTAGAGTAAGTCACTTTGGACTCTTGTATATGAAGTGATGAGAAGTATCCAGTGTGGTGTGAGCTTATGCTCACCTTATTTATATATACATATTCTCCAATGTATTCTGTTGGCACTGTATCTCATGTACGTATTCCTCTGCTACAGGGCTCTACTGTCAGTCGGAACAAGAGCCCAGTGCCTCTATTGTGTGGCCTCTGACTGCTGCGGGACAAACTGCATCTCAGCCATGTCAGTGCATGGAGTCACAGTCTAACAATGCTTTCAGGACATGTGGCAGCAACGGTAGTTGGGGACCATCAGATCTAACACTTTGTTCTCTCTCTACCGTTGTCCAGATTCTCTGTTCTGCTGTAAGTTTGGAACAGGACACCTCCACTGACAAATACAATCACTCAATTTTCCGCAGTGCTATAGTCACATTTCTATTCTTTCTGCTTGCAGAGTACTGTAAATGAACAGGTTGAAGCACTCAGTAACATCTCGTCTCTCAATAACCTTGATTTGAACTCTAGATCTGGAGATGTGGCTCTCCTCATTGAAACTGTCAATGAAGTTATTAACGCTGGAGAAGTTGTGAACATGGTGTGTGTGTGCATGCATGTATATGTGTAAGAGTATGACATGTGTGCAAGTGCATGCGTGTGTGTGTGTGTGTGTGCGCGTGTGTGCGTGCATGTGATGTATCAGTGTTTGTGCGTGTGTATGCGTCCTTGTTACATACGTATCTTGTTGTTGTTCGTGTTTGTGGATGTGTATATTGTTTGTGTGTGCAGAATGCATAATTATGTGTGTCTGTGTACATTTGCGTATGTAGCAGCTGCTGTTATTCTTCATGCAGACTACCTCAGTGCTTGTTGCTGTTCTTCATGATGTAATATCCACATTTAACGGAAATACCAACAACATGGCTCTGAGTGAAATGTGAGCAATAACGGTACAGTAAACCTTTATTGAGCTAGAACTCTTTCGTGTTAAGACGCTAACGGAAGTAATTGCTAATTACTTCTGCGTTAGCGTGAAAGAGTTGTAGCTTGATAGACTAGTATACCTCCTCACTAATGTACACATTTTCAAATGAATTTTTATGAGTTAATGCACAATCAAGTTCAAAATGCAATAATACTGCGCATAGAAACATTATTAGTAATTCTGTTGATATAATCCTTACCTACTACTTCAGGCATTAGTGTTTGTATGCATGTGTTCAGCTTGTTTGTGTTGTGTCTGCCAACACCAGGGTACTGCAGACTGTGGACCGAGTGGCAGATGCAATCCCAGTGATGGAGAATGACACGATAATAGTTGGAGATGAAGGGAGTGTGGTGGTGGTGGAGGTGGTGAACATGACTCAAGCTACTCTGCGACAAAATGGACTCACGACAACCCAGCTTGGAAGTGGCAATATGGTGACACTTCCATCTGCTCTGTTCGACCAGCCCACCATACCTCCATCTGTGAAGCTCACTGCAGCCATCATCAACAACCGGAACTTGCTGCCTCCACTTAATCCAAACACCCGTTTGAGATCTAGCATTCTTTCTATCAATCTGAATGTAGTGCTCCGCAATTTGAAAAATAATGAGAGAGTTCGTCTCAACTTCAATCCAGTAAGTGCCCATAGTGCAAGTTTTGTGTGTATCTAGTATACATACATACATACATATGCTTGTCTTATAAAGAGATTAACTACATTATACATTTCTACATGCAGGACACCAATATCAATGATGGAGTGGATGGCGAATTAGCCTGCGTCTTCTATGATACTGATGCCAATGGTGAGTGTGTGTGTGTGTGTGTGTGGTGTGCGCGTGTGTGTGTGCATGCTCGCGTGAGAGAATGAGAAACTGCATTATATATGCATACTTGCATTTATGCTCCGTTCACATGCATGTATATACTGATTCATGTCTACTATATAATTATCATTCGTGCTGTTACACTTCTCTTACACTTGTGTGTGTGTGCATGCGTGAGAGAGAGAATGAGAAACTGCATATATAATGCATGCTATGCTAGCTAGCATGTATATACTGTTTCATCTCTGCTATATATTATTCATGCTGTTACACTTGTAAACCTACTGCTACAGACTGGTCAGCAGATGGCTGTGAATTAGCAGTTGGAGGAATAGGTGGAGATAGTATTGTATGTGAATGCAACCACCTCACAGCCTTTGCTATCCTGCAGGTACGTACATGCAAACCCCACACCTATGCCACTTATTCACAGCAAGCACACATACATCCCCACTACACGCACATACAAATATGATCGCCTACGTACACACACACACACACACACACACACACACACACACACACACACACACACACACACACACACACACACACACACACACACACACACACTCACACATGCACACACACTTAAATCACACATGCACACAAAAATGCACAACACACATGCATGTATGCACCACACACACACACAAACACACACACACACACACACACACACACACACGTACACTTGATCCTCAAAACATCTCTAAAGTAGTACAGATTGATCAATGCAGTCAACGTCAGTTAGTCACCATGTCCTCTCGCACCCATATATATGTACACGCAGAGTCCTGCTGTTCCAGTTGTGGTCCAGCCAACCACACCATTGGTGGCCACCCTGGCTGTAGTGGGTAGTTTGGTGTTCCTCACCATCCTACTCACAGGAGGGGTCTACCTCATTTGGAGGTAAGTGCTAGGGTGGGATAAGCTGAGATGGTACACAGTCACAAGACACACTCACATCACATGCATTTAAAACTAGCAACATTGTACATGTTTATCTGTGACATGTATTAATAGCACACTAGTGACACACTGTCCTGTGCAACAGAACACAAGAACACATCATGACATTCTCTTCTGCACTGCACACAATTCCAGATAAGCACACTGCATTGTACATATGTATGTAAGCATAGAACCCCATTCTGTATACCTCTGGCCATAGGTATTATCAAAAGCCAAAGCAAGATATTCGAATGAAGGAACTGTAGATGACTGTAGAGCGGGCAAGGAGCCTTAGACACAAAATACATTTTACTCAAGTAGTCATAATAAGCTTGTAGTATAATTATATAGTAGAAATTGAGGCACACACAGTCATAATGCCATTTTGTGCATGTATACTTTGGACTCTACGTCGTTATACAGTCGCAGTCATTTTTGCAATAATAATACAATGGCTGTAAATAAAACAGCATATAAATATATATAATGCACTGTCATATGGTGACTTGTAGTGCATGCGATTGTCACAATTATACAATAATTCAATTACACTATGTGTTTGTCCATCACCTTTGTGTGTCCCTGTTTCCAAGTTGTTCCTACTCTCCTCCATTGCACTGATAGCATAGCCTGGTGCTATATAGTGAGTACCTTAAGGTACTCACTACCGATTGATGTTACATATAATTATATCATCCTACTCACAGGAGGTGCCTACCTCATCTGCAGGCATGTGGTATAGTGTGGGATATATAAGCTGTGTTGCAACACAGGCACATGTACACACATTGCACTGTATGCACAGGCACCGTCATGTACATATTACACATGCAAACCTACACACTCACATCACGAGCACAGACTAGCTATTCAGCAGCTTACAAACGGGGGGGGGGGGGGGAGGGAGTGGGAGGGGAGAGGCGATGCAGGATGTTTCAGCTCAAGAGTCTTGTCAACTGCTTATACACAGAGTGGACAACCACACTCTAACACACAATATGCCAATCACATACAGTCACACACTTATGACACGATATCATAATTTATATTTAGGCATGCTCACATTCACACTCTACCACACAGGCTTTGTATTAATTATATGTATGAAACAGCACAAATGGCACAAAAGTTACAAATTAATAACAGAGCACACGTACACACAACTTAGAATATCTTTAATGAAACACATGCCTACACTATAACCAACCACAAGTGCATGCACTGACTATAAACACGCTTATAATTGTATTAGTTAATAGTAGAAAATGTAGTGTGTCATCTAATTATCGAACGGGCAATCATGGATGGTCTGTAGATATTTTTTATAATTTTTGTTTATTTTATTTAATTTATAATATAATTTATATATTATAATTTATATACTTTAACCATTTGATAAGGCACGTTGCAGTTCACATGCACACACCATGCAGGCATGTGGGCTGTGAAATGTGAAATGTGATATATATGCTGACAGTTTGCACCCACTTCAATACTTACCATGCACAGTTTGAAGTGGACTGTACACAAGAAACCTAATTTCTAAAATTTCTGTAGGTATGGGAAAGTGCCAAGAATGGTCTTCTAAGATGTACATATATTATTATATATTACTCAGTAGCTGGAGGCCACACTGCTGACACGTACAGAAACTTCTCTTTAGTCTAGTCCAACATGGTGTGAGGTGTAGGTTTGTCAGCCACTGGTAATCCTGGTTACCTTAATTACCATGCAGTGAAGTAGTCCAACCATAGCTGTATCCTGTTTGTAATATAGCAGTAGCATAGCTATAGCAACGTACAAGGTGTCAGATGTCTGAAAATGCATGTCAGTCCAGGCAGACTCTATATTCTTTGCCTGGGACACCTGCATGACCAATGACATAACAAATGCAATGTGTTGGAATTCAAAATCTAAGAATTCAGTGATTGCCACACCAATCAGTGCTCACATCAAGAGTGTCTGTGTGTGTGTGTGTGTGTGTGTGTGTGTGTGCTGAGGTCACAGAGGTGTATGACACAATGTCATGTTTATCTATTGTGAGTGACAGAGCAGCGACTGAAAGAGAGCAAGTATTTTGAGTTGGAGTGGCAGCCCCACGAGTTTTTCTAACTCGAAATACTTGTTTAACTCGAAATACTTGTTTAACTCGAAATACTTGTTTCCTTGGTAGCTATATTTTATGACTGGCATGATTCATTACAGTGTGCATGTTCACAGAAAGTTCTCATTCCTTTACAGCTGTTTTATCATGTGTTGCTGTAGCTGGATTAAAAGTGGCGACTAGAATGAGTTGTTTGTGCATGCACATCTGATGTAGGTTGGTCATTAGCAAAGTGATAAAGGAATGTAGTCAGCCACATGAGATTGCATTGTTACTACAATATATCGAGGGAAGACAAGTTGTGCTGTGGAGGGTGTGGTGACATACTACAACTGTATTACTTTACTGTGTGGGTGGGGACGTAACATGAAGCAGAGTCTGTAACATTCCTTCACATCTTTGAAGGAGATGCAGTGTTATGTTTAGTACATTTCTTGTAATGCACGGTTGCATGAAGACATACGCTTAAGAAAGTAATGCACAAATGTTATGGTACATGGGTGAGGTGCAACCAGAGCACATTGTGTGTGCGTGCGTGTGTGTGTATGTGTGTGTGTGTGTGTGCGTGCGTGCGTGCGTGCGTGTGTGTGTGTGTGTGTGTGTGTGTGTGTGTGTGTGTGTGTGTGTGTGTGTGTGTGTGTGTGTGTGTGTGTGTGTGTGTGTGTGTGTGTGTGTGTGTGTGTGTACATGTGCCTTCCATACATGCCCATTCTCCTGTGTCTATGCAGCCCCTAAAAAACTCGTGGGGCGCCGGGGTGCCCCTGAACTCGTGTCCCACTTTCGGTGGTATATATGTCGGTATGTCGGTTTATATAATACGTAAGCTGCGGTAGTATAACTGTGTCAGTATTTATATTATAATGTAGTGACCAAAATATTGAGGATAAGGTATTTATAATTATTGTACATTATTTATTCGGCCGGAAGTGGACCGTGTGCGAGACCAATGGACTTTCAAAACCGGCTTCTAAACGTCGTCTTAACGAACTTTGGACGTCCTCTTCTGCCGCCAATCGTTGAACAGACTCCTACAACACGTCTGGCCGACGAGCAAAGAGACAGCTTCGAGACAGAGCTCAACAGGTCATCGACTTCACCCCGCGCCTACTTCGATAATGGCCGCGCCCGCCTCGGAGGACTTCACTCCGCCGCCTGGAACACATGACAGGAGTAACGTAGAAACTGGCGAGCGCCGTGATATGTTCACGCTAACATTTTCAAACCGTCTGTAGCGTTGAAAAGCTTAGCGCGCACAGTTGCCCTTCAAAATGCTCTTCAGAATCTGGCCCACGCGTACTGCGCTGTAGCAAACCACGTACGTAGCTTTTGCCATCACAGAAGACTAGCTACTCTCGCGACTGTGGGTTCCTTCGTACATCATGTTTCTGTAAATACTCATTGTAAATGCATGAGCTGCAAGCAGTAATGTGTCTGTGCTGGTGGAGATTTCTCTGTGCTCGTGTGTGTGTGTGTGTGCATGTGTGTGTGTGTGTGTGTGTGTGTGTGTGTGTGTGTGTGTGTGTGTGTGTGTGTGTGTGTGTGTGTGTGTGTGTGTGTGTGAGTGTGTGTGTATGTGTGTGTGTGTGTGTGTGTGCTGAGGTCACAGAGGTGTATGACACAATGTCATGTTTATCTATTGTGAGTAACAGAGCATCAACTGAAAGAGAGCAAGTATTTTGAGTTGGGGCGGTAGCCCCACGAGTTTTTTTAACTCGAAATACTTGTTTCCTTGGTAGCTATATTTTATGACTGGCATGATTTATTACAGTGTGCATGTTCACAGAAAGTTCTCATTCCTTTACAGCTGTTTTATCATGTGTTGCTGTAGCTGGATTAAAAGTGGCGACTAGAATGAGTTGTTTGTGCATGCACATCTGATGTAGGTTGGTCATTAGCAAAGTGATAAAGGAATGTAGTCAGCCACATGAGATTGCATTGTTACTACAATATATCGAGGGAAGACAAGTTGTGCTGTGGAGGGTGTGGTGACATACTACAACTGTATTACTTTACTGTGTGGGTGGGGACGTAACATGAAGCAGAGTCTGTAACATTCCTTCACATCTTTGAAGGAGATGCAGTGTTATGTTTAGTACATTTCTTGTAATGCACGGTTGCATGAAGACATACGCTTAAGAAAGTAATGCACAAATGTTATGGTACATGGGTGAGGTGCAACCAGAGCACATTGTGTGTGCGTGCATGCATGCGTGTGCGTGTGTGCGTATATGTGTGTATGTGTGCATGTGTGTGTGCGTGTGTGTGTGTGTGTGTGTGTGTGTGTGTGTGTGTGTGTGTGTGTGTGTGTGTGTGTGTGTGTGTGTGTGTGTCTGTGTGTTTGTGTGTGCGTAATGTAATTGACATGTCATATATAGGTTGAGCTGTCATTAATTTGAAATAGAGGAGATAAAGCAGTCAGCCATGCGAGACTAGTGAGTGTGAATGCGCATGCATACATGCATTATACAGACATCACATACACCCAGGCACAGCAGAGCATGGCATGCTGACAATACCACCTCATTACCATATACAGTATGTTTGCAATATCAGTATAATTGTAATACTGTTATGTGTACTATGTATTGAATTGCATAGCTGGTATCATGTTTGGTGTTGGAATCTCATGAATGTTGCTCTCCATGGATACTATGACTAAGGGAACTATCCCATTGTAGCTGACCTTACCTCCGTAATGAAAGTGTTGACAAGAAAGCACAATCCTAGCTATTGCCAAGAATGCACTTGCAACTGCAGACATAGGCAAATGTTCCCCTTTCGCAAAAATAGTAGTGTTGTGTGCTATGAATAGCAAGCAGGTTCGAGGGATCCTACTCATATGGAGTATGAACTAAACTAAATTTGCAGCATATGCATAATTATGCAAATTTTTACTGAATGGTCAGGATTGAGAAATAAATTAGTTAGGCAGGTTGCAATTGTCTAGTGTGATTACCGATAGGACGATTACACTTAATATTGTATATTAGGAATAGTTTCAATCCGTAGTCCTTTCTAGACACTGGCTAGCATAAACTGGCATATTTATATAAATATGGGCAGTGCGCATGTGTGCCCAAAATGTACATATCTATATATATGTTATACGCTTACAAAGTAACACATACCATGCCCCATGAAGAGTTCATACCCGTCTTGCTACACTTGAATCTGAACCACAGCTAGCAGTGCAGAAGGAAAACAGTACACAAGTTACTAAACTTCCTTTCTGTAGAAGCTCAAGAAAATGACAAGTATTCTTTTCTTACAACTTAAGGATTGTGGCATGAGAACTATTCACCCACATGCTACATATGTAGGCCATGCTTTGCATACTCTAACCCCAAAGATGTGTTACCATGCATGTTTGTTGGCTGCACGGGCGTAGCCAGGAATTTCATAAGGGATTTCCGGTTTATGCTAAGAATGACGTCATATTACATCATCAAAATGGCCGCCGAACGCGAGGTTGTCATTTTTACAACTGAAATCAAGAGGGAAACGTTGTAAATTCGAACGAAACCTGTCTTCTATACTGCACCAACTACAAAAAGGACATTGGCTGCACTACCTCATGCACCAACTAAGTTTGCAGTAGCTGCTTCTCTTCAGTTTTATTGGTACTATTTTTTGAAAGGAGTTTTCTGAAACCCCCAGAAACCCCCCTCCCTACGCCCCTGCCCTGGTTACCATGCATGTTTGTTGGTCCTGGTTACCTTGGCTACCAGATACATAATCTGACCTGAGCAGACGTAACTAAATGTGTCGGCTTGGTGCACAGCAATAGTTGTAGCTAGCTGGCAATTGGTTGTGAAGGTTACAATGAAACATGTTTAAGAGTCAGGATTCTGTGAATTTATGGCTGTCCTGTACATATGATCATATACTACAATGTGTTATTCAGTGAAACCTGTCTAAGACAGCACAGCCACCTGCATGTGAGCTGCATGGTTATAGCTGGCCTTTATATAGAGAGGTATATAGCTGTTCTATATAGGTCTGTAGATTGCAATGCTTTAGACTAAGTGCTATTTGGAGCCAGGTTGGCCGGCTGCATTAGGGAGGTGGCTGCTTAACACAGTGACTATCTTAGACAGGTTTCACTGTATAAGTTATGCAAGTAGTTCTATAAAAATTCAAGACTATACTACATCTATATATATAATTCAGTTCGTTTGTTTGTTTGTTTGTCTGTTCGTTTGCGATTCGGGCAAAAACTACTGCACAGAACGCCACCAAACTCTCAGGGATTATAGAGTGGGGCTCCTCAAGTGTCCTTCACGGGTTGAAATTGTCCGTCTTGCAGTTCTTGAAGAGATATCCTTCTATTTTCGGTTTTTCGTTCGCGGCTGACGGCCATTTTATTAATTTTTATTGCCCCCTTGACTTCCGGTTGTCGGACGGTTTGATTCGCCGTCGTTCACCGATCGACTTTAAACTCGGCCGTCGTTATAGCAGCTACCTTCCGTTGCTACCAGCTCACATACGTCAAAACTGGCTGGGGCCGACTCGCTGTTGTGCGACTCGCCAAGCCTGCCGAATGTATATATTATTATTATTATTATTATTATGCCACATGCCCTCAGGCACTAGGGCCAAACTGTCCTGTGAGGCCAAAAGAAGCAGCAAAGTAAACATCATAATAAGCATAATTATAGTCATGTCAGTATTGTCAATTAATCAGTATTTAATTAATTAATTAATCAGTATAATTATGTTTAAGTTGTGTAAAAGTACCAGATGTATGCATGATGCATGCTTATGTGTGTGTGCTGTTGTGTCTCTAATATTCTTGGTGATCAAAAGCAGCATGCCAGTGCTCTGAAGCGATTGCAGTGTCCCAATAGTGAAAATAACGTCACACTTTAGATATGCGGCGGATCCGGTAATCTTGCTCACCTTCCTTAATTTATGAAGGTGCGTGGAGAGAAAGAAAAGGGAAAGACAAAATCTAAGAGAGAGGTTATGCAACCAATAGACAGAAGACGGTCATTAGGGGCGATAACTGAGAGATCGAGTGCTGTACAAGTCATGATGTTCGTAATCAACACGTATAGTTCCGGTCCGTCATTAATATCATGTGACCCGTCCCGGAAGTGTCCTTAGAAGTTATATAGTGATTTCCTTAGCGTTACGCTACAAATTACGAGATATATATGCAAGATGCAACGCTTGAGTGTCGCCTTGTTTCTGATGCGATTTTTCATCTCCTTCACCATCACCCACACCGCTCAGAGCGAAGCACCACCGGCCCCCATTTTCCTGCTTCCAGAACCCGTTCAGTTGAACTTCAACAACTCCCCTAGCGTGGCCCTTTTGCAGGTAGTTGCTTGCTTGAACAACAGCAACGTGACCGCAACCGTACTTTCCTATGGAGTAGCATTCGCTCCAACAGACGGCATTGTCGGAATTCAAAGTAACGCTAACGCTGTCTTTGTCTACCTTAACGATAGCAACGCACTTGGCATGGTCAACGGGAACGTTAGTGGAAACATCACGTTCCGATGTAGAGATCCTACCACTGGTAATGAATCCGTGCCTGCTTCTTCAAGCTTCATTTTCTCGGCCACCTCGCCCTACCTACAGGGTATCCCAGACCCTATTTCCATCAACACAACTGTGCCTATTGGGCAGAACATCTTCCAGCTAATGTTTCAGCATAATTCTGGCAATATTAATGTGAGTTGGCGCACCGTCTTGTTTCTATTTTATGTATTTTAGTGCAATTCTTTCAAATGTATTATGTCGTTTCTGTCTTCAATTTCAAAGGTGACACAAGTATGAGGGATGGCGGGATGTAGGGATGGCGGTGCCGTTGTTTGTATCTTGTAATACAAACGAAAAGTAGCCATGTAAGGCTAGAAACCGGCAAAAAGTCTAGCCATGACGAAGTGTCGGTTGTACACCACTCATGACTAACCTGTGCGCTTCCTCCAAAAAAGACCTTGAGACTTTCGCGATCGTCTTTTTCTTTTATCTTCTTCTTCTCTGACAGCAATAGTGCACGAACCATAGGGAGTACGAAGACGCTTTCACTACAGTACTACGTCGATTTCTACCGGCTGCATTTATTTGTAGGTTAGAAACCCCCGCGAGCAAGTTTCGCAAATGGGAGACTGTACGCGAGAGACGCCATTTTATGATGACGTGGTGAATTGACATGACTCGCATGCATGCGTTCGGCTAGTCTTCCTTCAAATTCAGTTCAATAGCCTAGCAGCGCCGTCATGTGTCCGCTTGGTGGTGCGTATACGTGGCTAGCCTCGGCCAGTTAGCTTGCGCGCCGTTTGAAGGACATTCGCGGACGTGCATTTCCCTGCGCCCTTTAGTACTGCGAAGTTGGCTTCCGGTCGCAGATTCTGCGTTCTTTTCGATGGGCTATATAATTAGCTAGCTGAAACCTCGAGCTCCAAGGTTACAGAAATAAGGTACAACAGCAGCATCAACGTCCTATGGTCGTGGGTTAGTGTGTAGCTACAGCTACACACTATAAAAAGTACAGAAACAAGAAATAAAATCTACAAAAATAGTACGGACGTGGGGATGGCATAAAAAGGACAGAAACAAATAAAGGCTGTTACACAATGGAGCATTAACCATGGTACCTACATTCAAGAATGTCGCACCATATAGTTCTACACCCTTGAATGTAGAGACTATGGTTAATGCTCCACTGACTAACAGCTTTTACTTGTTTCTGACCTTTTTACACCATTCTACACCCTTACAATTAATTTTTTTGTAGAAAATTTATATTATTCTTGATTTTTATGCAACTTAATGCCCATTCATTGTTGCATAAATTTAGGTATCTGCCAAGGTGTCCAACTTAACGGCCAAAGTACCTTTCAGCATTGATGATGGTCCAAATGGCAACGAATATTATTTGGTTGTGAACAAATCACTACTACCTGGTACCTATGACTTGGTGATTAAAACATATGTTTTTCTTCCACAAATGGATAACTTTTGCAATTGGTTTTGGATAAGAGTTGAAGGTGAAGTTAATCGCATAATCACACATGATACACATACATTATGATTATTAGGTGTGTGCCATACAAAACTTAATGGTGGTATATATTATATATAGTATTGGTAGTCATTAATAAGTGGGCCTCTCTTATTATTGCAATATTATTGTGCATGAAAACCATCGCTGTGACATCTGTGTGATGTAAAAAATTAATTATTATTTTATGATAATATATCTTGCAGCAAATCAACAGTATAGATAGTCAAGGGTAGTAGGGCCCCTTTGCACAAGGGGAATGGATTAAGTCAGGTCAAATACTTCTACTTTAATACTGATCTGTATAATGCAGCCCACATAGAGCAATTTAATTGTGGCCCTATCAGATTGCAGGAAAGGTGTGAAATATTTAGATTATTCGTGGCCGAGGATGGCAGCAAAGCAGACCTCAAAGGGGGGGCAAATTTTGACTGACTATGCATGAAATCAACTTTGTGTAATATGTTACTCACGCAAACCTCTAGTCTATAGTAATTAACTGATTTACTCACTTATTATTCAAATAATTTGATTCAAGCTTGCAAAATGTTGAAATATTGATATTGCATTTATTGTCAGCCCAGTCTTGCATTAACATTTTTTGTTCATTAAATATGATTATGTGTATAATTTATAGATGTACATAGCATTATTTTGTATCTGCACTAACAGCACACCACACACATATATACAAGTCAAGAAGATGGGAGATGAGGTGTTTCAAATGTGTATGCATTAAGGCAGAGGAAGCCTATACACTTTGGGGGGTTGTACCTAATTCCAGTGTGGCATATAATTAGTCTCACCCACAATCAAACGGTGGCAAACTATTGTGTTTGGTGCCGTTTTCTTAATTGTTTTAGCCCTGTGACCTGGTCACCCGGGAAGTACAGAATTTCACCAGTCCACCTATGGCATGAGCACTTCTACTATGGAGTATAAACATAGGCTATATATATATATATATATCTTAAGTACATTTAGTTATTCTATATAGTAATTTTTATGGTATATAAAGAACAGTATCTTGGAGCTAATACTATATTTACACCAATCTGTAAAATCATTTTAGTGGCTGCTGACTGTGGGACACTACCCAACATCACCAATGGAGCAGTAGAGCTCTCTGGAGGGACCACATTCCCATCAGTGGCAGTGTACTCCTGTGATGGTGGCTATGAGTTGCAAGGAGACCCTGTCAGGATGTGTAATGAGAGTGGAGTGTGGAATGGAAGAGAACCAACTTGCATTCCAATTGGATCAGAACCAACTAGCACTGGTAATAAGCTGTAGATTGCATACAATCTGTTGTTCTAATTCATGCTTCAGATGTGATGTGAAAACTGAAATTTTCTCCGCAATGCTGTTCTCTTCTATAGTGCGCGATTGTCAGTCCCTACCCAACATCACCAATGGCGCAGTAGACCTCTCTGGAGGGACCACATTCTCATCATATGCAGTGTACTCCTGTGATGGTGGTTATGAGCTGCAAGGAGACCCTGTCAGGATGTGTAATGAGAGTGGAGTGTGGAATGGAACAGAACCAACTTGCACTGGTAATAAGCTGTAGATTGTATACAATCTGTTGTTCTAATTCATGCTTCAGATGTGATGTGAAAACTGAAATTTTCTCCGCAATGCTGTTCTCTTCTACAGTGCGCGATTGTCAGTCCCTACCCAACATCACCAATGGAGCAGTAGACCTCTCTGGAGGGACCACATTCTCATCAGTGGCAGTGTACTCCTGTAATGGTGGCTATGAGCTGCAAGGAGACCCTGTCAGGATGTGTAGTGAGAGTGGAGTGTGGAATGGAACAGAACCAACTTGCACTGGTAATGCATTGTAGTATGCATGATCGTTTGTTACACTTCACATGGATGCTTCAAAAGTTTGATTTTGTAAAGCAGCAATTGTGCAGAAACCTTATTCTCTACAATGCTGTTCTCTGTTATAGCACTTGATTGTCAGTCTCTACCTAACATCACCAATGGAGCAGTAGACCTCTCTGGAGGGACCACATTCCCATCAGTGGCAGTGTACTCCTGTGATGGTGGCTATGAGCTGCAAGGAGACCCTGTCAGGATGTGTAATGAGAGTGGAGTGTGGGATGGGACAGAACCAACTTGCACCGGTAAACTATGAAGCATATTAATGTATTAGTGTGCAACTGGTAACAAATCATATGGATGCATGGACTTATATATATCAAGAACACAAGTTCATCTAATGCATAACACTGCATGATTAGTTTGCTAAATTCCTGTTATCCGGACACAACATACACAATCTACGTGCCAATTTCTGACCATTACTCCCTACAGCACTTGACTGTGGTCTTCTTCCCAACGTGACTAACGGCTTTGTCAGTTACAACCCAGACACAACGTTCCAGTCAGTGGCTAACTACACGTGTGAAGTGGGGTTTTCCCTTAGTGTTGTCAGTGAGAGGGTGTGCAATGAAAGTGGACAGTGGAGTGGGACCGAACCACAGTGTGTGAACACATCTATGGGTAAGGGCCTGGGGTAATCATGTGGTTCTCGCCGTGTACTTATGTAAGTGTATACAATGTTATGGAAGTTGCTGCAAATCACTGAAAGTGTGTAGGCAAGCAATCTCTACTTCATTTCTGTGTGCAAAATTCTCTATGAAATATAATAGATTTGCATTTACCACAAACTGAATTACATGAAGCCATTCTGGATTCTTAGTATTAAAGGAGATGGGAAGTATTCAGTAGGAATGTACACTTGTGAATAGAAAAAAATTGTATAATTCTCCAACGTACACTGCATGCTGGCACTCTATTTCATGTACGTATTCCATGTAAGTATTCCTCTGCTACAGGGCTCTACTGTCAGTCGGAACAAGAGCCCAGTGCCTCTATTCTGTGGCCTCTGACTGCTGCGGGACAAACTGCATCTCAGCCATGTCCATGTATGGAGTCACGGTCAAACAATGCTTTCAGGGCATGTGGCAGCAATGGTAGTTGGGGACTATCAGATCTAACACTTTGTGTTCTATCTCCCAATGTCACGAGTCTCTGTTCTGCAGTAAGTTAGGAATGGGACACCTCCACTGACAAATACAATCACTTAATTTTCTGAATGCATGAGCCATTCTACTCTTACTACCCACAGAGTACTGTGACTGAACAAATTGAAGCACTCAGAAACATCTCTTCATCCAATAATGTGGATTTGAGTACTGGAGATGTTGTTCTTTTAATTGAAGCGCTTACTGAAGTTATTGCAGCAGTAGAAATTGACAACATGGTGTGTACATGTGCATGCATGCATGTATGTATGTATGTTCAGTGTGTGTGTGTGTGTGTGTGTGTGTGTGTGTGTGTGTGTGTGTGTGTGTGTGTGTGTGTGTGTGTGTGTGTGTGTGTGTGTGTGTGTGTGTGTGTGTGTGTGTGTGTGTGTGTGTGTGTGTGTGTGTGTGTGCGTGTGCGTGTGCGTGTGCGTGTGTGTGTACATGAGTGCAAGTGTTTCATTTTTACTCTTTGTGCAGACTACCTCAGTGCTTGTTGCAGTTCTTGATGATGTAATATCCACATTCAGTGAAACTACCAGCAACACTACACTTGGTGAAATGTAAGCTGTAATAGCAGATTAGAGCAAAATACCAGTTGGAGTTGCAGTGGAAGTCTTTGGCGCATTGCTTGCACACTCAGCTGATGTAGTACTAGTCTTAATAGTAATGAATGCGCCTGCATTTGCAAAACAGTCTTGTTACCTTTCGTACAGTGAGCCTTCTATATGTAGTACATAATTATATCAATTTTATGACCGAATAATTTATGTTATTAAGTTGTGCATGTGATTTTTATGTACTATATCTATAGAATCGTATTCATTTCATGTGTTGATAACATCCGGCCATATCTGCAGTTTGGGATTGCCTATATGTGTGTATGCATGTATTTTGCCTGTTATTCATGTTGCGTGTGCCAACACCAGGGTACTGCAGACTGTGGACCAAGTGGCAGATGCCATCCCAGTGTTGGAGAATGACACAATAATAGTTGGAGATGAAGGAAGTGTAGTGGTGGTGGAGGTGGTGAACATGACTCAAGCTACTCTGCGGCAAAATGGACTCACGACAACCCAGCTTGGAAGTGGCAATGTGGTGACACTTCCATCTGCTCTGTTCGACCACCCCACCGTACCTCCCTCTGTGAAGCTCACTGCAGCCAGCATCAACAACCGGAACTTGCTGCCTCCACTTAATCCAAACACTCGTTTGAGATCCAGCATTCTTTCTATCAATCTGAATGTAGTACTCCGCAATTTGAATAATAATGAGAACGTTCGTCTCAATTTCAGTCGAGTAAGTGCCCATAGTGCAGGTTTGTGTGTGCCTAGTATACATGCATACATATGCATGTCTTAAGGACATTAAAATTCTACAGGATACCAATGTCAATGATGGAGTGGATGGAGAAATTTTTTGTGTCTTCTATGACACTGATGCCAATAGTGGGTGCTTGTGTGTGCATGTTTGTGTGTGTGTGTGTGTGTGTGTGTATCTGTGCGTATGTTTGAGAGAGAATGAGAGAATGCATATGCTTATTGTACGTACGTCATATTGTGAGTGATTTTTCATGCTGGAACACTTCTCTTATATACACCAACTGTTGCAGATTGGTCAACAGATGGCTGTCAATTGGGACTCAGTGGCATAAGCAGAGATAGAGTTGATTGTGAATGTAACCACCTCACAGCTTTTGCTATCCTGCAGGTACATGCAATCCGACTCACATCCAGGCCCACCACCCTGTATATTCACAGACATGCGCACACAGTACACGCACACAAATAGACATGCACACACAATCGCAAACACACAAATACACCTGTGAACACACATACACACCATATATTCTCATCATAACATCTCTAAAGTAAAAGAAATTGATGCAATCAATATGTCAGTTAACTGCCACCTCCTCTCACATGCACCCATGTGTTCACACAGCGTCCTGCTTTTTCAATTGTGGTCCCAGCCACCACACCATTGGTGGCCACCCTAGCTGTAGTGGGTAGTTTGGTGTTCCTCACCATCCTACTCACAGGAGGGGCCTACCTCGTCTGGAGGTAAGTGATAGTGTGGGATAAGCTGTGATGGTACACAGTCACAAGACACACTCACATCACATGCATTTAAAACTAACAACATTGTACATGTTTATCTGTGACATGTATTAATAGCACACTAGTGACACACTGTCATGTGCAACAGAACACAAGAACACATCATGACATTCTCTTCTGCACTGCACACAATTCCAGATAAGCACACTGCATTGTACATATGTATGTAAGCATAGAATCCCATTCTGTATACCTCTGGCCATAGGTATTATCAAAAGCCAAAGCAAGATATTCGAATGAAGGAACTGTAGATGACTGTAGAGCGGGCAAGGAGCCTTAGACACAAAATACATTTTACTCAAGTAGTCATAATAAGCTTGTAGTATAATTATATAGTAGAAATTGAGGCACACACAGTCATAATGCCATTTTGTGCATGTATACTTTGGACTCTACGTCGTTATACAGTCGCAGTCATTTTTGCAATAATAATACAATGGCTGTAAATAAAACAGCATATAAATATATATAATGCACTGTCATATGGAGATTTGTAAGGCATGCAATTGTCACAATTATACAATAATTCAACTACACTATGTGTTTGTCCATCACCTTTGTGTGTCCCACATTTTCAGGTTAGTCCTGCTCTCCTCCATTTCACTAATAATGTAGTATGATGTTATATAGTCAGTACATACCTTAAGGTACTCACTACCGATTGATGTTACATATAATTATATCATCCTACTCACAGGAGGTGCCTACCTCATCTGCAGGCATGTGGTATAGTGTGGGCCATATAAGCTGTGTTGCAACACAGGCACATGTACACACATTGCACTGTATGCACAGGCACCGTCATGTACATATTACACATGCAAACCTACACACTCACATCACGAGCACAGACTAGCTATTCAGCAGCTTACAAACGTGGGGAGGGGGAGTGGGAGGGGAGAGGCGATGCAGGATGTTTCAGCTCAAGAGTCCTGTCAACTGCTTATACACAGAGTGGACAACCACACTCTAACACACAATATGCCAATCACATACAGTCACACACTTATGACACAATATCATAATTTATATTTAGGCATGCTCACATTCACACTCTACCACACAGGCTTTGTATTAATTATATGTATGAAACAGCACAAATGGCACAAAAGTTACAAATTAATAACAGAGCACACGTACACACAACTTAGAATATCTTTAATGAAACACATGCCTACACTATAACCAACCACAAGTGCATGCACTGACTATAAACACGCTTATAATTGTATTAGTTAATAGTAGAAAATGTAGTGTGTCATCTAATTATCGAACGGGCAATCATGGATGGTCTGAAGATATTTTTTATAATTTTTGTTTATTTTATTTAATTTATAATATAATTTATATATTATAATTTATATACTTTAACCATTTGATAAGGCACGTTGCAGTTCACATGCACACACCATGCAGGCATGTGGGCTGTGAAATGTGATATATGCTGAGAGTTTGCACCCACTTCAATACTTACCATGCACAGCTTTAAGTGGACTGTACACAAGAAACCTAATTCCTAAAATTTCTGTAGAAGTATGAGAAAGTGCCAAGAATGGTCTTCTAAGTGTGAGAAGTACATATATATTATTCAGTAGCTGAAGGCCACTCTGCTGACACAGAAACTTCTCTAGTCCAACATGGTGTGAGGTGTAGTTCGTCAGCCACAGGTAATCCTGCTTACCTTAATTACCATGCAGTGAAGTAGTCCAACTATAGCTGTGTCCAGTTTGTAATATAGCAGTAGCGTAACTATAGCAACGTACAAGGTGTCAGATGTCTGAAAATGCATGTCAGTCCAGGCAGACTCTATATTCTTTGCCTGGAACACCTGCATGACCAATGACATAGCAAATGCAATGTGTTGGGAATTCATAATCTAAGAATTCAGTGATCGCCACACCAGTCAATGCTCACATCAAGAGTGTATTCATCAGTCAAATCAGACTTGAGTGCATTAATTGGCTATATATATTATGTGTAAATCTCTAGTCTGTGCAAAGCTGCAATCCTACTTCCTGTTCCTCCAACAATGTATAGGAATCATCAAAAGCCACAGCAAGGTATTCAGATGAAAGAATTATAGATATAGCCTTAAAAGATGCCCAAAGGTGTAATGCAGATTTCCTTAATAAATTTAAACTTTTCCAGTCTGTGCGTTCGTTCGCTTATGCGTGGCATTAAATACGGGCATTTGATTGGACGACGCAATGACGTAACCGCAAACATGGCCGCTCTGGCATCATACATGTGCCTCGCAACCAGTCGTTTCTTAGAGGCTAAGACACTCCGCGCTCCTCAGTTTGGGTCTCCTAGGCGCGATGCGTACTTGCGCAGATGTTTACTGTTATTGTCTGGTGCGAGGTAACCGCTCTGGCTATCGGTACGTGGGTATTTTTGTTTCGTTATTTGGGTACTTTAGCTGTCAGCGCTCCGGGCTGCTGAAAGCTCTTCCTCTATGGCGAAGTAAGCTATTGGGTAGAAAGCTTGCTTGGCTTGGGCACTGCCTTATTGGCTAAAAAAATATATGACCAAGCAATTCTTTTAACATGGTGTAGGTGTAGCTAGCTATACGTATAGCTATGTGCATGCGAGTGTATGACAGTGGCCAATGTCAGTGCAAACAAGATCAGCACTATACCCAGGCAGTGTCACCCAGCTGCAATCATCCAAATGCTGATGGATAGCCTGCGTTGTCCACTGGCTCGTATATAATTATCATTATAAATGTTCTGGTAGCTTAAGCAGTTTAGAGCTAATCCCAGTTAGGGTTATGGGTTTGGTATGTCAATTACAGCTACATAGTATTAGATTTTGGATTCTATATCAGATCTGCTCCATAATGTGTGTAGCTACTTAAATATAATTATAGCAGAATAATGCAGTGCAAATTTCATATTATAGTATATGCACACTGTTAGAAATGTGGTGTGAGGATCACACTGATTGGTGTGACTGTCACACCGTAGTTTTAACAGTGTACAATGTATATGTTACTATATAACATAGCATAACATATATATGTTATATACATACAGGCAATACATACAAGTAACACTTATTATACCATGTCCCATGTAGAGTTCATACCCATCTTGCTATACTTGAATTTGAACCACAGCTAGCAGTGCAGAAGGAAAGCAGTACACAAGTGACTAAACTTCCTTTCTGTAGAAGCTCAAGAAAATGACAAGTATTCTCTTCTTACAAATTAAGGATTGTGGCATGAGAACTATTCACCCACATGCTACATATGTAGGCCATGCTTTGCATACTCTAACCCCAAACATGTGTTGCCGTGCATGTTTGTTGGCCCTGGTTACCATGCATGTTTGTTGGCCCTGGTTACCATGCATGTTTGTTGGCCCTGGTTACCATGCATGTTTGTTGGTCCTGGTTACCATGCATGTTTGTTGGTCCTGGTTACCATGCATGTTTGTTGGTCCTGGTTACCATGCATGTTTGCTGGTCCTGGTTACCTTGGCTACCAGATACATAATCTGACCTGAGTATACGTAACTAAATGTGTCGGCTTGGTGCACAGCAATAGTTGTAGCTAGCTGGCAATTGGTTGTGATCGTTAGGGGCGATAACTGAGAGGTCGAGTGCTGTACAAGTCATAATGTTCGTAATCAACACGTATAGTTCCGGTCCGTCAAATTAATATCATGTATCCCGGAAGTGTCCTTAGAAGTTATGTAGTAATTACCTTAGCGTTACACTACAAGTTACGAGATATATATATATGCAGGATGCAATGCTTGAGTGTTGCCTTGTTACTGATTTTCTCGATTTCTCATCTCCTTCACCATCACCCACACCGCTCAGAGCGAAGCACCACCGGCCCCCATGTTCCTACTTCCAGAACCCGTTCAGTTGAACTTCAACAACCCCCCTAGCATGACCCTTTTGCAGGTAGTTGCTTGTTTGAACAACAGCAACGTGACCGCAACTGTACTTCCCTATGGAGTAGAATTCACTCCAACAGACGGCATTGTCGGAATTCAAAGTAACGCTAACGCTGTCTTTGTCTACCTTAATGATAGCAACGCACTTGGCATAGTCAACGGGAGCGTTAGTGGAAACATCACGTTCCTAAGTAGAGATCCTACCACTGGTAATGAATTGTTATTATAATATATCAAGGGAAGACAAGTTGTGTTATGGAGGGTGTTGTGGTGTACTACAACAGTATTACTTTACTGTGTGGGTGGGGATGTAACATGAAGCAGAGTCTGTAACATTCCTTTACATCTTTGAAGGAGATGCAGTGTTATGTTTGGTACATTTATTGTAATGCACGGTTGCATGAAGACATAAGCTTAAGAAAGTAAAGCACACATGTTATGGTACATAGGGTGAGGTGCAACCAGAGCGCATTGTGTGTGTGTGTGCGTGCATGCATGCGCACGTATGTGTGTGCGTGTGTGTGTGTGTGTGTGTGTGTGTGTGTGTGTGTGTGTGTGTGTGTGTTTGTGTGTGTGTGTGTGTGTGTGTGTGTCTGTGTGTTTGTGTGTGCGTAATGTAATTGACATGTCATATATAGGTTGGGCTGTCATTAATTTAAAATAGAGGAGATAAAGCAGTTGGCCATGAGAGACTAGTGAGTGTGAGTGTGCATACATGCATTATACAGACATCACATACACAGAGACACAGCAGAGCATGGCATGCTGACAACACCCACTCATTACCATATACAGTATGTTTGTAATATTAGTCAGCCACAGAGAGGAGTGGTCTTTATGGACTTTGTGGCATTTCCCAAAGCCCAAGTGCTAGAATGTGAAGTGTTATAAGAATGCTTTCAATATCCTTGGAGGAGGGGGTTTCATGTAATGTGAGCATGACAAGTGAGTCCCAAACCAGAGCAGGTGTACATACACATGCAGTACATGGACTGTGACATTGAACAGTACCTCCAATTGTGCACTGCATATTGAACATGTTTGGAGGAACAGCTCAAATTGTACACAACATGCATATCTATTGTATAGCTAGTTATGTTCAGTGCTATATATATAGCTTTCAGTTGAGTGCACCTGAATATTGCTTAAGCATTAATGAGAATGTGTGCGTGCGTGTTTATGTGTGTGTGTGTGTGTGTGTGTGTGTGTGTGTGTGTGTGTGTGTGTGTGTGTGTGTGTGTGTGTGTGTGTGTGTGTGTGTGTTTGCGTGTGGATGTGTATGTGTGCGTGTGTGTGTGTGTGTCTGTGCCTGTGTGCATGCATGTGTGCGTGTGACTTATGCAAGTGGTAGATAACTGATGCATGATGTATAATTTTACATAATATTATGTATGTTTGTGTTGTAGTTATTACTGTAAATATATGACAGTTGTTCATATTTCTCAGTTGTTGTAGATTGCACTCAATATTCTTGCTATATGAGGAGCTAAACAAGTCGACAAGAAGAACTCTATAAAGTGACCCATTTTAAAGGACCACAGTCTTCCACATGTGCATCACTGATGACATTGGCATTTTCAGTTTATCACTACACATGGATATACATACTGTACATGTTTGTCAAATGCTACTATGTACATTCCATCCATACAGTAGTGCATAGCAACATGTTGCTAGGGGAGTTGAAATGCACGGCTGGCGATCTGTAAGTGTACAGTTGGTTGCTGTATACTGATTGTATGTTATCTAATTCGTATTTGGTACGTACCTATTATATAAACTATGTGCATTTTGCACACAGATGTGAAGAACTAGTACAATTGACCAAAAGTACACTGTTAAAAATATTAATATTATGATGAGACAGTCACACCTATCAGTCACACCATTACTTACTGTGATGTTCATGTTGGCACCTGTATTCACATTATTGCTGATAGATTAAGACAGGAAATTATACCCACAAAGATGATCGAGAGTTTCTACCTTGTACACAGCTTAGCCTGATGGTATGCTGTGTACAGTGTGAAGACATGCTGAAAACAGTTACTCAAGACAGTTCATAATACTGCATGTGTACTACATTGTGCATGTATGCTAGGTACTGTAATAGTATAATTGTAATACTGTTTTGTGTACTATGTATTGAATTGTATAGCTGGTATCATGTTTGGTGTTGGAATCTCATGAATGTTGCTCTCCATGGATACTATGACTAAGGGAACTATCCCATTGTAGCTGACTTACCTCCGTAATGAAAGTGTTGGCAAGATATGCGCATTCCTAGCTATTGCCAAGAATGCACTTGCAGACATAAGCAAATTGCAAAAATAGTAGTGTTGTGTGCTATGAATAGCAAGAAGGCTCGAGTAACCCTACTCATATGGAGTTAGAACTAAACTAAATTTGTAGCATATGCATAATTATGCAAATTTTACCGAATGGGTCAGGATTGGGAAATAAGTTAGTTATACGCAGGTTGCAATTGGCTAGTGTGATTACTAATAGGGCAGTTATACATATAATATTGTATATCAGGAATAGTTTCAATCTAGACACTGGCTAGCGCAAACAGGCGTATTTATATAAATACGGGCAGTGAGCACGTGTGCCCAAAATGTACATATCTATATATATTTTTGACAAAATTATCTCAAAAATAAAACAGCATTTTTAAAAGTTTCAGTGCACGGGTGACGGGCATATTATAGTAACATGCTATACGCTTCACACACCTATAAATAGGACCTCTAGCTCGGGCACTGATCAGTTAAGAAGCTGGTTCGTCGGAGTTGTCTATACGATGCAGCTCTCGAGGCCCTCTTTCTTGCCAGTACTTATTCTTTTCATTACCCTCACCCACACCGCTCAGAGTCAGCCGCCTTCTCCTCCGAGCTTCCTGCTGCCACAACCCGTACGACTGCACCCTCAAGACCCTCCTGGCGTGGCCCTTCTGCAGGTAGCAGTTTGCTCAAATGGCAGCGTAGTGGCCCCAGACGTCCTCCCCGGTGGCGTCGACTTCACCCCAACCGAAGGCATTGCTGGAGTCCAAGGCGATTCCAGTGCGTTCTCTTTCTACCTTCGCAATGTTAGTAGACTGATCTTTTTCAGGAGTGTTCTGAATGGGCTGCTTTTCGCTGAGGGTAGCCTTGTGGTTCGATGTCGTGATCCTGCTTCAGGTGATGAATCCACACCTGTCTCGTCAAGCTTCAGCGTTCGGTATGGATGGCCCTTGCTTCGAGAAGACCCGTCTAATTTCCCCATTTCTACTAGCACGGCAGTGCCCATTGGTCGGAGCATATTTCAGTTTAACTTTGAACCGCCTGCGTTTACAGGTCCAACAGTCAATGTAAGTGCGAATGACACAGATCAGTGCTATCTGCCGAATGAAAAATAATTAGTGTCCACGCATGGAAATCCACCTGATGTATTCTTATATAGTGCAGACATTAAGATACTATAATATGTTTAGAGAGTTACGGAGACACATACTTTTCACGTCAAATGAATGCCACTAGCCGTGGTATTGGGAACATACCCTGCATGTCTTGTGGCAGTTACTATTTCATGGTATATACATATACTTGGTTTGAGGAAGTACTCCACTGTCTGTATACAGTTACACAATATTCCATCATGTGTCAAGCTCTGTCCAGGGTATGGACTTAGATCTTGAGCAATTCTCTGTTAAGTCCAGATTTATACAATTTACATAATTAACTTATCTAATCATAATTAACTTATATAATTAACTTAATCTATTCCCCTAAGTGAAGACAATCCTAATATATGATGTCCAGTACCTTCAATGCATTATAAACTGAGTATTTTGAATGATTGAAATTTAACTTATTAAAATTAATGGATCAAAATAATGATAATTTATAATTTGCAACCAGTGCTCAGCATTTAACTAATGAGCAGAATTATGTATTCATATTAAGCTTACGATCAAAATTATAGTACTTATATTCACTCCATCTTCCTATCTAATTTGTAAGCAATCTCGTTAGGTAGACAAAGGCCTAAAATGGTTATCATTCGCATTATTATTATTTGCACAGTCCCTATTCATGTGTTAGGGAATGCTTGGATTTCCTGCTGGTTGTGACAGAGCTAACTGTACGGCTTATGTCCAGTGGACACTGGTATTCAGTGACTCTCTTCTGTTTGAGCTGGAGGGGACAGCTGAAGGATGGGTGGCTGTTGGTGTGTCAGCAGACCAAGTGATGGGTGGAGATGGCATTGATGATGTGTTTGCATGTCAGAGAGATGCCACAACTGATGTGGTGTATGCCCAGGACACATTCAATCCTCAGAACCAATCACCTAGAGGGAATATGCGTGATTCAGTAAGTATCATGATGTGAATGGAAGTAGACAGTGCAGTTTAACAGTACACTTCCTGTACCTTTCCAACCTGCTATTAGAACCAAAATGGATTCCAACTGATCAGCTCGTCCTTCAGTGGTGGACGAATCTCCTGCACATTCACTCGGAGTATCCTTGCAGATAATGTGAATGAGGACAGGAATTTGGCTCAGAGTGCCTTTCTTCTCCTTGCTCTCGGTGATACAAGAGGTATTTGCGTCTATCTTCAAATGCAGTGTGTATCTTGATATCACCTGAAATGTCACACACATGTCACCATCATTGTATAGCTGTACTCCTCTTGCAGTGACTGTGACCAGTTACTGTTTCATTTCACTGCATAGCTCCAACAGGCCAAGACGTCGTCCTTGCCTCACATGCTAATGATGCAAGGTGGGCTTCTGCTGCCCAAGTGGTTTTGGCACCTCCCATGGTGAGTACATTCACGTCAAGAGTATTTCTTTCTACTAGCTAAACATATAATTATAGCTGAAGATAGCTGCAATATATTGCTTCAATGTGTATAGTTGTACAGCTATCTGATGAGAAACAATTTAGTTGTCTTTTTTGGAATTGTCAACTTAATCTACAATGATTTAAAATGGTAATTTCATATAATTCCTTGTTAGCTTGAATGCTAATTTCATTGATCAATGTGGGAGCTTTGAACCAAAAAAGTAGTGAGCGATAGACCACATCTGCTACAGTATGTACTAGGAAATTCATTAGTTGACTAAAATTGCTGGTGGAAAGAAATTGACACCAAGCACACTACAGTAGAACCTTTCTAAGATGCATGGTCACTGTGTTAGGCAGCCACCTCCCTAAAACAGCCAGCATCAATAGCACTAAACCCCATGCAATCTACCTCTGCAGGGCAGCAACCTCTCTATAAAGGTTATGCATGCAGTTAGAACTGGCACACAGGCGGTTGTCTTGGGTGGGTTTCACTGTAGCATTCTACAGATGATAGAGTTGAATCATAGTGTTCCATTTTCTTCTATTACACTGAGGCATTTAAAGAGGCACATGATAATTGCTTCTTTGAAACAGTGATATGTAATCCAAACGTGTTTTTGTCAACACCATTACTAGGTTGTCCTCATTCTCACTATAATTACATATCAGTTTAAAATAGGTTGTAATTTAGCAAGCAAACACATGCAGCACTAATTGCACACACGACAGTACCAATTATACATGTATAATAGGCGATGGCCACTAAAACATACAAGGGTAACAAACACCTGCTAATGACTGCTATATATAACAGCTTTCGCACAAAATTAATGATGGATAAGGCTAGTGTACTTAAAGCAAGCCTATCCTCTGTTTTGTATTCGCCACTGACATTGACAATTAACTGGCATAGTTATTGAAATGTTTTGCTTTCATTTATTTAAGTCTTGGCTAGTGAAATTTGGTGATAGATAGATATGCATGTCAATACCTAGCCACACTAGATTCTTTGCATGACACCATGAACTAGTCACACTTGCCAGCCAGTCCTATAGAGTTTACAAGATTGAACCTGTCTGCACATTATAACCACACTGTATTGTAATTCCTATATTATACATGTTGCTCCATGGCCGTGCTGTTTGGTGTCGTAGGCATGAGTAAAAAATCATGATCGAGATCGGCTGTCCAACTTGGAACTATAGTTGGACCTATCGTAGTTTGCAGTATTTACCACTGCAACCTACAACCGTTTTTTGATGACATGTTTAATTTCAATGAGTGAGCATTAATTAAATACTGAACAGTTATTCATATTAAAAAGTATAGGCTGAGGTTCAAAATTTGGGGGTCTTCTTCAGCTCCCAATGCCACACAGCGTCTACATGCTTGTTAGTGTCCTGTAACTGCCAGCTTATTATTCCATAGCTTTACCGATCAGTAGCTATCACCTTAGACAGACAGAAGCCTAGGATCGCTAACCTTTCATTTTTATTCATAACTGCATTGTCACCAATTCATGTGTTAGGGAATGCTTGGCTTTCCTGCTGGTTGTGACAGAGCTAACTGTACAGCTTATGTCCAGTGGACAGTGGTAGCCAACAACGTTGTACAGTTTGAACTGGAGGGAACAGCCGATGGATGGGTGGCTGTTGGTGTGTCAGCAGACCAGAGGATGGGTACAGATGGCATTGATGATGTGTTTGCATGTCAGAGAGATGCTACAACTGATGTGGTGTATGCCCAGGACACATTCAATCCTCAGAACCAATCACCTAGAGGGAATATGCGCGATTCAGTAAGTATCATGATGTGAATGGAAGTAGACAGTGCAGTTTAACAGTACACTTCCTGTACCTTTCCAACCTGCTATTAGAACCAAAATGGATTCCAATTGATCAGCTCGTCCTTCAGTGGTGGACGAATCTCCTGCACATTCACTCGGAGTATCCTTGCAGATAATGTGAATGAGGACAGGAATTTGGCTCAGAGTGCCTTTCTTCTCCTTGCTCTCGGTGATACAAGAGGTATTTGCGTCTATCTTCAAATGCAGTGTGTACAGTATCTTGATATCACCTGAAATGTCACACACATGTCACCATCATTGTATAGCTGTACTCCTCTTGCAGTGACTGTGACCAGTTACTGTTTCATTTCACTGCATAGCTCCAACAGGCCAAGACGTTGCCCTTGCTGCACATGCCAGTAATGCAAGGTGGGCTTCTGCTGCCCAAGTGGTTTTGGCACCTCCCATGGTGAGTACATTCATGTCAAGAGTATTTCTTTCTACTAGCTGAACATATTATATAGCTGAAGATAGCTGCAATTTATATTGCTTCAATGGGCATAGTTGCATGTACAGCTATCTGATGAGAAACAAGTTAGTTGTCTCTTTTGGAATTGTCAACTTAATCTACAACAATTTAAAATGGTAATTTCATATAATTCCTTGTTATTAGCTTGAATGCTAATTTCATTGATCAATGTGGGAGCTTTAAACCCAAAAACGTAGTGAGTGATTTACCACATCTGCTACAGTATGTACTAGGGAATTCATTAATTGACTAAAATTATTGGTGGAAAGAAATTGACACCAAACACACTACAGTAGAACCTTTCTAAGATGCATGGTCACTGTGTTAGGCAGCCACCTCCCTAAAACAGCCAGCATCAATAGCACTAAACCCCATGCAATCTACCTCTGTAGGGCAGCAACCTCTCTATAAAGGTTATGTAGTTAGAACTGCATGGCTCATAAGTGGTTGTCTTAGGTGGGTTTCACTGTAGCCTTCTACAGATGATAGAGTTGAATCATAGTGTTCCATTTTCTTCTATTACACTGAGGCATTTAAAGAGGCACATGATAATCGCTTCTTTGAAACAGTGGTATATAATCCAAACGTGTTTTTGTCAACACCATAGTAAGTTGTCCTCATTCTCACTATAATTACATATCAGTTTAAAATAGGTTATAAATTAGCAAGCAAACACTTGCAGCACTAATTGCCCATGCGACTGTACAAATTATACATGTATAATAGGTGATGGCCACTAAAACATACAAGGGTAACAAACAGCTGCTAATAACTGCTACATATAACTGCTTTCGTACAAAACTGATGATGGATATGGCTAGTGTACTTAAAGCAAGCCTATCCTCTGTTTTGTATTCGCCACTGGCAATGACAATTAACTCCATAGTTGTCGAAATGTTTTGCTTTCATTTAATCAAGTCTTGGCTATTGTGAAGTTCGGTGATAGATATGCATGTCAATACCTAGCCACACAGGAGTCTTCGCATGACACCATGAACTAGTCACACTTGCCAGCCAGTCCTATAGAGTTTACAAGATTGAACCTGTCTGCACATTATAACCACAATGTATTGTAATTCCTATATTATACATGTTGCTCCATGGCCGTGCTGTCTGTTGCCATATGAGTAAAAAATCATGATCAAGATCGGCTGTCTTACTTGGGACTATAGTTGGACCTGTCATAGTTTGCAGTATTTACCACTGCAACATACAACTGCTTTTTGATGACATGCTTAATTTCACTGAGTGAGCGTTAGATACTGAAATGTAATTCATATTAAAGAAGTATAGGCTGAGGTTCAAAATTTGAGAGTATTCTTCAGCTCCCAGATCCAGATTCAGATCTTATACCTTGCATGATATTCATTACTGCATTGTCACCAATTCATGTGTTAGGGAATGCTTGGCTTTCCTGATGGTTGTGTCAGGGCTAGCTGCACAGCTTATGTTCAGTGGACACTGGTATCCAGCGACACTGTTCAGTTTGAACTGGAGGGAACAGCTGAAGGATGGGTGGCAGTTGGCGTGTCAGCAGATCGAGTGATGGGCGGAGATGGTATTGATGATGTGTTTGCATGTCAGAGAGATGCCACAACTGATGTGGTGTATGCCCAGGACACGTTCAATCCTCAGAACCAATCACCTAGAGGGAATATGCGTGATTCAGTAAGTATCTTGATGTGAATGGAAGTAGACAGTGCAGTTTAACAGTACGCTTCCTGTACCTTTCCAACCTGCTATTAGAACCAAAATGGATTCCAACTGATCAGCTCATCCTTCAGTGGTGGACGAATCTCCTGCACATTCACTCGCAGCATCCTCGCAGATAATGTGAATGAGGACAGGAATTTAAATGAGAGTGCATTTCTTCTCCTTGCTCTCGGTGATACAAGAGGTGTGCTAGAACAATGAGCACCAATCCATCATTCATTCCATTCCCTAATTGTGAAACTCTTTATAATTGTTTTTCTTGTCGACATTGTGTATGTAGCGAAATACTTATGTCCAATGCACAGGTGGCCCCAACATTACTATTTCTGCACACAATTCGTCCTCAAGGTGGGCCTCTGCTTCACAAGTAGTCCTTGCTGGTGGTCCTGTTCCTCCAACTGATACATCAGCCCCTCCAGTGCCGCAAATGGTCAGTACAAACACATGCTGTACTTTAGTGGTGTTCTTCAGTTATTGCAATGCTAAGTGTGAGCCACTTTCTAGCTACAGTCTTTCTTTGTTTCTACAGTGTTTCTGTTAGTCGACCCCGTGCAGTGAATTTCTACTTCATACTATTTTTAACAATCTCTTCAAATCTATATGCGTGTATGTAGCAATAGCTGGTTTCCAAAGAATCTCTATAGTGTCTGCATACCACAGATACTTGTATACTTACTCCTCTAACAGATACCAATATTTGCTGAAGTCTCCAATTTGACGGCCGATTCTTTTTTCATTATTGAAAATGGTCCACATGGCAATGAACCTCACTTGGTTGTGAATGGATCACTACTGCCTGGTGTCTACAACTTGGTGTTTACTGCATTTGTTGTCCTTAATGAAACAAGATTTATAACCAACTGGTACCAAATCAGAGTTGAAGGTCAGTCTGCTAAGAGTTAATGACCAGTGTAGCTGTAAATTGAACAGTGCAAGCAATTTTACAATTATCAATTGCCGAATTATCAACATCTTCTTTAATTTTGTCATACATTCCTTCCACTCTGGGTTTAATTCCCTCTTGTCCTATCACCATGCTCAAATATCTGTGTATCATGCTAAAGGTGTTGTGAAACAATTTGAAGTATGAAGCATTCCTGTATTATCAGCATGCTGTACATATTTGGAAAGCTACGTAAACAGCACACCACATGTACAAATATATACAAGTCAAGAAGATGGGAGACGAGGTGTTTCAAATGTGTATGCATTAAGGCAGAAAAAGCCTATAAACTTTGGGGGGGGGGCATACCTAATCCCAATGTGGCATATCATTAGCCTCATCCACAATCAAATGGGGGCAAACCATTGCGTTTGGTGCCGTTTTCTTAATTGTTTTAGCCCTGTGACCTGGTCACCCGGGAAGTACAGAATTTCACCACCTATAGCATGAGCACTACTACTATGGAGTATAAACATAGGCTATATATATATATATATATCTTAAGTACATTTAGTTGTTATTGTTTATGATAGTATCTTGGAGCTTATGCTATTTTTACACCAATCTGTAAAATTATTTTAGTGATTGCTGACTGTGGGACACTACCCAATATCCCGAATGGAATGCTGTACCTCCCTGACGGAACCACTTTCCAATCTGCGGCAATGTACTCCTGTGATGGTGGCTACGAGCTGCAAGGAGACCCTGTCAGGATGTGCAATGAGAGTGGAGTGTGGAATGGAACAGAACCAACTTGCACCGGTAAACTATGAAGCATAATTATGTATTAGTGTGCAACTGGTAACAAATCATATGGATTCATGGACTTATATCAAGTACACAAGTTCATCTAATGCATAACACTGCATGATTAGTTTACTAAATTCCTGTTATCCAGACACAACATGCACAATCTACGTGCCAATATCTGACCATTGCTCCCTACAGCACTTGACTGTGGTCTTCTTCCCAACTTGACTAACGGCTTTGTCAGTTACAACCCAAACACAACGTTCCGGTCAGTGGCTAACTACATGTGTGAAATGGGGTTTTCCCTTAGTGTTGGCAGTGGGAGGGTGTGCAATGAAAGTGGACAGTGGAGTGGGACCGAACCACAGTGTGTGAACACATCTATGGGTAAGGGCCTGGGGTAATCATGTGGTTCTCGCCGTGTACTTATGTAAGTGTATACAATGTTATGGAAGTCGCTGCAAATCACTGAAAGTGTGTAGGCAAGCAATCTCTACTTCATTTCTGTGTGCAAAAATTCTCTATGAAATGTAATAGTTTTATTTATAATAATTTACCACAAACTCAACTACATGAAGCCATTCTGGATTCTTTGTATTAAAGGAGATGAGAAGTATTCAGTAGGAATGTACACTTGTCAATAGAAAAAATTGTATAATTCTCCAGCATACATGGCATGCTGGCACTCTATTCCATGTACGTATTCCTCTGCTACAGGGCTCTACTGTCAGTCGGAACAAGAGCCCAGTGCCTCTATTGTGTGGCCTCTGACTGCTGCGGGACAAACTGCATCTCAGCCATGTCAGTGCATAGAGTCACGGTCAAACAATGCTTTCAGGACATGTGGCAGCGACGGTAGTTGGGGACCATCAGATCTAACACTTTGTGTTCTATCTCCCAATGTCACGAGTCTCTGTTCTGCAGTAAGTTAGGAATGGGACACCTCCACTGACAAATATAATCGCTTAATTTTCCGAATGCACGAGCCATTTTACTCTTACTGCCCACAGAGTACTGTGACTGAACAAATTGAAGCACTCAGAAACATCTCTTCATCCAATAATGTGGATTTGAGTACTGGAGATGTTGTTCTTTTAATTGAAGCGCTTACTGAAGTTATTGCAGCAGGAGAAATTGACAACATGGTGTGTACATGTGCATGCATGCATGTATGTATGTGTGTTCGTGTGTGTGTGTGTGTGTGTGTGTGTGTGTGTGTGTGTGTGTGTGTGTGTGTGTGTCTGTGTGTGTGTGTGTGTGCGCGCGTGTGCGTGTGTGTGTGTGTGTACATGAGTGCAGGTGTTTCATTTTTTCTCTTCGTGCAGACTACCTCAGTGCTTGTTGCAGCTCTTGATGATGTAATATCCACATTCAGTGAAACTACCAGCAACACTACACTTGGTGAAATGTAAGCTATAATAGCAGATTAGAGCAACATACCAGTTGGAGTTGCATGGAAGTCTTTGGCGCATTGCTTGCACACTCAGCTGATGTAGAACTAGTCTTAATAGTAATGAATGCGCCTGCATTTGCAAAACAGTCTTGTTACCTTTTGTACAGTGAGCCTTCTATATGTAGTACATAATTATATCAATTTTATGACTGAATAATTTATGTTATTAAGTTGTGCATGTGATTTTTATGTACTATATCTATAGAATTTTATTCATTTCATGTGCTGATAAAATATCTGCAGTTTGGGATTGCCTATATGTGTGTATGCATGTATTTTGCCTGTTATTCATGTTGCATGTGCCAACACCAGGGTACTGCAGACTGTGGACCAAGTGGCAGATGCCATCCCAGTGATGGAGAATGACACAGCAGTGGAAAGGGTTGGGACTGTGGTGGTGGAGGTGGTGAACATGACTCGAGCTACTCTGCAACAAAATGGACTCATGACAACCCAGCTTGGAAGTGGCAATGTGGTGACACTTCCATCTGCTCTGTTCGACCAGCCCACCATACCTCCATCTGTGAAGCTCACTGCAGCCAGCATCAACAACCGGAACTTGCTGCCTCCACTTAATCCAAACACCCGTTTGAGATCCAGCATTCTTTCTATCAATCTGAATGTAGTACTCCGCAATTTGAATAATGATGAGAGCGTTCGTCTCAATTTCAGTCGAGTAAGTGCCCATAGTGCAAGTTTTGTGTGTGCCTAGTATACATGCATACATATGCTTGTCTTAAGGACATTAAATTTTTACAGGATACCGATGTCAATGATGGAGTGGATGGAGACATTTTTTGTGTCTTCTATGACACTAATGCCAATAGTGGGTGCTTGTGTGTGCATGTTTGTGTGTGTGTGTGTCTGTGTGTGTGTGTGTGTGTGTGTGTGTGTGTGTGTGTGTGTGTGTGTGTGTGTGTGTGTGTGTGTGTGTGTGTGTGTGTGTGTGTGTGTGTGTGTGTGTGTGTGTGTGTGTGTGTGTGTGTGTGTGTGTGTGCATGTGTGTGTGTGTGTATCTGTACGTATGTGTGAGAGAGAATGAGAGAATGCATATATATATGAATGCATATACTTGTTGCACGTACGACATATTGTGAGTAATTTTTCATGCTGAAACACTTCTCTTACACCAACTGTTGCAGATTGGTCAACAGATGGCTGTCAATTGGGACTCGGAGGCATAAGCAGAGATAGAGTTGATTGTGAATGTAACCACCTCACAGCTTTTGCTATCCTGCAGGTACATGCAATCCGACTCACATCCAGGCCCACCACCCTGTATATTCACAGCACACAGCACACGCACACAAATAGACATGCACACACAATCGCAAACACACAAATACACCTGTGAACACACATACACACCATATATTCTCATCATAACATCTCTAAAGTAAAAGAAATCGATGCAGTATATATGTCAGTTAACTGCCACCTCCTCTCACATGCACCCATGTGTACACACAGCGTCCTGCTTTTTCAATTGTTGACCCAGCCACCACACCATTGGTGGCCACCCTAGCTGTAGTGGGTAGTGTGGTGTTCCTCACCATCCTACTCACAGGAGGGGCCTACCTCATCTGGAGGTAAGTGCTAGGGTGGGATAAGCTGTGATGGTACACAGGCACATATATGTAATATATATATATATATATATATATACATGGATATGGCACACTGGCATACTCTGTCATATGCAAGCATTCAACATGTCCTTGTACGTACATGTCTATTTGTGACATACCATAATCAACAGCACAAGAGTGACATTGAGTAACAGAACTCAAATATACATGATGACACTCTCTTATGCAACATGCGTACATGTACTGCACACAATCACAGACAGCACACTTGCGATGTATATACAATCCCATTCTGTATACCTTTGCCCATAGGAAATATCAACAGTCAAAGCAAGATATCCCAATGAAGAAATGGTAGATGACCGTAGCTAGATGGCTGTGGAGTTGTAGATACAATACACACAGTACTGCAAGTAGTTATAGGTAGCAGCTGAACTTGAAACATGTAGAGCCGTATTTTGTGTAGTGTATACTTTGGACTCTATATAGCTGTACAGTCATTTATATAAATTACAATGGCAGTAGAATGAATAACGTAGCCTTTTAATGCATTTATAATGTATGTGACAATAATTATATTCAGTGTGTTTATTACTGTATAGCTACACATCATGCATGCATGGCTGTGTCGGGTTGCAACCGATGCCTTAGTAGTGTGCCATAACATTCAGCATGCAGTATGCAAAGTTTTCATAACCTAATATAATAATACACAATCATGGTAATGAAAGTATTGCTTTTCACAAGACACACACCCTGTTATTTACTGAATATTGTATGCATGAATTTCTCTTTTATGACAAACTCATGCTGTTTTGGACATTGTACGGGTAAGGAAGGTCTAGAATGCATGTTATTAATGTACATTCAAGGACTTGTATGGACCCTGCAACACTTATATTGTATAGGTATAGGGGACATTTTGGGCCATTTAATTCTCAGAAAGTCATTCCTTCCAACAATTTACATGACTGAACAGTCCATACATTAACATGACATTTTGTAACTGCATGAGCATGTGCAAGCATATAATTTTGATATCTAACAATATAATCCAATGTTGTACAAGATACATTGCAGCGTTTTATGCAATAAGGCTGCTTGGCCAAAAGAATAGCTAAACTGCTTTGTATTGGCTATAAACCTTATGCTCACTAAGTTTAAAGGGCAACTGAATAAATTGACTACATGTGCACTGTGAGTGTTAGTGAAAAGTGTCCATGCTAGTTGCTAACGAGTAAGGAGATTTTCAATGTGATAAATGACACTGTCATCATATTTTGTGTGTCCTAGTTTTCCAAGTTGTCCCTGTTCCATCCTCCATTGCACTGGTAACTACACTGGCTGTAGTGGGTAGTATATATGTACACGCGGAGTCCTGCTGTTCCAGTTGTTGACCCAGCCACCACACCATTGGTGGCCACCCTGGCTGTAGTGGGTAGTGTGGTGTTCCTCACCATCCTACTCACAGGAGGGGTCTACCTCATCTGGAGGTAAGTGCTATAGTGGGATAAGCTGTGATGTTACACAGTCACAAGACATAGTCACATTGCATTTAAAACTAACAACATTGTACATGTTTATCTGTGACATGTATTGATAGCACACTAGTGACACACTGTCATGCGTAACAGAACACAAGAACACATCATAACCCTAAGTGTACGTGTTATCAACAACCAAACCAAGATATCCCAATGAAGGAACTGTAGATGACTGGTCAAGGAGCTGTAGTCACAGAAAAGTTGTACTCAAGAAGTCATATAAGTTGGTAGTATAATTATAATATATAGTAGAACTTGAGGCACACACAGTCATAACACCATTATTTGTATGCTTTGGACTCTAGCTATACAGTCACAGTCATTTTGTAATAATAACTATTACACTGGCTGTAAAATATAACAGCTTAGCCTTTTGATGTATTGTAAGTATTCATAATGTATAGGGCAATAACTATAATTGGTTTGTTTGTCATTGTTAGCTACATATTGCGACGTCAGACTGCTACGTTGCCTCTGCTCTGCATCATCACATTCTAGCTTTAGTACATACACATTCCCTATTATTAAGATGGCTTAAATTTGGAATTGTCTCTGTTGTAATTTCACTGCTTTGACAAATAACTAATTGCTGTTTTCTGAGAATTTTATGCTCTGTAGTACAGGTGTGCGATTATCAAAATTAGTGGTATCGCGATAAATGCCAATATTGCTTATGAAATATCATGATTAATTGATTAGTCAGATGGTGAACCTGAAGAAACATGCACACTACAGACTCTGTAGTGTGCATGTTTCTTAAGGTTCACCGTGTCGCGGTTGCTGCCAGTGGATTGAGAGTATAGTAATAGTGGAATATGGTGGCAATGGATATACCTTAATGTGCATGCATGTGTATAGATGTCAAATCATGGTGGGAACAATTGATTGCAACTAGCCCCAAAATACAGTCTATGACACAGTGAAAACAAACTTTAAAGGCAAAAGTTTATGATTGCATGCTTGCCTGATTGAAACTGCATGGCCATATTTTTATGGCTATAGCGAGCTTCAGTTTATGTTGGCAGATTACTTCAATTTGGCTGGTGCTTATACATTCTCTGAAGTTACAGCCAATTTTAAATGGTTGGCCAAAAGCCAAATGGTAAATGGCATGAAGTCATAGCAAACGGCAGTACTGTACATTAGGAGTGACGCAATGGCAAGCAGTAAAACTAGTAGTGATGTCACGTCATTTGGCTGTTTGGCCATTTATCATTTTGGCCAGCCCTTCTAAATTTGGCTAGTATCTATAGTGTGATTGAGCATGTAGCTATTGCTATAACTATAGGTACATGTATGTACATGCATATATACATGTGTAGAGGTCAGCAATATGTGGCAGCCTGCCTGCTTCCCCAACTGTCAACAAGAGGATAGCACAGAATCCCAATTTGAATAACTTGAATACTTGTGTAGGAGTGGTAGCTATCAGGTTACAATATCTTACCATCCATAGTCATATCTGTTTGTGGGTATAGTGGCATGTGTGCACATATGCATATAGGTACACAACTGTGTGCACATGAGTATACATGTATTATGCAATTGAACTCCTTAGCAATCATTATACATACATACCTCTGGCCATAGGTATTATCAACAGTTGAACCAAGATATCCCAATGAAGGAACAGTTACTATAGATGACTGCAGACCGAGCAAGGAGCTGTAGTGCGCAGGTTCCTTTAGGTTCACCATCTCGAGTGTTGCATCGGAGTGTATATGTTACGCGCATACCTCCAACCTGCGCAAACCTCCAACTTATACATTATTGAGTAATAGTGGGAATTGGTGAGAATGGATCATGGCGAAATCTTTTGATTGTGACTAGCTCTCAAATTGTTCAGTTGGTGTAAATACAGTCTATAACAAAGTGATACCAAGTCTATGGTTGCATGCTTGCCTGATTGAAACTGGCCATGACCAGTGAGCTTAAATGTGGGCAGATTTGCAACTTGGCCAGTACATTGCTTCCAGTTACAGTTGATTTCAGAATGGTTGGCCAAAAGGCAAATGGCATGGAGTGACATCATAGCAAATGGCATTACTGGACAGTAGGTGTGATGCAATGGCAAGCAGTAAAACAATAATGACGTCATGCCATTTGGCCATTCTGCCATTGCCATATTGGCTAAAAACTCTAAAATCGGCTGTAATAATGTGAGTGAGCAAGAATTGCCAGAAATAGGTATGTATATGTACATGAACAAAGGGCTAATCACTGGATTTTATGCCTACCAGCCTTCTACACCACAGTGTCTCAGGAGGCTGGGGTGCAGGAGCTCTCTATTGATGGCAACCAGTGATCGCCTTCCCCCCCATGCAATAGAGCTCTGGTCACCCAACCTCCTGAGACACTACAGTGTATTAGGCTGGTAGGTGTAAAATCCAGCCCTTTGTTCAACTTGGCCTGGCCTGTCTGTTACATGCAGTGGCCTATACTGTAATGAACCGACCATTCAACAATTGTATGTGTACAGTTGTACATAAATAAGTGTGTATAGAGGCAAGCAATGTGGCATCCCTGCTAGTTACCCCAGTTGACAAGAGGACAGCATGGACAGAATTCCAAATTGCAATTGATCATGAATGAACTGAATAGTTGTGTAGGAGTGGTAGCTATCAAGTTATAATACCTTTCATTTCATAGTCATGTCACCTTGTGGGTATATAGTTGTGTGTATATGCACAGGAACTATGTGTGTGTGTGCAATGATACTCTAGAGTATCATTGGTGTGTGTGTATATTACGTACTATGCAAATCAAGTCAGTAACAGTAGTACACATGCATGTCATTAAAGTTTGCTCTCCATATGCAGCAACACACACAAGGACACCTTTACACACTACACGTTAATGCCAATTGCAAGTTACCTCAAAAATGGTTACCTGCACTTTAAGCTATTGTGACTATGTATACGTAGCTAAACTTGCATGGATTGGCAAACCTCTGAATCTAACTCTAACATGCTGCTGCACAGTAGTCATGGTAACCAGGATTGCCAAGTCTGTGCTTGCAGCAGTGTGTGTATATAGGATTTATGATTAAATACCATGCAACACCTTTACAGTAGCCTCTTCACGATCAAGAAGGTCTTCAAAGGATGACATCTATAGTAGCCCCACCAAGTTGTTGGGGGCTATACTATTAATGGTATCCTTTGAAGACCCGTCTTGTTAGATTCTGCACTTACCAATGAAATGTCTGGAATCAGTATAAGTAGCTAATCTACATACCCCATGGCCACACATATGAGTGATTTTCCCAGTGGCCGGCCACTGAAGGAGCACGTTGCTCTTATAAGCCGAGACCATGTCGCCTTCTAGACTGGTCTGTGCTGTGATCGGATTCATTGCCTTCTTCTCCACTGTCCAAAGTCAGCAACCGATCCTACTTTTGCCCAATACTGTGGTACATCAACCTAGTCTTACAGTACGCCAGGCGCTTTTGCAGATAGTCGTGTGCCCTAGTGACAGAACACTAAATGTTTCGTTTCAGACAAATGGACCAGCTTCCCCTGTACCCGTGCTCTCTGTCCAAACACAACACATCATTGGTGTTGAAGCACAGGCCACAGCATATCTCGTGTTCCTTGGTGACAGCAACAACGCCGCATTGGCGCTTATACTTGGTCTGCTCACTCTCTCTCTCAGTTTTCGCTGTGGTTTGACTGGCCCTGAAGCGACAACAACTGCATCCTTCGCTATAGACGTAACGCCCCACCCTCTGGATGCCCTGCCTGTAGAACCAATTCGTATCAACCGTACAGTGCCTGTTGGTGAGAGCATCCTTCAGCTCAGGCTGGAGTTTACTCGTTCCAATGTAAGTTACAGTGTATACTATAAATATAATTATATAGTCTGATTCAACGATGTCAAGTTATGGTCTGATAATAGCTGTATATGGCTAATAGGGATATATATATATATAATCATGTCATCGTTTCATCCCAAACGTATCACAGAGTGCCTTATTCTGCTTGAGATGCCTGAGTTTATAATAGATTTTTGTATATGTAGCGCATACCATGATCATGATAATATAATTATATATGCACTCCTGCATGCAGTCTGGTGTAGTAGCATATAAACCAAATGATATAACTGGACACTTGGGAATTATCAGCTATTAACTGGACCCAAGTGTGCTGTATTATGTACTTTCAGTACATTAAGCTTACAGAAATATGCTAGACTGCTGCAATTACAGTCATGCCATCCTATACATGAGAAGATATTCCTTACGGCATTGCATGGAATTGACCTGCAGGTATTTGCTGAAGTGTCCAACTTGACAGCCAATGCACCTTTCAACTTTGTTGATGTTTCAGTCAATCGGGTTCGTTTGGTTGTAAGTAAACCCCTTCTGGCTGGAGAGTATGATGTTGTCATTGAGTTGTTTGGTGCAAATGACAGGGACTCTGCAAGAGGTGCAACCTCCCGGTACTGGATTGGCGTTATTGGTAAGCATGCACATATTCTTCTTGCATTTTCATGCAATGTCTGCTCTTAATACCCAAACCAATGCAGCTCTACATTCATTGCCCATCCTGAGATTATACTGGACAATGGAATTAGATAGATTAGGAAGTAATTAATTAGTCAGAAGATGTATTATTTTATACAATAATATACAGCAATGAATACATTGTAGTCACTTCATGTCTGAATGATCACACTGGCAACTGTACAGTTCAATTAAGTTGTTCGATTCGAAAGGCATTGTATGCCTCCTGAAGGCTCTTGTGTTATATAAAGGTTCATGCATGCTATGGATGGCACTGAGCTAATCTATAGGTGCCTCTTCAGTTAGCAAGATGATTCTTAAGTAAAATGCTACTGACATGCGGGTCAAATACCTGTTTTGCCAAAACACTCCTACGTAGTTCTGTTTCTTTATAAGTGTGTGCTCCTCGTCTGTTCACAGGTTATAAATATTCATACACGTACTCACATGTGCAAACGTGTGCACAAAACTGTATTGCAATCAAATAATGATATATCTTTTTTAATGTGCTGTGCAATTATGTATTGACATTATGAATGGATGGAAGTGTGCTACAATTGACAGGGGACCTGACTTATTTTATGAATCCAATGGGTTAATGACCACTTGTGTCATGAGTAGTGACTGCTTCAAAACCTCAGTCCACTAGCACAGGGTACTAGTTGTAAGGATGCAACAGAACATCAATGCACTGCAATCAATGCAAAATTTTAACGGTCCAGGGAGCATTTTGTTTTCAGTGCATGCATGAATGCTTTTGCAAGCAATGTAAGGAAATGAAGTGAAATGATTGTCCATATTATACAGTACATTATGCACACGTGTGTGGAAGTGAACTGTACACAGAAGTTGTGTATTGAACAGTATCCTGATTATAAAGGCAATTATATTTTCTGAACACTGCGTGGTACCAGCAATGCATGTGTCACCAGTGCACACTCAGCATACATGCAATAACCCATATATAGTGTAGTGTGAAAGTGTGGACATAACCATGCGTGTTATGCACACACATACTTGCATGCAGCACACTTTAAATCAGGAATATGAGGTATGATTTATACATTATAGTTTAAGTGCATATATTTATGAACTCACTTCCTTGAAAGAGCTAGATGGAGAAGTGTTATGCATGAAGTGCTTGTTATAGTTGTTATGTAGATAGACACCAGTTTCATTACTGTAGACCTGTCAAAGATATGGTCACTGTATGAAGCATTCACCTCTCTAAAAATTGCCAGCCTCCCTGGACCAAAAGGGCACGAAAAATTAATGCAGTCTACTTTTGCAGAGCATGCATCCACCTGCACCTCTATATAAAGGTCTGTTTTGTAGAACTGGCCCGAAGGTGACCGTCTTATACAGCTGTAAATCACTGCAATGGTTCTTTGGCTACAATTGTACTAAGTGTGTATACAATAGCAGCAGTTCTTTAATGAATTGAGCTGCTGGACACAAAACCTATTGAATAGCATGTTGCATAAAGCAGGCTATATTAGTCTTGCATGCCAGCCCCTATTTCCCCAATTGCACAATTGCGGAGAATGACTGGCGCGCGAGACTAGGCTATTAAGTGGACCTAATGCCTATATTTATTACTGCCTCCAGCAGGACACACATGGACAGTGTCATATCAGAGAGATTGTCTTATTCTTATTTCTTGTCTGCTGTACAGTGGTTGCTATGGTTACTCCTCATCATTTCCTGTCTTGCATTCCAGAGCTTGCCACAGCTTGGGAGGAGATTCTGAATGGACATGCACAAGTCTACAGCTGTGCACAGTGTGCATGGAGCTGTATATAGTACGTTTGAATGAGCAACCTAAGGAGTAGTCTAGTGCGCTAGACCCACTCTGCCTCCGGGGCGCTTAACTTTCCTAGACCCTCTTCGCCTTCCCAGGCGCAAGTGCCCAGAGGCGGAGTGGGTCAAGTGTGCTAGACTACCTAAGGAGTAGTCAATGTCTGCTGTAAATGGACCCATCCATAGACATCTGCAGTCAAGGTGCATGCAGTGCAGTCCTCACCCAACCACCGACCTTATACTTAAGCACGAGTTGAGTCCGCTCACCTCAAAGTGTGTGTGTGTGACGTCACCAAAATGGCGGGTGGTATTACGCCACGAAGTCGCTAAGGAAGACATCAAACCCGGACTTTTGCGTTGAAGTGGCACCATCCTGTCTCGATGGAAGGAAAATCCGGCGTACAAGGCACCTGGAGTGCCAGGGTTGCTGTTCCTCATCGTCGGCGGGTCCCATTCCAGCGCGTTTCAAGTTCGAGGACCACCCACTCCTAGCGACCAGCGTAACGTGGCGTCCTACCGCCAGGACCAACTAGCCACCGCACCGACTGGGCCCTCGTTTGGGTCAGCTGTGTAACGGTCTACCAGCGACGGTCCTTAGCGGCCATGGTGTCCGTGAGCGACCAACAAAGGCTACGAATAGCCACGGCGCCTAGCAGCCACCCAGCCAAGTGTGTCCAGCGTGGGTCTAGCCAACCCACCCTTCGAATGGACTGGCTTCCGAAACAGGACCCCTGGCCTTTGGCCTGGGACCTGCCCTATGTCCTTTATGGACAAGGCGAGCCGAGGAGGAGGAGGTGTGTGTGTGTGTGTGTGTGTGTGTGTGTGTGTGTGTGTGTGTGTGTGTGTGTGTGTGTGTGTGTGTGTGTGTGTGTGTGTGTGTGTGTGTGTGTGTGTGTGTGTGTGTGTGTGTGTGTGTGTGTGTGTGTGTGTGTGTGTGTGTGTGTGTGTGTGTGTGTGTGTGTGTGTGTGTGTGTGTGTGTGTGTGTGTGTGTGTGTGTGAAACATTGATTGAGAATGTTTTAAACAGCTTGAAATACTTTCAATATTGAAGAATCATTTCCATAGCCTGGGGGGCAACCCATGTAATTGACATGTCACATATAGGATGGGGTGTCAAAGCAGTTGGCCATGCGAGACTAGTGAGTGTGAGTGTGCATACATGCATTATACAGACATCACATACACACAGACACAGCAGAGCATGGCATGCTGACAACACCCACTCATTACCATATACAGTATGTTTGTAATATTAGTCAGCCACAGAGAGTAGTGGACTATATGGATTTTGTGGGATTTCCTGAAGCCCAAGTGCTAGAATGTGAAGTGTTATAAGAATGCTTTCAATATCCTGGGAGGAGGGGATTTCATGTAATGTGAGCATGACGAGTGAGTTTCCCAAACCAGAGCAGGTGTACATACACATGCAGTACATGGACTGTGACATTGAACAGTACCTCCAATTGTGCACTGTGTATTGAACAAGTTAGGAGGATCGGCTCACACTGTACACAACATGCATATCTATTGTATAGCTAGTTATATCCACTGCTATATATAGCTTTCAGTTGAGTGCACCTGAATATTTCTTAAGGATTAATATAATGGGTATGCAAGGGGGAGTGTGTGTTTGAGCATGCATGCGTGTGTGTGTGTGCACTCGTACACATGCACTTGTGCATCTGTATGTTAACCTGTGTGTGTGTGCATATGCATGTGTATGTGCCAGAGTAGCAATACACCTTACAACCATTCCAAAGTAAGCGGGCTACACCAGCTGTACAAGGCATTCATTACACGTGCACATTACCTCACATACACCACAACTACTGTATTGACTGTGTTCACTGTTGTATGCTTCTATTGTCAAATGGCACCTATACTAGAACAACATACTGTATACATTCCACACACTATAGAATTTCTTGTTCCCGTACATTCAATCAATTACTTCACAGTTACACTCCACCATGCATGAAGTTGAAATTACACTATGGGCGCTTTCTATAAGATTGGTAGTTCTTTGCGAATTATGTAAGTGGTAGATAACTGATGCACGATGATGTATAATTTACATAATATTATGTATGTTTGCGTTGTAGTTATTACTGTAAATACACGACAGTTGTTCATACTTCTCAGTTGTTGTAGATTGCACTCAATATTCTTGCTATAATGATCGGGAGCTAAACAATTCAACAAGAAGAACTCTATAAAGTGACCCATTTCAAAGGACACAGTCTTCCACATGTGTATCACTGCTGACTCAGGCATTAACAGTTTATCACTACACATGGATATACATACTGTACATGTTTGTCAAATGCTACTACGTACATTACATCCATACAGTAGTGCATAGCAACACATTGCTAGGGGAGGTGAGGGGCATGGCTGGCAATTTGTACGTGTACAGTTGGTTGCTGCACTGATTGTTTGTTATCTAATTCGTATTTGGTACCTGATGTAATTACTATGTGCATTTTTGCACACAGACGTGAAGAACTATATAGTACAATTGGCTAAAGTACACTGTTAGAAAAGTTAATAATTATGATGAGACTGTCACACTATCAGTCATACCAGTGTCCACATCATTTCTGATGGATTAAGACAAGAAATTATACCCACAAAGATGATCGAGAGTTTCTACCTTGTACACAGCTTAGCCTGATGGTATGTTGTACAGTGTGAGGACATCCTGAAACCACGCATACTATATATGTGTGCAGTTTATGATTATTGTACTCTATAATATATATAGTGCAAGTGACCTAACGCATTGGCAGCTAGCGCTGCTAATATGTAAGATTTAAAACGTGTGTATTTCAGTATAGAGTAGTGTTGAATAGCTTTTACATAATTCTACCTGGTACCACACTGTGCTGTAACACGAGTATATTACTACACAATCATGCATACAGTATTCAATATTAATGTTCACTACAACTGTTCATACATGATGTAATAGTTTCACATAGCTGATTGAGTGTGATTCAATCCTCCACTTTCAAGTTTTCACAGTATACAACTGATACAGAAGCATACAGTGCCTCCCCTTTAAAATTCTTCATGACTTGCAAAACGCGAGTGTGTGCTGAACTGAATCTAGACAGGGCATGATTCCATTTCGCTGTAGAGGCTCATTAGAAAGACGTATTCAAGCTTTTCTTCTAGTTACTCAAGACAGTTCATAATACTGCATGTGTACTACATTGTACATGTATACTAGGTGCTGAAATAGTATAATTGTAATACTGTTATGTGTACTATGTATTGAATAATATATAGCTGGTATCATGTTTGGTGCTGGAATCTCATGAATGTTGCTCTCCATGGATACTATGACTAAGAAAACTTACCCTCGTAGCTTACTTTACCTCCGTAATGAAAGTGTGACAAGAAATGCGCATTCCTAGCTATTGCCAAGAATGCACTTGCAGACATAAGCAAATGTTCCCCTTTTGCAAAAATAGTAGTGTTGTGTGCTATGAATAGCAAGCAGGCTCGAGGAATCCTACTCACATGGAGTATGAACTAAACTAAATTTGTAGCATATGCATAATTATGCAAATTTTACTGAATGGTCAGGATTGGGAAATTAGTTAGTTAGGCAGGTTGCAATTGGCTAGTGTGATTACTAATAGGGCAGTTATACACTTAATATTGTATATCAGGAATAGTTTCAATCCTTACTCCATTCTAGACACTGGCTAGCGTAAACGGGCATATTCTTATAAATACGGGCAGTGCGCATGTGTGCCCAAAATGTACATATCTATATATAAATTATCCCCCCCAAAAAAGCATTTTTAGAAATTCCATTGGACAGGTGGCGGGCATATTATAGTAACATGTTATACGCTTCACACACCTATAATTAGGACCTCTAGCTCGGGCACTGGACAGTTAAGAAGCTGGTTCGTCGGAGTTGTCTATGCGATGCAGCTCTCGAGGCCCTCTTTCTTGCCAGTACTTATTCTTTTCATTACCCTCACCCACACCGCTCAGAGTCAGCCGCCTCCTCCTCCGACCTTCCTACTGCCACAACCCATAGGACTGCACCCTCAAGACCCTCCTGGCGTGGCCCTTCTGCAGGTAGCAGTTTGCTCAAATGGCAGTGTACTGGTCTCAGACGACCTCCCCGGTGGCGTAGAATTCACCCCAACCGAAGGTATTGCTGGAGTCCAAGGCGATTCCAGTGCGTTCTCTTTCTACCTTCGCAATGTTAGCAGACTGATCTTTTTCGGGAGTGGGCTGCTTTTCGCTGAGGGCAGTCTTGTGGTTCGATGTCGCGATCCTACTTCGGGCGATGAATCTATACCTGTCTCGTCATACTTCCGCGTTCTGTATGGATGGCCCTTGCTACGAGAAGACCCGTCTAATTTCCCCATTTCTACTAGCACAGCAGTGCCCATTGGTCGGAGCATATTTCAGTTTAACTTTGAACCACCTTCACCTACCGGTCCAACAGTCAATGTAAGTGTGAAGCACACAAATCAGTGCCATCTATCTCCCGAATGAAAATGCCCACGCATGGAAATCCACCTGATTTTTCCTTAGTGCAGACATTAAGATACTATGCTTAGAGAGTTACGGAGACACATATGTTTCTCAACGAGAGAATGCCACTGGCCGTGGTATTGGGAACATATCCTGCATGTCGTGTGGCAGTTACTATTTCACTGTATAGTACTCCACTGTCTATATACAGTTACACAATATTCCATCATGTGTCAAGCTCTGTCCAGGTTATGGACTTAGATCTTGAGTCCAAATTTATACCATTTCACATAATTAACTTATCTAATCTTAATTAACTTATATAATTAACTTGATCTATTCCCCTAAGTGAAGACAATCCTATATGATGTCCTACAGTACCTTCAATGCATCATAAACTGTGTACTTTGAATGATTGAAAATTAACTTATTAAAATTAATGGATCAAAATAATGATAATTTATAATTTCAACCAGTGCTCGGCATTTAACTAATGATAAGAATTATGTATCCATAATAAGCTTAAGATCAAAATTATAGTACATATATTCATTCCATCTTCCTATCTAATTTGTAAGCCATCTCATTAGGTAGACAAAGGCCTAAAATGGTTATCATGCGCATTATTATTTGCACTGTCTCTATTCATGTGTTAGGGAATGCTTGGATTTCCTGCTGGTTGTGTCAGAGCTAACTGTACGGCTTATGTTCAGTGGACACTGGTATTCAGTGACACTGTTCAGTTTGAACTGGAGGGGACAGCTGAAGGATGGGTGGCAGTTGGTGTGTCAGCAGACCAAGTGATGGGTACAGATGGCATTGATGATGTGTTTGCATGTCAGAGAGATGCCACAACTGATGTGGTGTATGCCCAGGACACATTCAATCCGCAATCACCTAGAGGGAATATGCGTGATTCAGTAAGTATCATGATGTGAATGGAAGTAGACAGTGCAGTTTAACAGTACACTTCCTATACCTTTCTAACCTGCTATTAGAATCAAAATGGATTCCAACTGATCAGCTCATCCTTCAGTAATGGACGAATCTTCTGCACATTCACTCGCAGCATCCTTGCAGATAATGTGGCTGAGGACAGGAATTTGGCTCAGAGTGCCTTTCTTCTCCTTGCTCTCGATGATGCAAGAGGTATTTGTGTCTATCCTCAAATGCAGTGTGTATCTTGATATCACCTGAAATGTCACACACACGTCACCACCATTGTATAGCTGTACTCCTCTTGCAGTGACTGTGACAAGTTACTGTTTGCTTTCACTGCATAGCTCCAACAGGTCAAGACGTTGTCCTTGCTGCACATGCCAATGATGCAAGGTGGGCTTCTGCTGACCAAGTGGTTTTGGCTCCTCCCAAGGTGAGTACATTCACGTCAGGAGTTTTTCTTTCTACTAGCTAAACATATATTATAGCTGAAGACAGCTTCAATTTATATTATATCAATGTGCATAGTTGTACAGCTATCTGATGAGAAACAATTAATTTTAGTTGTCTTTTTGGGATTGTCAACTTAATCTACAATAATTCAAAATGGTAAATTCATATAATTCCTTGTTAGCTTGAATGCTACTTTCATTGATCAATGTAGGCCGGAGCTTTGAACCCAAAAACGTAGTGAGTGATAGACCACATCTGCTTCAGTGTGTACAAGGAAATTCATTAATTGACTAAAATTACTGGTGGAAAGAAATTGACACCAAACACACTACAGTAGAACCTTTCTAAGATGCATGGTCACTGTGTTAGGCAGTCACCTCCCTAAAACAGCCAGCATCAATAGCACTAAATCCCATGCAATCTACCTCTGTAGGGCAGCAACCTCTCTATAAATGTTATGTAGTTAGAACTGCATAGCTCATAAGCGGTTGTCTTGGGTGGGTTTCACTGTAGCCTTCTACAGATGGTAGAGTTGAATCATAGTGTTCCATTTTCTTCTACTACACTGAGGCATTTAAAGAGGCACATGATAATTGCTTCTTTGAAACAGTGGTATATAATCCAAACGTGTTTTTGTCAACACCATAGTAAGTTGTCCTCATACTCACTATAATTACATATCAGTTTAAAATAGGTTGTAATTCAGCAAGCAAACACTTGCAGCACTAATTGCACACACGACAGTACCAATTATAGGTGATTGCCACTAAAACATACAAGGGTAACAAACAGCTGCTAAAAACTGCTATATATAACAGCTTTTGTACAACATTAATGATGGATATGGCTAGTGTACTTAAAGCAAGCCTATCATCTGTTTTGTATTCGCCATTGACAATGACAATTAACTGCATAGTTGTTGAAACGTTTTGCTTTTATTTATTTAAGTCTTGGCTAGTGAAATTTGGTGATATGATAGATACGCATCTCAATACCTAGCCACACAGGAGTCTTCGCATGTCACCATGAACTAGTCTCACTTGCCAGCCAGTCCTATAGAGTTTACAAGATTGAACCTGTTTGCACATTATAACCACACTGCTATTGCAATTTCTATATTATACATGTTGCTTCATGGCCATGCTGTTTGGTGTCGTAGGCATGAGTAAAAAATCATGATCGAGATTGGCTGTCCAACTTGGGACTATAGTTGGACCTATCGTAGTTTGCAGTATTTACCACTGCAACCTACAACTGTTTTTGATGACATGTTTAATTTCACTGAGTGAGCATAAATTAAATACTGAAATGTTATTCATATTAAAGAAGTATAGGCTGAGGTTCAAAATTTGAGGGTCTTCTTCAGCTCCCAATGCCACACAGCGTCTACACGCTTGTTAGTGTCCTGTAACTGCCAGCTTATTATTCCATAGCTTTACCAATCAGTAGCCATCACCTTAGGCAGACAGTAGCCTAGGATGGCTAACCTGGCATTATTATTCATTACTGCATTGTCCCCGATTCATGTGTTAGGGAATGCTTGGCTTTCCTGCTGGTTGTGACAGAGCTAACTGCACAGCTTATGTTCAGTGGACAGTGGTATCCAACAACGTTGTACAGTTTGAACTGGAGGGAGCAGCCGATGGATGGGTGGCTGTTGGTGTGTCAGCAGACCACAGGATGGGTACAGATGGCATTGATGATGTATTTGCATGTCAGAGAGATGCTACAACTGATGTGGTGTATGCCCAGGACACATTCAATCCTCAGAACCAAACAACTAGAGGGAATATGCGTGATTCAGTAAGTATCATGATGTGAATGGAAGTAGACAGTGCAGTTTAACAGTACACTTCCTATACCTTTCCAACCTGCTATTAGAATCAAAATGGATTCCAATTGATCAGCTCATCCTTCAGTGGTGGACGAATCTCCTGTACATTCACTCGGAGTATCCTTGCAGATAATGTGAATGAGGACAGGAATTTGGCTCAGAGTGCCTTTCTTCTCCTTGCTCTCAGTGATACAAGAGGTATTTGCGTCTATCTTCAAATGCAGTGTGTGTCTTGATATCACCTAAAATGTCACACACATGTCACCATCACTGTATAGCTGTACTCCTCTTGCAGTGACTGTGGCAAGTTACTGTTTCATTTCACTGCATAGCTCCAACAGGCCAAGACGTTGTCCTTGCTGCACATGCCAATAATGCAAGGTGGGCTTCTCCTGCCCAAGTGGTTTTGGCACCTCCCATGGTGAGTACATTCATGTCAAGAGTATTTCTTTCTACTAGCTAAACATATATTATAGCTAGTAGACAGCTTCAATTTATATTGTATCAATGTGCATAGTTGTACAGCCATCTAATGAGAAACAATTTAGTTGTCTTTTTTAGAATTGTCAACTTAATCTACAACATTCAATTTAAAATGGTAATTTCATATAATTCCTTGTTAATAGCTTGAATGCTAATTTCATTGATCAATGTGGGAGCTTTGAACCCAAAAAGGAGTGAGCGATAGACCACATCTGCTACAGTATGTACTAGGAAATTCATTAATTGACTAAAATTACTGGTGGAAAGAAATTGACACCAAACACACTACAGTAGAACCTGTCTAAGATGCATGGTCACTGTGTTAGGCAGCCACCTCCCTAAAACAGCCAGCATCAATAGCACTAAATCCTATGCAATCTACCTCTGTAGGGCAGCAACCTCTCTATAAATGTTATGTAGTTAGAACTGCATGGCTCATAAGCGGTTGTCTTGGGCAGGTTTCACTGTAGCCTTCTACAGATGATAGAATTAAGTCATAGTGTTCCATTTTCTTCTACTACATTGAGGCATTTATAGAGGCACATGCTTATTGCTTCTTTGAAACAGTGGTAATCCAAACGTGTTTTTGTCAACACCATACTAAGTTGTCCTCATACTCACTATAATTACATATCAGTTTAAAATAGGTTGTAATTTAACAAGCAAACACATGCAGCACTAATTGCACATGCGACAGTACCAATTATACATGTATAATAGGTGATGGCCACTAAAACATACGAGGGTAACAAACAGCTGCTAATAACTGATATATATAACTGCTTTTGTACAACATTTATGATGGATAAGGCTAGTGTACTTAAAACAAGCCTATCCTCTGTTTTGTATTCGCCACTGACAATGACAATTAACTCCATAGTTGTCGAAATGTTTAGCTTTCATTTATTCAAGTCTTGGCTAGTGAAATTTGGTGATATGATAGATACGCATGTCAATACCTAGCCACACAGGAGTCTTCGCATGACACCATGAACTAGTCACACTTGCCAGCCAGTCCTATAGAGTTTGCAAGATTGTATTGTAATTCCTATATTATACATGTTGCTCCATGGCTGTGCTGTCTGTTGCCATATGAGTAAAAAATCATGATCGAGATTGGCTGTATTACGTAGGACTATAGTTGGACCTGTCGTAGTTTCCAGTATTTACCACTGCAGCCTACAACTGCTTAATTTCACTGAGTGAGCGTTAGATACTGAACAGTTATTCATATTAAAGAAGTATAGGCTGAGGTTCAAAATTTGAGGGTCTTCTTCAGCTCCCAATGCCACACAGCGTCTACACGCTTGTTAGTGTCCTGTAACTGCCAGCATACACTCCATAGCTTTACTGGTCAGTAGCCATCACCATAGGCAGACAGAAGCCTAGGCTAACCTTGCATTACATTCATTGTCCCCGATTCATGTGTTAGGGAATGCTTGGCTTTCCTGCTGGCTGTGACAGAGCTAGCTGTACAGCTTATGTTCAGTGGACAGTGGTATCCAGTCACAATGTTCAGTTTGAGCTGGAGGGAACAGCCGATGGATGGGTGGCCGTTGGAGTGTCAGCAGACCAGAGGATGGGTACAGATGGCATTGATGATGTGTTTGCATGTCAGAGAGATGCCACAACTGATGTGGTGTATGCCCAGGACACATTCAATCCTCAGAACCAAGCAACTAGAGGGAATATGCGTGATTCAGTAAGTATCACGATGTGAAGGGACGTAGACAGTGCAGGTTAACAGTACACTTCCTATACCTTTCCAACCTGCTATTAGACCCAAAATGGATTCCAATTGATCAGCTCATCCTTCAGTGGTGGACGAATCTCCTGCACATTCACTCGGAGTATCTTTGCAGATAATGTGAATGAGGACAGGAATTTGGCTCAGAGTGCCTTTCTTCTCCTTGCTCTCGGTGATACAAGAGGTATTTGCGTCTATCTTCAAATGCAGTGTGCATCTTGATATCACCTAAAATGTCACACACATGTCACCACCATTGTATAGCTGTACACCTCTTGCAGTGACTGTGACAAGTTACTGTTTCTGAATCATTTCACTGCATAGCTCCAACAGGCCAAGACGTTGTCCTTGCTGCACATGCCAATAATGCAAGGTGGGCTTCTGCTGCCCAAGTGGTTTTGGCACCTCCCAAGGTGAGTACATTCACGTCAAGAGTATTTCTTTCTACTAGCTAAACATATATTATAGCTGAAGACAGCTGCAATATATTGCTTCAATGTGCATAGTTGTACAGCTATCTGATGAGAAACAATTTAGTTGTCTTTTTTGGAATTGTCAACCTAATCTACAATAATTTAAATTGGTAATTTCATATAATTCCTTGTTAATAGCTTGAATGCAAATTTCATTGATTAATGTGGGAGCTTTGAACCCAAAAAGTAGTGAGTGATACCTTTCTATAAAGGTTATGCAGTTAGAACTGCATAGCTCATAAGCGGTTGTCTTGGGTGGGTTTCACTGTAGCCTTCTACAGATGGTAGAGTTGAATCATAGCGTTCCATTTTCTTCTATTACACTGAGGCATTTAAAGAGGCACATGATAATTGCTTCTTTGAAACAGTGGTATATAATCCAAACGTGTTTTTGTCAACACCATAGTAAGTTGTCCTCATTCTCACTATAATTACATATCAGTTTAAAATAGGTTGCAATTTAGCAAGCAAACACTTGCAGCACTAATTGCACACGCGACAGTACCAATTATACATGTATAATAGGTGATGGCCACTAAAACATACAAGGGTAACAAACAGCTGCTAATGACTGCTACATATAACAGCTTTCGTACAAAATTAATGATGGATAAGGCTAGTGTACTTAAAGCAAGCCTATACTCTGTTTTGTATTCGCCACTGACGATGACAACTGCATAGTTGTCGAAACGCTTGGCTTTCATTTATTCAAGTCTTGGCTATTGTGAAGTTCGGTGATAGATACACAATCATGTCAATATCTAGACACACAGGATTATTCGCATGACACACTGTTGCCATATGAGTAAAGAATCATGATTGAGATCGGCTGTCTTACTTGGGACTATAGTTGGACCTGTCGTAGTTTGCAGTATTTACCACTGCAACCTACAACTGCTTTTTGATGACATGCTTAATTTCACTGAGTGAGCATTAGATACCGAACAGTTATTCATATTAAAAAGTATAGGCTGAGGTTCAAAATTTGAGGGTCTTCTTCAGCTCCCAATGCCACACAGCGTCTACACGCTTTGTTAGTGTCCTGTAACTACCAGCTTATATTCCATAGCTTTACTGGTCAGTAGCCATCACCTTAGGCAGACAGAGGCCTCTAACCTTGCATTACATCCATTACTGCATTGCCCCCAAATCATGTGTTAGGGAATACTTGGCTTTCCTGCTGGTTGTGACAGAGCTAGCTGCACAGCTTATATTCAGTGGACACTGGTATCCAGCGACACTGTTCAGTTTGAACTGGAGGGGACAGCTGAAGGATGGGTGGCAGTTGGTGTGTCAGCAGACCAAGTGATGGGTACAGATGGCATTGATGATGTGTTTGCATGTCAGAGAGATGCCACAACTGATGTGGTGTATGCCCAGGACACATTCAATCCTCAGAACCAAACAACTAGAGGGAATATGCGTGATTCAGTAAGTATCATGATGTGAATGGAAGTAGACAGTGCAGTTTAACAGTACCTTCCTGTACCTTTCCAACCTGCTATTAGAACCAAAATGGATTCCAACTGATCAGCTCATCCTTCAGTGGTGGACGAATCTCCTGTACATTCACTCGCAGCATCCTTGCAGATAATGTGGCTGAGGACAGGAATTTGGCTCAGAGTGCCTTTCTCCTCCTTGCTGTTGGTGATGCAAGAGGTGTGCTAGAACAATGAGCATCGATCCATTCATACTCTCAATTGTGAAACTCTTTATAATTGTTTTTCTTGTTGACATTATGTATGTAGCAAAATACTTATGTCCAATCACAGGTGGCCCCGACGTTGCTATTTCTGCACACAATCCGTCCTCAAGGTGGGCCTCTGCTGCACAGGTAGTCCTTGCTAGTGGTCCTGTTCCTCCAACTGATACATCAGCCCCTCCAGTGCCGCAAATGGTCAGTACAAACACATTCTGTACTTTAGTGCTGTTCTTCAGTTATTGCAATGTTAAGTGTGAGCCACTCTCTAGCTACAGTCTTTCTTGTTTCTACAGTGTTTCTGTTAGTCGACCCCGTGCAGTGAATTTCTACTTCATACTATTTTAAAAATCTCTCCGAATCAATATGCATGCATGCATGTAGCGGTTTTCAAAGAATATCTATAGTGTCTGCATACCACAGATGCTTGTATACTTACTCCTCTAACAGATACCAGTATTCGCTGAAGTCTCCAATTTAACAGCCGATTCTCCTTTCATTATTGAAAATGGTCCACATGGCAATGAATCTCACTTGGTTGTGAATAGATCACTACTGCCTGGTGTCTACAACTTGGTGTTTACCGCATTTGTTGTCCTTGATGAAGCAAGATTTATAACCAACTGGTACCAAACCAGAGTTGAAGGTCAGTCTGCTAAAAGTTAATGACCAGTGTAGCTGTAAATTGAACATTGCAAGCAATTATGTTTAAACAATTTTCAGTTGCCTAATTATCAACATCTTCTTTAATTTTGTCATACATTCTTTCCACTCTGGGTTTAATTCTATCTTGTCCTATCACTATGTTCAAATATCTGTGTATCATGCTAAAGGTATTGTGAAACAATTTGAAGTATGAAGCATTGTTACAGTAGCTGTACAGTGAATTACTGTATTATCAGTATACTGTACATATTTGGAAAGCTACGTAAACATGCTTACTAGATCTTCATGCATATTTGCTGATTTATGATCTACACAAACTGATTCACTAGACATGAGATAATTCTGAATATAGGCTGTAATTAACATGATTACGTACTTAGTGCTACATAATCTGTTAACTTTTAGTGGCTGCCGACTGTGGGACACTACCTAACATCACCAATGGAGCAGTAGACCTCTCTGGAGGGACCGCATTCCCTTCAGTGGCAATGTACTCCTGTGATGGTGGCTATGAGCTGCAAGGAGACCCTGTCAGGATGTGTAATGAGAGTGGAGTGTGGAATGGAACAGAACCAACTTGCATTTCAGCTGGTATGGTGTACAGTTGTAGCAGTCACTGACCTTCTGTGTGTGTGTGTGTGTGTGTGTGTGTGTGTGTGTGTGTGTGTGTGTGTGTGTGTGTGTGTGTGTGTGTGTGTGTGTGTGTGTGTGTGTGTGTGTGCGTGTGTGTGTTTACATGTGTGTGTACATGGTGAGTGGATGCGTGTTAATGCATTGTTACAGTATAGTAAATAAGCATGTGAGTGAGTGCCAATCCTATTTTATGTAGCACTTCAACCTCGAATAATCACTTCCCTCTTGGATGCCACTCTGCGGCAAGGAGAATCTCACACATTTGTATGTGCAGCAGTTGCCAATCCTCGTGCTGTGTTTGCGTTCCGCTTCAACGGGGAGAGGATAACATTCAACAGCTCCAAGCACACCTTGGTCTCCAACAGTACTCATGGCACTCTGACAGTGCTCAACCTTCAAGGCAGTGATGAAGGGATCTATACCTGTTCTGCTGCCAACCGTTATGGCACTGTGAGCACTGCAGCTGTACTAACAGTACAAGGTGTGTTGGGGCTTGGGGTGTGCAGATGTGTGTATACGTATAAGTCCAATTCTAGTTTAGGAAGCATTAATTGTTTCAAAAATACTGTATATAATTGTACAGTTTCACTTTGCAGCTTGTTCTTAGTGGTCCAGATTCTTGCATGGGGGCACTACTTTCGCTTAAATAATGTAATATTATAGTACTTTGTACCTTCTGTTTATAGTTATTCCATTACGATCTCGTTCAATTACTTGTAGTTCCCCCGACGCTCACCCTCTTTCCCTCGCCTGTCCGTGATGTGGTGAGAGGTGAAACTTTGCTTGTGTCATGTCGAGCTACTGCCAATCCACTGCCAATGCTTTTCTGGTTCAGAGGGCGCCAGCAACTTAGCAATGATGGAAATCAGTCACGTGTAACCATATCTTTGCCACTGAGCACTGACAACAGGACAACTAGCAACAAGCTGACAGTGATAAACTTTACATCTGAAGACATAGGCCTGTACTATTGTGCAGCAGTCAATGAACTGGGGGATGACTATAGGTCTTTTCAAGTGAATGCTGTGGGTAAGTCTTGTACTATATACATGTCTCTTCTTCTGCAGCACCACTGTCCATTATACCATGTTTATGTGTATCTAGATACCAGCCCCTCTATTATATAAGTATATAATATAGCCCAGTTCACCCCACAGGGGCCACTACCGCCACCACCACACATGCTGACACCATTGTATACATGGACCTCATATACAGACCACCACCTCAACCTATAATGTTTCTTCTAAAATAGCAGTATCCACTGTTGTATGCTCTGTTCTATGAATGCAGTGAGGGCAAGTATCACCAATATTACAAGTAGACTAAATGATTCACTGTCAGCACTTTTCAATGGAGCTGTTCTGTCATTGGTTGAATCCACTCCCCAACTTGAGCTGACCTGTGAAGCTGTTGGTTCTCCTCCACCTGACATTGTCTGGCTAAGGAATGGTATTGTCCTGCAGAACATCACAAACAGAAGGACCATCACAGGACAATTTGGTGTAATGGGGAGTGTTACACAGTCCATACTAAGACTCACAGAAGTGCAGCTGTCTGATGCTGGGGAGTACACATGCAGAGCCACCAGTGGAAATGTGTCTCCCATCCCTGGTACCACGGCATGGACATTCATGTTTGCAGTCACCAGTGAGTTATGTATTAGTTATACCACGGCGCTGAGGTGTATATGGATTTTAGGCGCACGATGCCCGAGGGCGCGAAGCGCCCGAGGGCGAGTGCGTCTAAAATCCATATACACCGAAGCGCCGTGGTATAAGTGATATATACCCCGCCTAGCGCGTCTAGGCTCTTATTCGAAAGGCGGGCTTCTTCCAGGACGGCAGCTCTGAAGAGCGGCTGTCACGTTTTGTTGAATTCGCAAGTGCTGTGAAGTTTTTGCCTTTTGTTAAGCCACTGGAGCAACACTCTAAGAAGCCAGTGAAGCGATTGAGGCATCTGCGACGTTCTCGGCCTTCGAGGGTTCTTTGCGCTCACTGCTCGACTTTCTATTCTCCGTGAAACAGTGCATTCCCACTGCTGCAGTAATTTTGAATGCCCTTGCGTACGAGTTTGCGCACGAGCTTGCTGTTTCTCGTTTGTACACTGTGCGGGTCGCGTACATGGTTTATCTAGCTCGGTTACGAAGCGCTTTACGTTGTTAGTTTGTGTGCATTGATTGCAGCGTGGTGGAGTGATGTATGAGGCTTTTCAATGCTTTGCGGACTCTCCCGAAGCAACGTAAAGTTGAAGCTGACTGCAAGTTGCTGCATTTGTGTGATTTGACACCTTCTTTGTTATCAATAACAATCCTTGTTATCTTTCACACCTTCCATATTTGGGCTGGGATATAACAGGATTTAAGCGCCCCTGTGCATATATATGCTTCTTAGCTCCTGTTATATCCTGGCTGGCTTGTTTACGTGATATATTTTCGCGTGGTTGCCATGGCAACGGGGTATATTGATCTTTAAATTAAACATTAAGCATGAACAATTAAATCGAATTACATTAATTATACATTAATAAAATAAAACCAGTTAATTCACCATTACAAGTATTTCGTATGTATTAATACAAGAGTAACTTGGATAATCACTTATGACCATTACCGGAAGAGCAATATTATATGTAACTGATGAAAGCTGCATGTCATTACAAATTCTGAAATGCATGTAACTCCACATTTTGTGCATCTTCTGCAATGTGACCCTTACAGACCTGAATGAGTGTATTCCCAATCCCTGTATGAATGGTGGTAACTGTGTGGATGGAGTAAGAAACTACACATGTAACTGCATCTCAGTCCCTGAGAATGATGTATACTTCACAGGCAGGAACTGCGATACATGTGAGTATGCGAGGCACATGCACTTAAAGTTAATGGAGCTTCATTGTGAAAGTTTATACTTCTTATCTTTGTGCTATACTCCACAGTGGTTGACAATCGGGTAGCAGCCTCTATTACCTCACAACCCTCAAGCATGACAGTTGAGCTGGGTGAAAGGGTTACCCTTAGGTGCACTGCTGCTGGCAATCCCACTCCTAACATTCGCTGGTTAAAGGACGGTACTCTGATTGAGGGCCCTCAGGCCATTGGAAATGAGTTTGTGATTGTAGAAGCAACGCCACGTGTAAGAGGCTTTTACATGTGTGAAGCCTTCAGCAGCTTTGGGAATCCAGCCCGTTCTGAAGAGGCACAAATTTTAATTCAAGGTTGGATACGTGAAAGATTATCAGTCCTTTTGATTAAACTATACACAAGACTTATAATACATGTAATCTCATCCTATTGCAGGTATTGTCCAATTCCGGATTGACCTTGCATTCATAGAAGGGAATGGCACTGTAAACAGAAGGAAACGTCAAGCCAGCAGCAACATTGCAGACATAGTAAGTCTAAATCCTCTTAGATTGTGACTAATTAATTAACATGCTGTCTCCCTCAATTTCCATCCTTTGTTATCAAATTTTATAGTTACGCCTGCAAACAGTAAATCAACCTCTGTCTGTTGATGGAAACTTGACAGCCACTGTGTACTCAGTGGAGCCTGTTGTGGACAACTCCAGTGCAGTTGTGATCACCGTAGCAACTAACAGTAGGGAATCACCCGCCACCCTCACTCAACAACTGATTAGCCCTCTGCAGCAAATGCTGGAAGAAGTTGCTGACATCAATGATCAAATTTCCTTTACTATTGTGGCTTCAGAAAGATATGGTATGTTAGCAAGTCAGATTTAAGCATTGTATCTTACGTAAAGAGAGCTAGAAGTGATTTATGGCTCGAGCTGTGGGACCTAGCGGTTGTGGGTAGTATATGTATCATGCAACAAGACCCTCACACCAAGTGCCTAATTTTATTCATGCAAAGTACTCCTGGTCCACTTTGCATGAAAGCCAAACTGGCACTGCATTGACTTGCAAGAATTATACTGTAGTGTATGTTAGAAGAATGAATGGATAAGTTCAAGGACCTGTTTTGGCCTTATCCACGCAGATGGCTGTCCTGAATTGCCAGAGTCAACCTGTGGGAATGTTGATCGTGTAACCTGGCCTGAGACTGAGATAGGCCAAGTAGCTTCAATCCCCTGTCCATGTGGAGTGAGTGACCCACTGATCCAACAACTGAGAGGCACTCGGAGATGTGTTGGTACTTTTAACAGTGGTGGAATGTGGGAGGAGCCACAGTGTAGTAGCTGTCAGTTCAGTAATACAAGACAGACACTGTGCCAACTTGATGAGGTGGGTGGGTAAATGGGGATACTTGGAGGGGTGTAAGTGACTGTTGTAACAACTGTGTACAACAACCATGGCGTAGCTAATGTATAATTATGCCTTAAATGTATCTGCATAGTATTATGCATCCTCCAGTCTGTCGTTGTGGGCTCTTATTACTAATACATAATTATTCAGATTGACAGTCCTGCCCAGCTTGCCAATGTGCTAGTGAATGTGACTGATAACCCTGAAGAGATTGAGAGTGAGGACGTCTCCCTCACTGTGGGGCTGCTGGGCACTGTCACTAACTCCCCTGAAGACTTGCAACAGGAAGATGTGAGTATACTCCCTTAAAGAACTATCGCTTTATGCATATAATCTAGAAGATGTTGCCTTCTATGACATTGCATAGGTTCAACTGAATGTCCTCTCAGTTGTGAGTAATGTGCAGCTAGTGCCTCCTGCTGCACTGCTTGCCAGCCAGGAACAGACTGAATCGTCTACAAGGTATATCTAAGGAATTGCAATACAACTTTCCATGAAAACTGGGTATAGTATATTATTACAAAATTGTGGTATGTTATGAAAAATTAACTACTATGAACTACTATAATATTTTTCATGTATATCCTTGAAGTGCATGTTTACAAATTATAATTCGTGCACCACATATAACAGTGCTAGAACTATGGCTAAGTATGCATAATGATGTATCTTTGTACGTACGTAAGTCAAACTACCAAAATTTAATTTCATTAATAGTCATACTATGATGAACTGTACAAGGTGGTACATATCATGCTCATTATTTGAAGCTGTACTCATACATGTTTTCACATCTGTTCATAGAATTTTGGAGGTGGTGGAAGATGTTCTGAATGTTGTTGAAGTGACTCCTGAGGACCCGTTTGAATTTGCTGCACCTGCTTTTGGTGTTCGTGTGGAGGACCCACCACAAGACTTAGGTGCAGAAGAGACATTTACACCAAACATTACAGCCCTCTTCAGCCGAATAATGAACAGCACATCAAGAATGCAAACAGAGACGATGCCAGAACTGCCGCCAGCAATGGTTACCCTGGGCTCTACTGTGCTACGTCCACAGAATAATGAAAGTAGAGTGACAGTATCAACTTCCATATATGGAAGTGATTCATTATTTCAGCAGAGACAAAGTTTCATTGAGAGGACAAACCGTGAGAGGGAGCAAGTTGGTGGCATTGTGCTTGATGTAGCCTTGAGGCAAAACGGAATAGTTGCAAATGTGTTTCGTCCTCCAAACAGCAATATAGTACGTCCAAGCTTCACAAAATCAGTGGTGAGCGAAGCGTGCAATGTATCATTCCTGAATCAGATGTTAAAACTTAAGCATAATTTACTTATTTCTCCATTGTTTGTCACAGGCATATATTATATTTATCATAATATGTACTATTGTAAAGAACAGTGTCAGTGTAGCCACTATGATATATATACACATTGTTTTGCTCACATATTTGTGTGCAGCTTGCAAGGGATTTTGGAAGCAACACAACCTGTCAATTTTGGAACTTCACTGCTGACGGTAGGAGTGCATTTTACAATAATGGCCATGCAATGCGCTACCTTATAAATAACTCTGCTGATGCTGCACACAGACGCACATGAGCACAGACTGATTTGGTGGTGTACAAAAGCTGTTTGGTCAATACATTAATCACGTATAAGACACATGCAGGCGGGAAGTAGTGAAAGTCAATATTCATGCACTCATAACTGATCTGCTTTATCTTGATCGGTACGAATTGCAGGTGGTTTCGGTGCATGGGACAGTCGCAACTGCCGAGTACTTGCTGAAACGGCGGAGGAAGTGGAATGTGGCTGTGATCACCTCACTCACTTTGCCATCCTCCTGGTGAGTATATACTCTGTTTTAACAAAGAGAACGGTTGACTATTGACGGTAATCTATCCATGGCGTTTACTGATGTGGTCACTATTTAAATGCATGAATCAAATGATGACAATTAAAAGAAATTGCCAACTGTAGCAGCTGTACGTGTCCTCCTTTCATCTCATTCTTATCTAAAAAATGAAGTATTCAACTTACCTCTGTGTCAGTGTTCTCCCCTTCCATCCCTCCTGTACAGGACATCAATCCTAACCCACCACCTCCTGACCCGAACTCTCTAGCACTCACATGGGTATCCTATATTGGTACCGTGCTCTCCGTCATCAGCCTTGTCATTGTTATCATCACCTATCTTGGAAAAGAGGGAGTCCAAGTTAATATACTTTTGGGACTGAATAATTTATCAATATCTTACGTAGCTATGGGATAATGAATAACATTAGAGGTATATAAAGTGACTCTAACATTGGTTGAAGTGTACATATACACCATTACCAAGGAAACCGTGTTTTCTCAGGTGTACATTTCCTAAGTTTCCTTGGCAACGGTTAATATTATTATACCACACTTTCAGTGTATGTATCGGTGATATATCCCTTGGCCTTTGGCCATGGGAAATATCCCCTAATATCCCTTTGAAGTGTTGTATTTTACTTGGATAATAAGTCATTCTTATATACCATTAGCATCTTGTGTTTGCATACTCTTCGCTTTCATTTCACAATTCAGGAAACTGAGGCAAACAGTCCATGCAAAGCTGCTAATCAACCTCTGCTGTGCTCTGGTTGGGTTGTATGTTACCTTCATTATCAGCACTGTCTCAACTGGTGTACCAGTGCTCTGTGGAGTGGTCTCTGCACTCATGCACTACTTCTTCCTAGCTGTGTTCTTCTGGATGGCAGCAGAAGCCATACACTTACACAGGAAACTGGTGACTGTTTTCAAACCAGATATCACAAGCTATGTTGCCATTGCCATGGCAATTTGCTGGGGTAAGCTCAATATCCATTCTTACTGTTGAATGATGCAATTGCTTGAACTATCTGCTATACCTTCAAGTTGTTACACTATTTTTATGTGTTGTGTTGTTATTTGCTGGGGTAGGCTCTAACTCTTTACTCATGAGTGAAATAGCTGCTTGAATTAACTGCTAATTCTTGTGCATGATTTATATATTCCTTCCCCTGCAGTTATTCCCGGATTGATTGTGATTTTCTCGCTAGCCCCACAATACCAAAACTACATCCACACACGCTAGTAAGCAGTACACCACATAAGAATGATTACCATTAATTTTCTTGCTTCTAAATATTTTAGTAAAGTGTAATTATGTTCCTCCCTCTTTCCCTATAGTTGCCGTGTATACTCTTATTCTTTCTGGATTGGCCTGATTATTCCTTTTGGCGTCATTTACATTATTAACTGGATCATATTTGTTCTCATTTTTGGCAATCTGCTGTGCAGGCCAAATGTTAAGAAGGAGATGGGCAACAAGGGAAACCTTCGCAGACTAAAGGAGAATTTTATAATCGCCCTTGGTTTGTCTCTTCTGTTTGGGATGGGCTGGGCTGTTGGCCTGCTAGCTAGCAGTGACCTTCCTGCTGGAGTACGCTACCCTGCTGAGTGGGTCTTCACCCTGGCAACTGCTTTCCTGGGTGTGTACCTCTTTGTACTGTACGTCATAAGGTCTGAAGAAGCACGCGGCTTTTGGAAGCAACTGCTTCTCTGCAAGAAACCAGTTAGTGGTGTATCTAGTGGCAATCTACGTACATCCAGCAGGACACGGCTGGGGACAGCATCATCCACCCTCAGATCATGGAGTGATACCTTGAGTTTAAAAATGCTAAGGCGAGGCAGCAAGGCTCCTACCAGCATTAGTAGCACCCAGAAACGCAACCCAGCCACAAACGCCTCTACCAACCTCTACTCATCCTCCAGCGGTACTGCAAGGATGGCGGACATCAACTCTTCTTACTTGGAGCCTTCCTCGGTGATAGACAATCCTACTGCAGGGGCTGAATCTCTCAAATCACCACCAGAGGAAATTGAACTGGACTGCAGATATCCCGGTGAAGAACAGAGTACGACCGTCCCCAAGTCAGGTTTCCCTTCCAAGTTTCCCATACCAGTAGATGCTGAGACCGAATCTGTAGTTGAAACAATGAGCTTCCATGATGACATATCCTTGATGACCTTCAACCCACTGGCACCCCAGTCAGATGCTCTGCTGTCTAGAATTGATGGAGAAAACTACATTGAGGAAAGCAAATAAATTTGACTGAAAGGGCACAGTTTCAATGTGACCAAAATGGATGTTAAGTGATTCTCAGACTAGTCTAGGCAAGAAACTACAGACTGAGTATTAGGCTTAGTTTCTGTAATAATTCTAATGTTTCTATAATAATTATGGAAACTAATTTAATTTTGATACATACAGTACTTTGCATACTCTTTTACATGGTTGTTAGAATTCCATTAATTTTGTTCTGTTAACATTGAAGGAATATTAGGAATCATTTGATTATATTGTTACACTAACTTTAAGGGTACATAACCAACCAGGAAAATTAATTCTTGTCAACCTGGTATTGTGTGAATGAACTGCTTAATGCATGCATGTGGGTACAGTTCTTGTACGTTATATACATACATATGTATGACTATATGGCATTTATAATATAGCTATCTGCTGCAAAAATCGCATTTCACAGCTATCTGAACAAACTCTGGGCCGTTTGCCTCAAATTTGAAATTAATTTTGTTTCCTGTTAAACTGTGCACTTTGTATCAGAAGCAGCAGGTGCCAATAACTTACAATTTTTAGACAACTGCTAAGTTAGATCTTAACTTATAACGAAAAGTGTTGCAATTATTTATAATCTTGCTAGCATGCAATGCGTTCATAAGAACACACAAGAGTGCCTTCCATATACATGTGTGTATGTGCTCAAATTTATCACATCACAGCTTCCCAAATATCCAATGTGCTCTACCACTTACCTCCAAATGAGGTAGGCCCCTGGGTGGGTAGGATGATGAGGAACACCAAACTACCCACTACACTGTAAGAACAGGGGTGGTGTCTGGCCACCAGTGGTGGTTTGCCAAGGACAGGCAGTGGTTTCAAACCACCACTTTAACACCTTTCGTCCCTGAGAAAACGGCAATGGCGGCTTAAATCCACCAATGTTTTACAGTGTACAGCTAGGGTGGTTATCAGTGTAGTGGAGGATTGAGCAGAGACAGATCGATGGGACAACTGAAGGTGAGAGGGAGGTGGTGGATAAATCAGTTGTGCACATGTGTGTGTGTGTTTGTGTGTGTGTGTGTGTGTGTGTGTGTGTGTGCATGTGTGCGTGCGTGCATGCGTGTGTGTGTGTGAGCTGAACTTTAAGCAACACAGTGTAGTGTGAGTGGTCAGTTGATGCAGCTTAGATATGTATTTAGTTGGACCTTCAACTGACAGTATTGATACTACGTATGATAATTTGTTCCAATCTGTTGCTGTAAGGAGCTAATAAAATAATTATACAGAACAGTCATGGATATAGGAATACACTATCTCATTTTGGGAGTATGATGTTACTGAGTCCAGTTGGTATGTGCGATAGCCAACTCACTGCATGAAGTGTTCTGTGTCATTTGATTGAAGTTAAACATTGCATTATTGGTGTATAGTTAACTGTTTGTGTGTGTCCATTTATCCATTTTGTGGGTGATTTGAAATGTTGGTGGACCTGTACATGTTTGTGGCTGTGATGGTGTGGTTATCAGACAATGTAGCTAATTGCAGTTGCAGATGCATCACATATTACCATGAGGGTAGACATGATTTAGAATAGAACGTCTGTACACCTTAGGCAAGCTCTTGTGCTAGTCTTGTGTATCCAGACCGCTACCTCCCCTCCATTTTATATGATGACATCATGGTCGGGGAGGTACCGATTACATCATTAAATAATAATGGAGGGCAGAAAGTGGTTGGCTACGCGAAACTAGCTCTTGTGCATGGTGCCCTTCAAGTGCTGGTATAGACACAATAAATTGCAGGGCAACTTCTCAATAGTTCTTTTATAAACCACATTACTTAGTGATTGGAGTCATGAAGACACTTCTGATCAATTCGAAGCTTTAAATGGCCAATTAGCGAGTGGTGGTGAATAGTGAGGCTATGGTGTGCAAATTCATGGTGCTATTTTTTGTAAATCATTGGCAATTTGTGACTATAATGTGCATTCTAATGTGCATTCTTCAAACACAGTTGACAGATTCCAGGATTCAGTCTTAATTGGTGGGGGATCTAGCAAATCCATTAGACAAGAAATGTTTGTACATTTACTGCTCAAATAACATCAGAATATTTATCACTATCAACTTACTTCCCCCGCACCCCACCAATTATTTGACATCACCCTTTATAGACAGAACACTGGTTGAAGGTTATTAGAGTAGGCAGACACTTCGGTGCAACCAACAGCACAGTGTCACATGCAGTGTCAAGAAAGTTTTGTGGCCATCTGTTTGCAGGTGCGTTAGAACTATCAGGACAACAGCTCACAGAGGTGGACTTGTTCGCATCCCCTCCTCAGTCGTAGGAGATTGAAAAATGCCAGTCTGGCTATGCAGCCTATATGCCACAGCATTGCAGTGCTGGACATGTCCACACTGTTATGCAATGCAATGCTCCATGCAGGTTTGGTAGCCATCCATTCCGTGTTGCCCGAGAGAAATTGGATCCAACGTTCTGCCCAACTTCTCTTTAAATTAATACTCCAACTACAGGTACTGGTCTCAAATGTGATTGATTCATTTGTGGTTGTGGTAGGAATGCCTACTATTGGGTCATAACAAAAGCATGTCTGGCTTGCCTGACTACCTCCAACACATGAGCTGCGAAAGTTTCAGAAATTGATTTGGACTTGAGCAAATGGTGATATACTGTACAAAAATCAGCATTGAGATTAACAACGAAGACATATTGCACACAGCTAATGACAATGATTGAGCTATAGTATTTCACATCTGTTCCCAATGAAACTACTGTTTTGTACTCACTACACACTCTAGAGAACTAGTACTCAGTCCACGGGCTTTATCTTCTACACTCCTCCTGGTCCGATCTTCATCTCAGCAACACGGAGGGAGTAATGATATCCCTTCCAGGTGTACCAGTTGACAGCTACTGCAAAAGGTGTTCGTTCTCCACTTGTGTAGTATCTGCCAGTAAGGAGGCTGGTGTGGCAACTCGAATGCCACCAAGGTGCATCGTAGGTCACAACACAGGAATCGCTCCTTGCATCATTGTCCCTATCAAGTGTGCTAAACTTGTGTCCATTGTGGTGTCTGGTAAGTGAGTCTCCAGCTGTACTGTCAGACTGATACCCAGAAACAGAGAGGGTGTAGGCACTGCCCTCATCACCGAGAACTGGTTGTACTTGGCAAAGGCAGTGTTCCCTTCCCAGTCTGCAAGGTCCACCCTCAGTTGAGGTGGGTCGCCACTCAGGTTAGTCAAGAGGTACATGTTGTCCAGCTAAAGCCAGTATTCACCGTCAAGGTTGCCAAAGCCTCTTTTGTAGTCAGTCTAGTTGCGATTAAAATCTACGCTGCCATCTTGTCTCTTCAGCAGTACCATCCAACCTCCTCCATCTGTGTCCATGTAGCAGTATACATTGAAAGCTTCATTGCTGTTATTTGGTTGAATGGAGTACACACCACTTTGGTTGGCCCCTTTCATCTTTGCATCATAACAGTTGGCTGCACCTCCTGTGTATATCAGATAGAATGGCTTGGTTAGAAGAAACTCTGCATCAAGTGCAGAACTCAATCATGCAAGTCATGATCTGTCATCGTCAACCGCATACAGAGAAGTACAGGATAGGTGTGATCTAATTATATGCCAACATGACTGTATGTAAACAGACTGTATGAGGTCACCCTGTGTACCTGCTAAACAATAGACTTGCAATGGTCCAGTGTTAGTCCAGAACCAGTACTTGCCAGCAGTAGCACTGGGGTTGCAGGTGTATAGCTCTTTACAAGAGGCAGCAAGATTGAATCCAGTGGTACGAATGATAAGTAGCTTCCGTACTTCTTCCGATAGATTCCTTCTCATTTCCTCAATAGTGGCATCAGATACTGTTCCTGGTGGACCAGGTAGACCGTCTGTCCCATTTCTACCTGGAGTACCGTCTACTCCATCTGCACCTGGTGCCCCAGCTGGTCCCTGCAGCCCTGTTGGTCCAATTGGTCCTTGAGGTCCCTGTGGACCAGTTGGCCCCTGCTGTTCATTGGTACCATTCAACCACGCTGGTCCTGAGGTCCAGTGACTCCTGCTGCACCATCACGACTGTTGTGTCCATTCAGGCCACTTGGTCCCGGGGGTCCTGGCTGCCCATCTCTTCCAGGCAGACCAGGGATACACTGAGTAGAGGCAGTGGTAGGGCATGTATCAGCCACTTCTGTTCTAAGGCAGAAGGCAGAGATGCAGCTGAGGACAAAGATGAATTTGAGGGTAAGAGCAGTCATCTTCAAAAGCTTTGCAATTGTCCAATTGTACAAAACACCAGTTCGTGAGCCCATGCAGCTTGCAAGAGTAGTAACTGTGTCTCTTTTATACCCTAGCCAGCACAGTGAGGTATGTGGGAGTGACCACAGCTGATAACATGTCTGAATAGCAATTGTCTCGTAGCTAGCTGTGCCCCTCTTCCAATTCCTGTGTGCCTATGATTGTCCATGACATGGTCTAATGCTTGTATCTATACATCTGTGTTTTGTGTACATCTGTAGACTGATACATTGAAAATGATATGTCAGCCTATTGTGATCATCTTCTAGTTATAGCCACAACCTTGAGTTGTACAAGCATAAGGCTGGCTGCATATGGACCTAATGAATATAATTATAGTGTATTCTTAACTTCATTATGGCCACACAATGTCATGAGAGAGGAATATTATTGCGGTATCTCTTGTCTGTTGTATGGCGGTTACTATGGCTACTCTTTAGTATTCCTGTCCTGCATTCCAGAACTTGGTCCAGCTTGGGAGGAGACTCTGAAAGGACACAAAGGTCTCAATTCTGCGAACTTTACTCTTGTTTTGTTGTCTGTCTGCCTGTGTTTATGTTTAGGTGAGGAAGTAAGGTGTTGTTATATGCGTATGTTTAATCTCTGCGTGTGTATATGGCTATAGGTAACTGCTTGTGATTGTTTAAGATGTTGTACATTGTCCATCTCTTCTTCTCTCTCATCTCTGCTCAGAGACAAATGAAGACAATTCTTTCTAATGACAGATCTGCTGTGTATGTTCTGAGGACCATAGAGTGGAACAGTTCATAGGGTGATGGCACATTGTGCACTGCAGCTGCTGTTTCATACAGAGAGTGCTGAATACAGTGTAGCTAATAATGATTTCATTTTGTGTCATTTTGTAATGACTTCGATATTATATATATGTATAGTCTCATGAGCCAGATTACATAGTCAGAAAACGGTATTTAGTATCAAACTGAAAGAACTAGCTATATTGCGTAAGGTTACGTTTTCACGTTTGAGGGAGAATTAAGGCAGATCACGTGACTGCTGAACGGACTGTGGCTACGGAAGCAGGCCCATCCTCACACATGTACAGTGGCACCTCCGATTGAGTGGGGTGCGTTGATCATGAGCTGCATCAATTAACTCTTTCTCAAGATGTATAGACCCAGTTTCTATCGAGCTACCAATACGACAAGCAGTTCAGCTAGCTATAACTACGGGCTGCGAATGCTTGCACGCCCTTCAGTAACGGGCTTTCTAGCTGTGACAAGTTCGCCGGCTGATCGAGCCCGTGATCACTCTCCGGTGCTAATGCTTGATGATTACGTGCAGCGTCGGCAGTAACATCGAAATGACAGACGCCAGCATCCTCTACCCAGTGCTCTACCGTGCGAGTTGACTTAGCTATCAAGCCGTCCCACGCAAGTGCACCAAGACACGGATCAAGTACAAGAGCAAGAATACCGTCCTCTTCAGTACCTTTTGGTGGTTGTGTCCTATCGTAGAGCCTACAGAGTGCTGTGTATAGCTATACGGATATTGCAGTCTGGTGAGTGAATTGTGACACTGTGTTGTGTTACGTAAGCTATGAGTTACACATTCCAGTGTGTGTGGTCATGGCAAGGAGATAAAGATTAGCTGTAGTTTGTGGGACATTCAATTTGCAATATGTTCTGTAGTCTGTTGTTCCTAGGAGCTTAGCATACATAAGGGAGTTCCCCACATTGGGGGTTTCTGAAACAGGATGTCATAGTGTACGTACCTAGTTATGCATGAATACTGCATGAGTGTCCTCACAATTGGGGACAAAGTGCTGCGGGCAACAACATTAGATTGCATTGTTACTACAGAGAGGAGACATGTTGTGGTGGGGGAACATTCTTCACTTCTTTGAAGGAGATGAAGTTAGCATATCTACAAACACACCTGCATGCATATGAAGGTGTCTGGGTGGGTGTTGGGTCTAGGGAGTGGGAGATTGAAGGTGGTAAAAGGAGACCCACAACAGGATGTGACTGGAATGCTGGCAAGATAGTTCATCTATTCTACCAGGTGTACGCACACACCAACTCACACCCATGCACACACACACACACACACACACACACACACACACACACACACACCACACCTCCACCTCCACAGAGAGAGAGAGAGAGAGAGAGAGAGAGAGAGAGAGAGAGAGAGAGAGAGAGAGAGAGAGAGAGAGAGAGAGAGAGAGAGAGAGAGAGAGAGAGAGAGAGAGAGAGAGAGAGAGAGAGAGAGAGAGAGAGAGAGAGAGAGAGAGAGAGAGAGAGAGAGAGAGAGAGAGAGAGAGATGCACACACACACACACACACACACACACACGCACACACACACACACACACACACACACACACACACGCACACACACACACACACACACACACACACACACACACACACACTGGTCTGGTGCAGCAACTGAAGGATTTTTGTTGTTATACTATACATTTAATGTACTACAAGTATAGGCATGACACAGCATGCCTGACAGTGACTATGTACAGATATCATGATCATCTGGGGTAAAGTAGGTGCATATAGGGAAAACTGGTGTTTGTCAGCTATGAGCTACACATTCCAGTGTGTGTGGTCATGGCAAGGAGATAGAAATTAGCTGTAGCTATAGTTTGTGGGACATTCAATTAGCAATATGTTCTGTAGTCTGTTGTTCCAAGGAGCTTAGCATACATAAGGGAATTCTGATAACAGAATACCATACTGTATGTACCTAGCTATGCATGAAATACTGCATGAGTATCCTCACAATTGGGGACAAAGTGCTGCAGGCAACAACATGAGACTCCATTGTTACTACAGAGAGGAGACATATTGTGGTGGGGGAACATTCTTCACTTCTTTGAAGGAGATGTAGTTAGCATATGTACATACACACCTGCATGCACATGTAGATGTGTGCATGGGACCCAGGGTGTTGGGTATATCGGTCTAACAGCATTGTTAGCTTTCCTTTCTACCTGGGTTGAGAGGTATCATGTTTCAATATGAAAGTCTTTGCATCTTTGAAGGAGATGTAGTTAGCATATCTACATACACACCTTCATGTGAACAACAGTGTGGATACTGGTGTCAGTGTGAACGTCACACTAAAGTAACAGTGTGACTGAACACACTTTTGGTGTGAGCACTGAGTGGTGTGACGGTCACACCATATTAAAGGTCCACCGTAGCAGTTTTTTTTAATTTTCATATTAATAGTGCTTTGTGAAACATCTTCAATGATACCCATTTAAGTGTCCTTTGCCTCACAATGGGGGGAGTTACGAGGGCGCAAAGTTGCAAAAAAGACCAATTATGCGTGGCCGTTTCTGGTCTTCCGGTCCAAACAATGCTAAACATCGTGACGTCACAGTAGGCTCCGGAATGTTTGCGCAAGTATAGAGGAGAGTATATAGGCCAGGCAACGGACTGAACAAGAAATCGTTATCTCTTGAGAGTTTTTCTCTTACGATGAAAGCGAAACTTCTTGAGACTATGAAGGAGATACCCCTGCGGATTCTGAAATAGATCTGGGCACGTGGGTTGCGCAGCCGTTCGGCACGACATCTATTTTGCGACACGACCAATAATTCGGTGCCGCCCGTCCTCAACCCTACAAACGACGATTCGCACCATTCTTAAACTGTTACAAGGGCATACGAAACAGAGGTAGTACACCAGCCTAGAGCTGATTTGTCACCTCCTACAAGGCTACACTTTGATCGCTGAAGAGTCTGGTTCCTGGCTAGAACACAGGCTGGAGCGCGCTGTCCTTCCAGTGAAACGTTGACTGTAGACGTAAGACGTTTCAGCGATCAAAGCAGGCTGCTCATCTAGTGCATACATGCTGATGCAGTGACGTTGTCAATATATTTGTGGGCATGGGTATAGGTTGTCCGTCTGCCCCACTCCATGATATCACCATGTCTAGCACATTATGCTGAGGAAGACAGTCAGAGAGTCACCTTGCCCACCATTTTACACTGAAGTTTATAGTGCGAAATAATTATGTCAAAACAAGTGAAATATAATGCACAATACAATTAAGAACATGCCATTGTGACTCAACACCATCATGGTGCAGCAATCAGAACGCACAATCAGAGCGCAGTAACATGACAGATTAGTCCAGTTGTCCAGGGTGTACCCATTCACACACTAGGGGTAAACTGGTATCAATGCAGTAACTTGCTGTCTTATGCTCTGCATTTGGTACTCATGTGCATGGAGGTGTCTGTCCTCAGGCCTATCCACATTACCTATAACCTGTTTCATTCACCTACACCCATCATGCATGTGTGCTCCATTCCTGTCATCGCCCACTCTCTAGGCCGCAATCACTGCAAGAGTACGTGACGCTCGCTCAGGCTCGCCCCACAATGCTTGCATTCGCCTAGTAATAATAGTAATAAAACAGAGACTTCCGCCTACACTCCACGCCAGAGTGGGGCTCGCTCAGGCTCGCCCCAATAACTTCACACTATAAATAGGGCCTCTAGCTCGGGCACGAACAGTTTAGGATACTAGTCGGAGTTGTCTACGATGCAACACTCGTGGCCCTCTTTCCTACAAGTGATCATTTACTTCATTGCCCTTACCCACACCAATCAGAGTCAGCAGCCTCCTCCTCCGACCTTCCTGCTACCACAACCCGTACGACTGAACCCTCAAGACCCTTCTGGCGTGGCACTTCTGCAGGTAGTCGTTTGCTCAAATGGAAGCGTAGTGGCCCCAGACGTCGTCCCCGGTGGCGTAGCATTCACTCCATCCGAAGGGATTGCAGAAATCCCCGTCGATGCTACTGCATTCTTCTTCTACCTCCGAGACGTAAGCGGATTCACCTCTGGACCGCTGCTTGTCGCTGAGGACAGTCTTGTGGTTCGATGTCGTGATCCTGCTTCGGGCGACGAATCCATACCTGGTTCATCAAGCTTCATCGTTACCTACGGAGTGCCCTTGCTTCGAGAAGACCCGTCTGATTTCCCCATTTCTATCAACACAACAGAACCCAATGGGCGGAGCATATTCCAGTTTAACTTCGAACTACATACTTCTCCTGCACCATCAGTCAATGTGAGTTTGGAGCGCACACATCAATGCTGTCTCCTGCAGCTCAGTGCATGCCTCATCTATGACTAAGGATGAATATCTTAGCTCCCGTGCCAATAGCTAGTAATCCATGTGAAGAGACCGACTCCTGCATTAAAGGTCCACTGTCGCAGTATTTTTTTTAATTTTCATATTGATAGTACTTTGTGAAACATCGTCAATGATACCCATTTAAGTGTCCTTTGCCTCACGATGGGGGGAGTTACGAGGGCGCAAAGTTGCAAAAAAGACCAATTATGCGTGGGCGTTTTCGGTTTTCCGGTCCTGCTAAATGCTAAAAGGTCGTGACGTCACAGTAGGCTCCGGAATGTTTGCACAAGTATGGAGGAGAGTAGGCCAGGCAACGGACTGAACAAGAAATCGTTATCTCCTGCGAGTCGTTATCTTACAATGAAGGCGAAACTTCTTGAGACGATGAAGGAGATACCCCTGCTGATTCTGAAATAGATCTGGGCATGCGGGTTGCGCAGCCATACGGCACGACATCAATTTTGCAACACGACCAATAATAGGGTGACGCCCGTTCTCAGCCCTACAAACGCCGATACGTACCATTCTTGGACTGTTAATGGAGCATACCAAAAAGAGATGATACACTAGCCTAGAGCTAATTTGTCACCTCCTACAAGGCGTAACAGCTGATATACGAAGTGTGCCGAAAACATATTTCGGAGCACTCGGCACGTATTTCAGGTTACTGGCTCCCACATTGCGAAACGTAAGTATCTCTCCACTCCTACTTGCTTGGTAGTAGGGCACACGCAAGCTCTGGTCACAGCAGAAGGTTCAGAGGAAAACTCTATGTCTCTACTGAGCACGGCTGCGCAGAACACCAGGAGGTGGGGGCATCGAAATGGCCCTGGGACGTCTTTTTCGTCATCCTAAAGCTAGTACTCACCCTTTCGTCCTTTGTAGCGATTTGCCGCCTTCTCGATTGGCTTTCTCTGTGCTAGGAAAGACTCTCCAGGACCGTCGGAGGCAATTTAGAAGTGGTAAGGCCATTGGGTGAAGGATACAAACTGTCGCGAGCGGAGCGAGCGAAAAAATTTTTTAACTGCTTTTAATTATCATACAGATAACGTTTGCTACAGATCTGTGCCTTAAGAATGGAGATGCCTTTACTAGCCCAGCATGCACTCTCGATCAGTCAGTAAGTCGTTTTAAGAGGGTTACATAGATTTCACAATAAACCATGTACTTGTTATGCATGCACTGTCTGTACACAGTATATAAACATATTTAATAATTATATTAATGAATGAAGCCATATCAATATTTCCGCACATTAGCAATTCCTGAAAACCTGCGCAAGGCTGATGAGGCTCGTCACCTATTGTCGGCGTTCTTAGGTCCACGTGCTTCGACGATGAGGCCATTTTGAATTGTTACATCACCATAAGGGGATAGCGATTCGCTGACGTGTGGTGCTACAAGCCATGCTTCGTAGCGCCAGGTGATGTGTGTCTATTGGTGCGAGAAAACGATTGCCTACGTACGCGCTGCTGGCCTCCATCTTTATTACGTTTTGAATCGATTACGTAACAAAACATGGCGGAAGAAAGGAGCGTGCTTGCAAATCGTGAAGTATTGGACCCTACTTGATATCTCCTTGTTTCATTGCATCTGCTAACAGCCTAAGATCATTGCTTCTTTGTTTCCTCAACGGCTAGTTAGGGTAGGGTAGGGTTTATCTGGTTTAGTAGCTAAAAACACTGCTTTTGAAAAATAAAAAACTGCTAGCTGTTCAAAAAGTGGTACGGCCATGGCCGTACCGGCCGTACCGCCTCCGACGGCCCTGCTCCCCTGAAAGTTAAAGCGCCATTCGGATTCTGACGGATGTAGCAGAGTGAGCAAAGTGGTTGTTGCTAGAATATTTACACCAAGAAACAGCGAAATGGCAGGTAGGGCATCAGTCGCAATCCGAAAGGCGCTCTAACTTACGGCAGAGTCTTACCAAGCACAGAAAGACCCTGCCAACAGCTGCTGGCCACCGCTACTTCAGACTATCGCTCTTTGTGAAATGAAGCAGCGACCGTTGCCTCCACCATAGATCTATGCTTCCACTGGCCCTACTACATCCTCCAGCAACGCATTTGTGACTCATCGGGGCGAGTTCATCAGCAAGAGGGACGTGAAAGCCAGTCGGCGATTGTCTTCACACACGGCGTGTGACACGTTCAAGCATAAACACAAGTGGCAGGCCTACTGTGACGTCACGGCAATATGGCGGATTTCTTCGGCCGATTTTCCGGAAGTGAGCCATTATCCCTCTACCAGGGAATTTTCGAAGCGCTCTAACAGCGATTTTCGGTGGTTTTAGACGATAATCTATCATATAAAGGCAACTTGTATAACTATGACAGTTGACCTTTAAATAAATATTAATGGATTTGAATATTAATATGATGCACTCGTCTCGACAGTGTGAATATTGTCATAGGTAAGAACATATTTACGAAATGGTTTAATGTCCTGATCACACCCTAAATTCGAGTTCAGATTGGTGTGGCCGTCAAACTGCACTTTAAGAGTGTTGATAAGTTCTTCATAGCTATATAAGTACTCACTAGTCTCGTCCCCAGACTCTTCCCCTCGTTCGTTCGCGCGCGCTTCGGAAGGGTCTGGAAACGAGACTAGATAGTGACACTGTTAAGTTTGTTACAGTTAAAGCTGTTACAGTACATTACTCTGCTGTCTTTCCTTGTGCTGTATAGAGGATGTTTGGCTTTCCTGAAGGTTGCTCAAGAGCTAACTGCACATTATTTGTCCAGTGGACCCTGCTGAGGAATGATACATTTGTGTATGAGATTGAAGGAGCAGCTGATGGATGGGTGGCAGTTGGTGTGTCAGCAGACCAAGTGATGGGTGGAGATGGCATTGATGATGTGTTTGCTTGTCAGAGAGATGCCGCAGATAACAGTGTATACGCTCAGGACATGTATAACCCACAAGACCAAATGACCAGAGGGAATAGACGTGATGTGGTAAGGAATTATACATTTCAAAGAAGAAAACAAATGGTATGATTGCACTGCAACTGTCGTGTTCCTTTCACATGTAGGACCAGTCAGGATTCCAGTTGCTGGCCTCATCCTTTGACAATGGACGAATCTCTTGTTCATTCTCTCGGAGTATCTATTCAGACAACGTTAATGAAGACAGGAATTTGGCTGAAGCCAGATATGTTTTTCTTGCATCTGGCAGCCATAGAGGTAGGCAAATATATTACGAGAACAACTATACAATTATTATTTATTATCTATTTATTATTCTGTTGAGCCTGCAGAAACAGATCCAATTGGTTGCAGTACGCACGAGTGTTTTCTCATTTGCACTACTAATGCCAGTGATGCTGTATCATTGGTTAAGCTCACTATTCAGTTGTATCCTGTTTCCCTTGTATAATAATTACATACAGGTGGTCCAAATGTTGTCCTTGCCATTCATGATGTGCAGCAGGTGGTGGACCTCACTCAAAGTGCAACTGAATCAAATGCTACGGAGACAACCAATACTGCAACCCCGGATAGAAGGAAACGAGCCACTGATCCTCCTGTAGAGCAAGTTAGCGGCTGTATATGCTGATCTCATAGAAACATATTGCATACAGATTATTTACCAAGCAGTTTCTCTATAGCTTTTCATCCTCTGTTAAACTATTAGTAACTAGCTGCTGTGCCCATGCACCTTGGAAAGCCCTAAGCTTGGCCCGTATGCCCATTCTTGAAAGCAATCTTATTGCACCCCTCTGTATAGCATGGATGATGTCCCTGTGAAACATTAATGGCAAACCGGCCCCTTAAAACTAAGCCTAACTCTCCCATTTACATTTGCTCTTGTTGAAACCACAAGTGTTTCGAATTCACTGGTGAGACTATGTGTCTCATGGACCAACTTCGCTGCATTACACGCCAGGCGTTTTCATGGCTCTGAAAAGGCCTCATGATAGAGGACTAGGCTTAACAAGCTGCAGCGAAACAGAGACATGTAGAGAGCTATTCAGTCATTGATCTCCATTCAGATTACCCGACCCTACTACATGCGAACATTTTAAATTATCTTACCATATCAATCCAAAACAATGACAATTAAACCAAACCTTACCAAATCATACCCAGCAGCGTAGTGTAACCAGGGTATTAAGGCAGACAAAGGGTTCTTAGGATGGAAAACTTTGCCTGTCTACAGTCTATTCTGCATGCCTCTACACAAACTTTGTCATTTTGGATTACAGTCATTACTGCATCGTCTCTTGTTCGTGCGTTAGATAAATCAAACATTTGGCTTTCCTGCCGGTTGTGACAGAGCTAGTTGCACGGCTTATGTACAGTGGTCAGTGATATCAGGCGGCACTGTACAGTTTGAGCTGGTGGGAGCAAGTAGTGGATGGGTGGCCGTTGGTGTGTCAGCAGACCGAGTGATGGGTGGAGCTGGCATCGATGATGTATTTGCGTGTCAGCTAAATCCACATAGAGGTTTTGCGGTGTATGCCCAGGACATGTACAACGTGCAAGACAGCAGAGCCAATATGCGTGATTCGGTAAGTAAGTGCCAAGATGTGAAAGGAAGATGTAATGCATAACAATGCTGTTAAACTGTATCTACTCCTACATTTTCAACCAATTTACAGAACCAATTTGCATTCCACTTGGTCAGCTCATCCTTCTCTGGAGGACGAATCTCCTGCACTTTCACTCGGACCATCCTTCCAGGCAATTTGACTGAGGACAGGAATTTGGCTGAAAGTGCATATCTTCTCCTTGCTGTTGGGACTGACGGAGGTACGTAAACTGTGTGTAGATTCATATCATGCTATAACTAAAGTGTATCTTACCTGTATTGTATATATATTCCTTTTGCATTAAACATCATTACAAATAATTTAGTAACATTTCTATTCGCTACGCAGGTGGCCCAGATATTGCCCTTTTTCGACATTCCTTAAGGTCCTATTCTCACTCTCAGGTAGTGTTGGCTCCTCCTTTGGTGAGTGTTATCATGTCGGTGTTTCTTTCAATTATTGCACCACCCTGTTATGAACCTTCTGTTACTGTTGGCTGTGTATTAGTGCCTTGATCCTCAAATCAGCCTAGGCACTGATGCTACAAGTCTCATCTCTGCTTTTCCCAGAGCGTGTGGCTGAATTGCCACCGTAGTGTAGTTGTTTTCTATTAAAAGTACCTCTAAATATCCCATAGATTTGCCATTGATGCAGATAATTATGCATAAAATTAATTTCATTAGCAGTTGACAGACACCAAACTTGCTGTTCAATTATTGCTTGCATATGTAGATTCCCACATATATACTTGGTAGATATGCAAGCTTTGCTAGTTTTCGTTAGCAACAAGTACCAATTAAGTGGAGATTTGTGAGTAGATGGTAGATTTGGGTAAACCTTGCCTTTCATTCATTGTTCTACATTGTCCCCGATTCATGTGTTAGGGAATGCTTGGCTTTCCTGCTGGCTGTGACAGAGCTAGCTGCACAGCTTATGTTCAGTGGACACTGGTATCCATCGACACTGTTCAGTTTGAGCTGGAGGGAACAGCTAAAGGATGGGTGGCAGTTGGTGTGTCAGCAGACCAAGTGATGGGTGGTAATGGCACTGACGATGTATTTGCTTGTCAGAGAGATGCTGCAACTGATGTGGTGTATGCCCAGGACACCTACAATGTGCAAGTCGGCAGAGCCAATATCCGTGACGCAGTAAGTATCATGATGTGAATGGAAGCCTTAACATGACAGTTAGGTAAAACCGTGTCACCTAGTTTGCACCATTCCAACTCCCTCTTAGAACCAAATCGGATTCCAACTGATCAGCTCATCCTTCAGTAATGGCCGAATCTTCTGCACATTCACTCGCAGCATCCCTGCAGATAATGTGACTGAGGATAAGAATTTGTACGAGAGTGCCTTTCTTCTCCTTGCTGTCGGGTCTGCGAGAGGTAAGCTCTGTGCAGGTTTCGTTACCCGTTTACGTACTTCTTTGCATTGTCTGTTACAGAAACAACAGTCAATTGCAAGTTGTTATGTACAATGTTTGCATTGGCTACATGTGCAGGTGGTCCAGATATTTCCCTTAGTCAGCATAATTCCAGCTGGGCTTCTGATGGTCAAGTCTCCTTGTCTCCACCTCCTCCCATGGTGAGTACAGTACATTCCTGGCCATACTGAGTTCATTAATTATCATTGTGATGATGTGACAGTCGCTAACCCAGCAGTATTGTTCTCTTTGCTTGTTCTGCTTGCTCTGTGTGCCCCTACAATACACTTTGTCATTTTCCTCCTGGATTACAGTCATTACTGCATCGTCTCTTGTTCGTGCGTTAGATAAATCGAACATTTGGCTTTCCTGCCGGTTGTGACAGAGCTAGTTGCACGGCTTATGTACAGTGGTCAGTGATATCAGGCGGCACTGTACAGTTTGAGCTGGTGGGAGCAAGTAGTGGATGGGTGGCCGTTGGTGTGTCAGCAGACCGAGTGATGGGTGGAGATGGCATCGATGATGTATTTGCATGTCAGCTAAATTCACGTAGAGGTTTTGCGGTGTATGCCCAGGACATGTACAACGTGCAAGACGGCAGAGCCAATATGCGTGATTCGGTAAGTAGGTGCCAAGATGTGAAAGGAAGATGTAATGCATAACAATGCGGTTAAACTGTATCTACTCCTACATTTTCAACCAATTTACAGAACCAATTTGCATTCCACCTGGTCAGCTCATCCTTCTCTGGAGGACGAATCTCCTGCACTTTCACTCGGACCATCCTTCCAGGCAATTTGACTGAGGACAGGAATTTGGCTGAAAGTGCATATCTTCTCCTTGCTGTTGGGACTGACGGAGGTACGTAAGCTGTGTGTAGATTCATATCATGCTATAACTAAAGTGTATCTTACCTGTATTGTATATATATTCCTTTTACATTAAATATCATTACAAATAATTTAGTAACATTTCTATTCGCTACGCAGGTGGCCCAGATATTGCCCTTTATCGACATTCCTTAAGGTCCTATTCTCACTCTCAGGTAGTGTTGGCTCCTCCTTTGGTGAGTGCTATCATGTCGGTGTTTCTTTCAATTATTGCACCACCCTGTTATGAACCTTCTGTTACTGTTGGCTGTGTATTAGTGCCTTGATCCTCAAATCAGCCTAGGCACTGATGCTACAAGTCTCATCTCTGCTTTTCCCAGAGCGTGTGGCTGAATTGCCACCGTAGTGTAGTTGTTTTCTATTAAAAGTACCTCCAACTATCCCATAGATTTGCCATTGATGCAAATATGCATAAAATTAATTTCATTAGCAGTTGACAGACACCGAACTTGCTGTTCAATTATTGCTTGCATATGTAGATTCCCACGTATATACTTGGTAGATATGCAAGCTTTGCTAGTTTTCGATAGCACAAGTACTAATTAAGTGGAGATTTGTGAGTAGATGGTAGATTTGGGTAAACCTTGCCTTTCATTCATTGTTCTACATTGTCCCCGATTCATGTGTTAGGGAATGCTTGGCTTTCCTGCTGGTTGTGACAGAGCTAGCTGCACAGCTTATGTTCAGTGGACACTGGTATCTATCGACACTGTTCAGTTTGAGCTGGAGGGGACAGCTGAAGGATGGGTGGCAGTTGGTGTGTCAGCAGACCGAGTGATGGGTGGAGATGGCATTGATGATGTGTTTGCATGTCAGAGAGATGCTGCAACTGATGTGGTGTATGCCCAGGACACCTACAATGTGCAAGTCGGCAGAGCCAATATCCGTGACGCAGTAAGTATCATGATGTGAATGGAAGCCTTAACATGACAGTTAGGTAAAACCGTGTCACCTAGTTCGCACCTTTCCAACTCCCTCTTAGAACCAAATCGGATTCCAACTGATCGGCTCATCCTTCAGTAATGGCCGAATCTTCTGCACATTCACTCGCAGCATCCTTGCAGATAATGTGACTGAGGATAAGAATTTGTACGAGAGTGCCTTTCTTCTCCTTGCTGTCGGGTCTGCGAGAGGTAAGCTCTGTGCAGGTTTCGTTACCCGTTTACGTACTTCTTTGCATTGTCTGTTACAGAAACAACAGTCAAGTTGTTATGTACAATGTTTGCATTGGCTACATGTGCAGGTGGTCCAGATATTTCCCTTAGTCAGCATAATTCCAGCTGGGCTTCTGATGGTCAAGTCTCCTTGTCTCCACCTCCTCCCATGGTGAGTACAGTACATTCCTGGCCATACTGAGTTCATTAATTATCATTGTGATGATGTGACAGTCGCTAACCCAGCAGTATTGTTCTCTTTGCTTGTTCTGCTTGCTCTGTGTGCCCCTACAATACACTTTGTCATTTTCCTCCTGGATTACAGTCATTACTGCATCGTCTCTTGTTCGTGCGTTAGATAAATCGGACATTTGGCTTTCCTGCCGGTTGTGACAGAGCTAGTTGCACGGCTTATGTACAGTGGTCAGTGATATCAGGCGGCACTGTACAGTTTGAGCTGGTGGGAGCAAGTAGTGGATGGGTGGCCGTTGGTGTGTCAGCAGACCGAGTGATGGGTGGAGATGGCATCGATGATGTATTTGCATGTCAGCTAAATTCACGTAGAGGTTTTGCGGTGTATGCCCAGGACATGTACAACGTGCAAGACGGCAGAGCCAATATGCGTGATTCGGTAAGTAGGTGCCAAGATGTGAAAGGAAGATGTAATGCATAACAATGCGGTTAAACTGTATCTACTCCTACATTTTCAACCAATTTACAGAACCAATTTGCATTCCACCTGGTCAGCTCATCCTTCTCTGGAGGACGAATCTCCTGCACTTTCACTCGGACCATCCTTCCAGGCAATTTGACTGAGGACAGGAATTTGGCTGAAAGTGCATATCTTCTCCTTGCTGTTGGGACTGACGGAGGTACGTAAGCTGTGTGTAGATTCATATCATGCTATAACTAAAGTGTATCTTACCTGTACTGTATATATATTCCTTTTGCATTAAATATCATTACAAATAATTTAGTAACATTTCTATTCGCTACGCAGGTGGCCCAGATATTGCCCTTTATCGACATTCCTTAAGGTCCTATTCTCACTCTCAGGTAGTGTTGGCTCCTCCTTTGGTGAGTGCTATCATGTCGGTGTTTCTTTCAATTATTGCACCACCCTGTTATGAACCTTCTGTTACTGTTGGCTGTGTATTAGTGCCTTGATCCTCAAATCAGCCTAGGCACTGATGCTACAAGTCTCATCTCTGCTTTTCCCAGAGCGTGTGGCTGAATTGCCACCGTAGTGTAGTTGATTTCTATTAAAAGTACCTCCAACTATCCCATAGATTTGCCATTGATGCAAATATGCATAAAATTAATTTCATTAGCAGTTGACAGACACCGAACTTGCTGTTCAATTATTGCTTGCATATGTAGATTCCCACGTATATACTTGGTAGATATGCAAGCTTTGCTAGTTTTCGATAGCAACAAGTACTAATTAAGTGGAGATTTGTGAGTAGATGGTAGATTTGGGTAAACCTTGCCTTTCATTCATTGTTCTACATTGTCCCCGATTCATGTGTTAGGGAATGCTTGGCTTTCCTGCTGGCTGTGACAGAGCTAGCTGCACAGCTTATGTTCAGTGGACACTGGTATCCATCGACACTGTTCAGTTTGAGCTGGAGGGGACAGCTGAAGGATGGGTGGCAGTTGGTGTGTCAGCAGACCGAGTGATGGGTGGTAATGGCACTGACGATGTATTTGCTTGTCAGAGAGATGCTGCAACTGATGTGGTGTATGCCCAGGACACCTACAATGTGCAAGTCGGCAGAGCCAATATCCGTGACGCAGTAAGTATCATGATGTGAATGGAAGCCTTAACATGACAGTTAGGTAAAACCGTGTCACCTAGTTCGCACCTTTCCAACTCCCTCTTAGAACCAAATCGGATTCCAACTGATCGGCTCATCCTTCAGTAATGGCCGAATCTTCTGCACATTCACTCGCAGCATCCTTGCAGATAATGTGACTGAGGATAAGAATTTGTACGAGAGTGCCTTTCTTCTCCTTGCTGTCGGGTCTGCGAGAGGTAAGCTCTGTGCAGGTTTCGTTACCCGTTTACGTACTTCTTTGCATTGTCTGTTACAGAAACAACAGTCAAGTTGTTATGTACAATGTTTGCATTGGCTACATGTGCAGGTGGTCCAGATATTTCCCTTAGTCAGCATAATTCCAGCTGGGCTTCTGATGGTCAAGTCTCCTTGTCTCCACCTCCTCCCATGGTGAGTACAGTACATTCCTGGCCATACTGAGTTCATTAATTATCATTGTGATGATGTGACAGTCGCTAACCCAGCAGTATTGTTCTCTTTGCTTGTTCTGCTTGCTCTGTGTGCCCCTACAATACACTTTGTCATTTTCCTCCTGGATTACAGTCATTACTGCATCGTCTCTTGTTCATGCGTTAGATAAATCGGACATTTGGCTTTCCTGCCGGTTGTGACAGAGCTAGTTGCACGGCTTATGTACAGTGGTCAGTGATATCAGGCGGCACTGTACAGTTTGAGCTGGTGGGAGCAAGTAGTGGATGGGTGGCCGTTGGTGTGTCAGCAGACCGAGTGATGGGTGGAGATGGCATCGATGATGTATTTGCATGTCAGCTAAATTCACGTAGAGGTTTTGCGGTGTATGCCCAGGACATGTACAACGTGCAAGACGGCAGAGCCAATATGCGTGATTCGGTAAGTAGGTGCCAAGATGTGAAAGGAAGATGTAATGCATAACAATGCGGTTAAACTGTATCTACTCCTACATTTTCAACCAATTTACAGAACCAATTTGCATTCCACCTGGTCAGCTCATCCTTCTCTGGAGGACGAATCTCCTGCACTTTCACTCGGACCATCCTTCCAGGCAATTTGACTGAGGACAGGAATTTGGCTGAAAGTGCATATCTTCTCCTTGCTGTTGGGACTGACGGAGGTACGTAAGCTGTGTGTAGATTCATATCATGCTATAACTAAAGTGTATCTTACCTGTATTGTATATATATTCCTTTTGCATTAAATATCATTACAAATAATTTAGTAACATTTCTATTCGCTACGCAGGTGGCCCAGATATTGCCCTTTATCGACATTCCTTAAGGTCCTATTCTCACTCTCAGGTAGTGTTGGCTCCTCCTTTGGTGAGTGCTATCATGTCGGTGTTTCTTTCAATTATTGCACCACCCTGTTATGAACCTTCTGTTACTGTTGGCTGTGTATTAGTGCCTTGATCCTCAAATCAGCCTAGGCACTGATGCTACAAGTCTCATCTCTGCTTTTCCCAGAGCGTGTGGCTGAATTGCCACCGTAGTGTAGTTGATTTCTATTAAAAGTACCTCTAAATATCCCACAGATTTGCCATTGATGCAAATATGCATAAAATTAATTTCATTAGCAGTTGACAGACACCGAACTTGCTGTTCAATTATTGCTTGCATATGTAGATTCCCACATATATACTTGGTAGATATGCAAGCTTTGCTAGTTTTCGATAGCAACAAGTACTAATTAAGTGGAGATTTGTGAGTAGATGGTAGATTTGGGTAAACCTTGCCTTTCATTCATTGTTCTACATTGTCCCCGATTCATGTGTTAGGGAATGCTTGGCTTTCCTGCTGGCTGTGACAGAGCTAGCTGCACAGCTTATGTTCAGTGGACACTGGTATCCATCGACACTGTTCAGTTTGAGCTGGAGGGGACAGCTGAAGGATGGGTGGCTGTTGGTGTGTCAGCAGACCGAGTGATGGGTGGTAATGGCACTGACGATGTATTTGCTTGTCAGAGAGATGCTGCAACTGATGTGGTGTATGCCCAGGACACCTACAATGTGCAAGTCGGCAGAGCCAATATCCGTGACGCAGTAAGTATCATGATGTGAATGGAAGCCTTAACATGACAGTTAGGTAAAACCGTGTCACCTAGTTCGCACCTTTCCAACTCCCTCTTAGAACCAAATCGGATTCCAACTGATCGGCTCATCCTTCAGTAATGGCCGAATCTTCTGCACATTCACTCGCAGCATCCTTGCAGATAATGAGACTGAGGATAAGAATTTGTACGAGAGTGCCTTTCTTCTCCTTGCTGTCGGGTCTGCGAGAGGTAAGCTCTGTGCAGGTTTCGTTACCCGTTTACGTACTTCTTTGCATTGTCTGTTACAGAAACAACAGTCAAGTTGTTATATACAATGTTTGCATTGGCTACATGTGCAGGTGGTCCAGATATTTCCCTTAGTCAGCATAATTCCAGCTGGGCTTCTGATGGTCAAGTCTCCTTGTCTCCACCTCCTCCCATGGTGAGTACAGTACATTCCTGGCCATACTGAGTTCATTAATTATCATTGTGATGATGTGACAGTCGCTAACCCAGCAGTATTGTTCTCTTTGCTTGTTCTGCTTGCTCTGTGTGCCCCTACAATACACTTTGTCATTTTCCTCCTGGATTACAGTCATTACTGCATCGTCTCTTGTTCGTGCGTTAGATAAATCGAACATTTGGCTTTCCTGCCGGTTGTGACAGAGCTAGTTGCACGGCTTATGTACAGTGGTCAGTGATATCAGGCGGCACTGTACAGTTTGAGCTGGTGGGAGCAAGTAGTGGATGGGTGGCCGTTGGTGTGTCAGCAGACCGAGTGATGGGTGGAGATGGCATCGATGATGTATTTGCATGTCAGCTAAATTCACGTAGAGGTTTTGCAGTGTATGCCCAGGACATGTACAACGTGCAAGACGGCAGAGCCAATATGCGTGATTCGGTAAGTAGGTGCCAAGATGTGAAAGGAAGATGTAATGCATAACAATGCGGTTAAACTGTATCTACTCCTACATTTTCAACCAATTTACAGAACCAATTTGCATTCCACCTGGTCAGCTCATCCTTCTCTGGAGGACGAATCTCCTGCACTTTCACTCGGACCATCCTTCCAGGCAATTTGACTGAGGACAGGAATTTGGCTGAAAGTGCATATCTTCTCCTTGCTGTTGGGACTGACGGAGGTACGTAAGCTGTGTGTAGATTCATATCATGCTATAACTAAAGTGTATCTTACCTGTATTGTATATATATTCCTTTTGCATTAAATATCATTACAAATAATTTAGTAACATTTCTATTCGCTACGCAGGTGGCCCAGATATTGCCCTTTATCGACATTCCTTAAGGTCCTATTCTCACTCTCAGGTAGTGTTGGCTCCTCCTTTGGTGAGTGCTATCATGTCGGTGTTTCTTTCAATTATTGCACCACCCTGTTATGAACCTTCTGTTACTGTTGGCTGTGTATTAGTGCCTTGATCCTCAAATCAGCCTAGGCACTGATGCTACAAGTCTCATCTCTGCTTTTCCCAGAGCGTGTGGCTGAATTGCCACCGTAGTGTAGTTGTTTTCTATTAAAAGTACCTCCAACTATCCCATAGATTTGCCATTGATGCAAATATGCATAAAATTAATTTCATTAGCAGTTGACAGACACCGAACTTGCTGTTCAATTATTGCTTGCATATGTAGATTCCCACGTATATACTTGGTAGATATGCAAGCTTTGCTAGTTTTCGATAGCAACAAGTACCAATTAAGTGGAGATTTGTGAGTAGATGGTAGATTTGGGTAAACCTTGCCTTTCATTCATTGTTCTACATTGTCCCCGATTCATGTGTTAGGGAATGCTTGGCTTTCCTGCTGGCTGTGACAGAGCTAGCTGCACAGCTTATGTTCAGTGGACACTGGTATCCATCGACACTGTTCAGTTTGAGCTGGAGGGGACAGCTGAAGGATGGGTGGCTGTTGGTGTGTCAGCAGACCGAGTGATGGGTGGAGATGGCATTGACGATGTGTTTGCTTGTCAGAGAGATGCTGCAACTGATGTGGTGTATGCCCAGGACACCTACAATGTGCAAGTCGGCAGAGCCAATATCCGTGACGCAGTAAGTATCATGATGTGAATGGAAGCCTTAACATGACAGTTAGGTAAAACCGTGTCACCTAGTTCGCACCTTTCCAACTCCCTCTTAGAACCAAATCGAATTCCAACTGATCGGCTCATCCTTCAGTAATGGCCGAATCTTCTGCACATTCACTCGCAGCATCCTTGCAGATAATGTGACTGAGGATAAGAATTTGTACGAGAGTGCCTTTCTTCTCCTTGCTGTCGGGTCTGCGAGAGGTAAGCTCTGTGCAGGTTTCGTTACCCGTTTACGTACTTCTTTGCATTGTCTGTTACAGAAACAACAGTCAAGTTGTTATGTACAATGTTTGCATTGGCTACATGTGCAGGTGGTCCAGATATTTCCCTTAGTCAGCATAATTCCAGCTGGGCTTCTGATGGTCAAGTCTCCTTGTCTCCACCTCCTCCCATGGTGAGTACAGTACATTCCTGGCCATACTGAGTTCATTAATTATCATTGTGATGATGTGACAGTCGCTAACCCAGCAGTATTGTTCTCTTTGCTTGTTCTGCTTGCTCTGTGTGCCCCTACAATACACTTTGTCATTTTCCTCCTGGATTACAGTCATTACTGCATCGTCTCTTGTTCGTGCGTTAGATAAATCGAACATTTGGCTTTCCTGCCGGTTGTGACAGAGCTAGTTGCACGGCTTATGTACAGTGGTCAGTGATATCAGGCGGCACTGTACAGTTTGAGCTGGTGGGAGCAAGTAGTGGATGGGTGGCCGTTGGTGTGTCAGCAGACCGAGTGATGGGTGGAGATGGCATCGATGATGTATTTGCATGTCAGCTAAATTCACGTAGAGGTTTTGCGGTGTATGCCCAGGACATGTACAACGTGCAAGACGGCAGAGCCAATATGCGTGATTCGGTAAGTAGGTGCCAAGATGTGAAAGGAAGATGTAATGCATAACAATGCGGTTAAACTGTATCTACTCCTACATTTTCAACCAATTTACAGAACCAATTTGCATTCCACCTGGTCAGCTCATCCTTCTCTGGAGGACGAATCTCCTGCACTTTCACTCGGACCATCCTTCCAGGCAATTTGACTGAGGACAGGAATTTGGCTGAAAGTGCATATCTTCTCCTTGCTGTTGGGACTGACGGAGGTACGTAAGCTGTGTGTAGATTCATATCATGCTATAACTAAAGTGTATCTTACCTGTATTGTATATATATTCCTTTTGCATTAAATATCATTACAAATAATTTAGTAACATTTCTATTCGCTACGCAGGTGGCCCAGATATTGCCCTTTATCGACATTCCTTAAGGTCCTATTCTCACTCTCAGGTAGTGTTGGCTCCTCCTTTGGTGAGTGCTATCATGTCGGTGTTTCTTTCAATTATTGCACCACCCTGTTATGAACCTTCTGTTACTGTTGGCTGTGTATTAGTGCCTTGATCCTCAAATCAGCCTAGGCACTGATGCTACAAGTCTCATCTCTGCTTTTCCCAGAGCGTGTGGCTGAATTGCCACCGTAGTGTAGTTGATTTCTATTAAAAGTACCTCCAACTATCCCATAGATTTGCCATTGATGCAAATATGCATAAAATTAATTTCATTAGCAGTTGACAGACACCGAACTTGCTGTTCAATTATTGCTTGCATATGTAGATTCCCACGTATATACTTGGTAGATATGCAAGCTTTGCTAGTTTTCGATAGCAACAAGTACTAATTAAGTGGAGATTTGTGAGTAGATGGTAGATTTGGGTAAACCTTGCCTTTCATTCATTGTTCTACATTGTCCCCGATTCATGTGTTAGGGAATGCTTGGCTTTCCTGCTGGCTGTGACAGAGCTAGCTGCACAGCTTATGTTCAGTGGACACTGGTATCCATCGACACTGTTCAGTTTGAGCTGGAGGGGACAGCTGAAGGATGGGTGGCAGTTGGTGTGTCAGCAGACCGAGTGATGGGTGGTAATGGCACTGACGATGTATTTGCTTGTCAGAGAGATGCTGCAACTGATGTGGTGTATGCCCAGGACACCTACAATGTGCAAGTCGGCAGAGCCAATATCCGTGACGCAGTAAGTATCATGATGTGAATGGAAGCCTTAACATGACAGTTAGGTAAAACCGTGTCACCTAGTTCGCACCTTTCCAACTCCCTCTTAGAACCAAATCGGATTCCAACTGATCGGCTCATCCTTCAGTAATGGCCGAATCTTCTGCACATTCACTCGCAGCATCCTTGCAGATAATGTGACTGAGGATAAGAATTTGTACGAGAGTGCCTTTCTTCTCCTTGCTGTCGGGTCTGCGAGAGGTAAGCTCTGTGCAGGTTTCGTTACCCGTTTACGTACTTCTTTGCATTGTCTGTTACAGAAACAACAGTCAAGTTGTTATGTACAATGTTTGCATTGGCTACATGTGCAGGTGGTCCAGATATTTCCCTTAGTCAGCATAATTCCAGCTGGGCTTCTGATGGTCAAGTCTCCTTGTCTCCACCTCCTCCCATGGTGAGTACAGTACATTCCTGGCCATACTGAGTTCATTAATTATCATTGTGATGATGTGACAGTCGCTAACCCAGCAGTATTGTTCTCTTTGCTTGTTCTGCTTGCTCTGTGTGCCCCTACAATACACTTTGTCATTTTCCTCCTGGATTACAGTCATTACTGCATCGTCTCTTGTTCATGCGTTAGATAAATCGGACATTTGGCTTTCCTGCCGGTTGTGACAGAGCTAGTTGCACGGCTTATGTACAGTGGTCAGTGATATCAGGCGGCACTGTACAGTTTGAGCTGGTGGGAGCAAGTAGTGGATGGGTGGCCGTTGGTGTGTCAGCAGACCGAGTGATGGGTGGAGATGGCATCGATGATGTATTTGCATGTCAGCTAAATCCACATAGAGGTTTTGCGGTGTATGCCCAGGACATGTACAACGTGCAAGACGGCAGAGCCAATATGCGTGATTCGGTAAGTAAGTGCCAAGATGTGAAAGGAAGATGTAATGCATAACAATGCGGTTAAACTGTATCTACTCCTACATTTTCAACCAATTTACAGAACCAATTTGCATTCCACTTGGTCAGCTCATCCTTCTCTGGAGGACGAATCTCCTGCACTTTCACTCGGACCATCCTTCCAGGCAATTTGACTGAGGACAGGAATTTGGCTGAAAGTGCATATCTTCTCCTTGCTGTTGGGACTGACGGAGGTACGTAAGCTGTGTGTAGATTCATATCATGCTATAACTAAAGTGTATCTTACCTGTATTGTATATATATTCCTTTTGCATTAAATATCATTACAAATAATTTAGTAACATTTCTATTCGCTACGCAGGTGGCCCAGATATTGCCCTTTATCGACATTCCTTAAGGTCCTATTCTCACTCTCAGGTAGTGTTGGCTCCTCCTTTGGTGAGTGCTATCATGTCGGTGTTTCTTTCAATTATTGCACCACCCTGTTATGAACCTTCTGTTACTGTTGGCTGTGTATTAGTGCCTTGATCCTCAAATCAGCCTAGGCACTGATGCTACAAGTCTCATCTCTGCTTTTCTCAGAGCGTGTGGCTGAATTGCCACCGTAGTGTAGTTGTTTTCTATTAAAAGTACCTCCAACTATCCCATAGATTTGCCATTGATGCAAATATGCATAAAATTAATTTCATTAGCAGTTGACAGACACCGAACTTGCTGTTCAATTATTGCTTGCATATGTAGATTCCCACGTATATACTTGGTAGATATGCAAGCTTTGCTAGTTTTCGATAGCAACAAGTACCAATTAAGTGGAGATTTGTGAGTAGATGGTAGATTTGGGTAAACCTTGCCTTTCATTCATTGTTCTACATTGTCCCCAATTCATGTGTTAGGGAATGCTTGGCTTTCCTGCTGGCTGTGACAGAGCTAGCTGCACAGCTTATATTCAGTGGACACTGGTATCCAGCGACACTGTTCAGTTTGAGCTGGAGGGAACAGCTGAAGGATGGGTGGCTGTTGGTGTGTCAGCAGACCAAGTGATGGGTGGTAATGGCACTGACGATGTATTTGCATGTCAGAGAGATGCTGCAACTGATGTGGTGTATGCCCAGGACACCTACAATGTGCAAGTCGGCAGAGCCAATATCCGTGACGCAGTAAGTATCATGATGTGAATGGAAGCCTTAACATGACAGTTAGGTAAAACCGTGTCACCTAGTTCACACCTTACCAACTCCCTCTTAGAACCAAATCGGATTCCAACTGATCAGCTCATCCTTCAGTAATGGCCGAATCTTCTGCACATTCACTCGCAGCATCCTTGCAGATAATGTGACTGAGGATAAGAATTTGTACGAGAGTGCCTTTCTTCTCCTTGCTGTCGGGTCTGCGAGAGGTAAGCTCTGTGCAGGTTTCGTTACCCGTTTACATACGTCTTTGCATTGTCTGTTACAGAAACAACAGTCAAGTTGTTATGTACAATGTTTGCATTGGCTACATGTGCAGGTGGTCCAGATATTTCCCTTAGTCAGCATAATTCCAGCTGGGCTTCTGATGGTCAAGTCTCCTTGTCTCCACCTCCTCCCATGGTGAGTACAGTACATTCCTGGCCATACTGAGTTCATTAATTATCATTGTGATGATGTGACAGTCGCTAACCCAGCAGTATTGTTCTCTTTGCTTGTTCTGCTTGCTCTGTGTGCCCCTACAATACACTTTGTCATTTTCCTCCTGGATTACAGTCATTACTGCATCGTCTCTTGTTCGTGCGTTAGATAAATCGAACATTTGGCTTTCCTGCCGGTTGTGACAGAGCTAGTTGCACGGCTTATGTACAGTGGTCAGTGATATCAGGCGGCACTGTACAGTTTGAGCTGGTGGGAGCAAGTAGTGGATGGGTGGCCGTTGGTGTGTCAGCAGACCAAGTGATGGGTGGAGATGGCATCGATGATGTATTTGCATGTCAGCTAAATCCACATAGAGGTTTTGCGGTGTATGCCCAGGACATGTACAACGTGCAAGACGGCAGAGCCAATATGCGTGATTCAGTAAGTAAGTGCCAAGATGTGAAAGGAAGATGTAATGCATAACAATGCGGTTAAACTGTATCTACTCCTACATTTTCAACCAATTTACAGAACCAATTTGCATTCCACCTGGTCAGCTCATCCTTCTCTGGAGGACGAATCTCCTGCACTTTCACTCGGACCATCCTTCCAGGCAATTTGACTGAGGACAGGAATTTGGCTGAAAGTGCATATCTTCTCCTTGCTGTTGGGACTGACGGAGGTACGTAAGCTGTGTGTAGATTCATATCATGCTATAACTAAAGTGTATCTTACCTGTATTGTATATATATTCCTTTTGCATTAAATATCATTACAAATAATTTAATAACATTTCTATTCGCTACGCAGGTGGCCCAGATATTGCCCTTTATCGACATTCCTTAAGGTCCTATTCTCACTCTCAGGTAGTGTTGGTTCCTCCTTTGGTGAGTGCTATCATGTTGGTGTTTCTTTCAATTATTGCACCACCCTGTTATGAATCTTTCGTTACTGTTAGCCGTGTATTAGTGCCTTGATCCTCAAATCAGCCTAGGCACTGATACTACAAGTCTCATCTCTGCTTTTCTCAGAGCGTGTGGCTGAATTGCCACCGTAGTGTAGTTGTTTTCTATTAAATATACTTCCAAACATCCCACAGATTTGCCATTGACGCAAATAAGCATAGAATTCCTTTCATTAGGTGTTGCCAGACACCGAACTTGCTGTTCAATTATTGCTTGCAGATTGTGTAGATTCTCACGTATATACATGGTAGACATGCAAGATTTGCTAGTTTTCGCTAGCAACAAGTACCAATTAAGTGGAGATTTGTGAGGAGATGGTAGATCTGCATGGGTAAACCTTGCCTTTCATTCATTGTTCTACATTGTCCCCGGTTCATGTGTTAGGGAATGCTTGGCTTTCCTGCTGGTTGTGACAGAGCTAGCTGCACAGCTTATGTTCAGTGGACACTGGTATCCAGCGACACTGTTCAGTTTGAGCTGGAGGGGACAGCCGATGGATGGGTGGCCGTTGGTGTGTCAGCAGACCGAGTGATGGGTGGAGATGGCATCGATGATGTGTTTGTATGTCAGAGAGATGCCATAATTGACATTGTGTATGCTCAGGACATGTATAATTCACAAGACCAAATGACTAGAGGAAATAGACGCGATTCAGTAAGTGTTATGACTTCTTTAAGTTGAAGCCACTGTTGCAGTTTTACCGTTTCTTCATGATTATTCATTTTTAAACCTATTTGCAGAACCAGATTGGATTCCAACTGATAAGTTCTTATTTTGTGGGTGGACGAATCTCCTGCACCTTCTCTCGCAGTATTATAATGGATGATGTGCTTGAGGACAGGAATTTGAATGAGAGCATGTTTCTTCTTCTTGCTGTTGGTCCACAGAGAGGTATATGCTTGAGCTTAATTTGCTAACTTCTGTTTAGCAAGTGCTGTAATGCTACCTAAGTTGCTAATAGATGAAATATGTATCTGTACTGTTGTAGCATTTTTCTGCTGAAGCTATTGCTTTTCATTATCCACTTGAACATATCATGTAGGTGGTCCAGATGTTGTTCTTGGTTACCACTCTTCAAGAAGGGCTTCTGCTGCTCAAGTAGTCCTCACTGAGGTCGCTGTTAACATTACACTGGCTGTTGCGCCAGCTATCACATCAGCTGTTACATCAGCCGTTACATCAGCCATTACACCAGCCGTTACACCAGCCGTTACATCAGCCGTTACACCAGCCGTTACACCAGCTGTTACACCAGCTGTTACATCAGCCATTACACCAGCCGTTACACCAGCTGTTACACCCGCCGTTACACCAGCCATTACACCAGCCGTTACACCAGCTGTTACACCAGCCATTACACTGGCCGTTACACCAGCTGTTACATCAGTCGTTACACCAGCCATTACACCAGTCGTTACACCAGCTGTTACATCAGCCATTCCACCAGCCATTACACCAGCTGTTACACCAGCCATTACACCAGCCATTACACCAGTCGTTACACCAGCTGTGACATCAGCCGTTACACCAGCCGTTACACCAGCCGTTACACCAGCCATTACACCAGCCGTTACACCAGCTGTTACACCAGCCATTTCACCAGCCTTTACACCAGTCGTTACACCAGCTGTTACATCAGCCGTTACACCAGCCGTTACACCAGTCGTTACACCAGCTGTTACATCAGCCGTTACACCAGCAATTACACCAGCTGTTACATCAGCCTTTACACCAGCCATTACACCAGCTGTTACATCAGCCGTTACACCAGCCATTTCACCAGCCGTTACACCAGCTATTACAACAGCTGTTACACCAGCTGTTACACCAGCTGTTACACCAGCTGTTACACCAGCTGTTACACCAGCTGTTACACCAGCTGTTACACCAGCCATTACACCAGCCGTTACACCAGCTGTTACACCAGCCGTTACACCAGCTCCCCCACCACAACAGTTGGTCAGTATACACATGCATGTAGCTCCTTCTGTACTGCAATTATTATTAGAATTATTTGGAACCTATACAGGTTCATGGTATTCAGAGTATTATATGAGAGAGCTATAATGTATGGCTAAACACAATGCTCCTACTGATATAATTAGGGGAAACTGACTCTTCAAGTGGACTGTTGTGTATATATTATTCTGTATAATTGCGTATATTGTTACAGAATTCTGTTGCCCTATTCATTCCCTCCATATAGCCTCATTGCCACTTGCCATAGTTTGTCTATTAGCTATCTCATAAATTTCTGTTTCTAAAGTGGCGTTCTAATGAATTTCTCTCTTCTACATGTAACTATAAACATTGCAAGCAAAGAACATACATTAATTTTTCTATTCCTCTGACAGGTACCAATATTTGCTGAAATCTCCAACTTGACAGCCAATTCTCCTTTCCTTATTGATAACAGCCCATATGGCAATGAAACTCATTTGGTTGTTAGTGGACCCCTACTGGCAGGTGTCTATGACTTGGTGATTTTTGTATTCATTGCCTTTGATGAAACAGCTACAAGATTTGTAACCAATTGGTACCAAATCAGAGTTGAAGGTTAGTACTAGTCTTCCACACGTTTATGACCAGTGTAGCTGTAAATTGAACAGTGCAGTAACTATTATACAAGAAAAATGATTAGTACTGTTAACTATTATAAAATGTACATACAATTAGCTGATGTATTATTATTATTATTATCTCCAATGGTATCCTTTGGTCAAACATTGTTTAATTGTAAATAATACTTGAAATGCCACTTTGGATAGCTATATTTTAAGCAGATTTGAGAAAGGGGGACTTTGCGTTATTTGTTAATTTTGAGTTAGAGGTACTGTGTAAAAGCACAGTTGATGAACTCTCTGTTACACTTTGCTGCATCTCCTGTACTTGACATATGATCGCTCAAATTTGATAATAAGCTTGTTGACACTTGTGATTTGAGATAACGGAAGGCCCCTATATTAATGGCGATACTATTCTTCCCGGTTTGAAACTCTATAAATAGCGAAGTTTCCCCTTTTCTACTCACACATAGATTATAGATCGAGTGTATGGAATGTTCCCTCCATGGTTGGCAGACTTCGCCTATATTGCTGTCTCCGTGGCATTCTCCTTACAATCTTGATGTATTTCCCCTTGCATTCAATTTGCTGTCCATCTGAATCACCTGTTATCATTCCTGTATTATCCATTGGCAATGTGCATGCACAGGACTATGTACCTTATACACATTGCCTACCTGGGGTGGCTACTCATTCAGATCATGTAATATGGGCAAATAGGTGGCCTTCCCCTTATAGCATGCAGTTATTCCTGGTGGAATGGATATGCAGTATTTTTCAGCGGCACAAGCACTGTGAATTGTGCTTTAAGTGCTGTGTCAACCATTGAATTGTGATGTGTTTTAGCTGCACAGTGCATGTAAATTCATTCATCCCTTTACTATTGGCTTAATAATAATGTCTGGGAAACACTTTTCTCATTATTTCATACACTTGTGCTGAATACTCATCCACACAAATCACTTCCTTAAAAGATGAGATATTTCTACACAAATGGCCATAATTATAATTATGATGATTAACAGAATTATGTAAGTAGTGCTACTATTCTGTCATTCTAGTGACTGCTAACTGTAGCCCTCTACCCAACATCACCAATGGAGCTGTAAACCTCCCTGGAGGGACCACATTCCCGTCAGTGGCAATGTACTCCTGTGATGGTGGCTACGAGCTGCAAGGAGACCCTGTCAGGATGTGTAATGAGAGTGGAGTGTGGAATGGAACAGAACCAACTTGCACTCCAGCTGGTATGGTGCAGACATCTGCTTTATGTATGTCTTTCTCTATGCTTGTTACATATGTACAAATTGGATTCAACAAGCATATTATGTCAGTATCCACAAATGAAGAAAATTTTTTCTAACAGTGAAAGAATAAGGGCCAATTAACATTTGAAAATGCTTGAAAGACTTAGTAAATGTTGTTGCTAACTTAATGTCTCAGTTCTTGCACTTCAGTTTTTGCAGCGTGTTTTTGGACATAAAATCCTTGTTTTTCCTTTAGCACTAGTGCCACCAGAGTTAAGTTCTTCAGAAGAAGTGAGCATTAAAGTGGGGAATCCAGTGACAATATACTTCATGATAGTGAATGAGCCCATCCCAACTGTGATGAGGGAGGGCATCCAGTGGCTGTTCACTGGAAGCAGCGGGACTGTGAACCTCTCCTGCACTAGCACAACTAAGTACACCTTCTCTAACGACTGCCTCAACCTCACTGTGAACAGCACTGAAGGCAGTGATGCTGGCCTGTATCAGATCACAGTCACAACTGATGCTGGAACAGAGATGAGTACTATTACAGTGTCTGTCAGTGGCGGTAAGATGTGTGTGTGTGTGTGTGTGTGTGTGTGTGTGTGTGTGTGTGTGTGTGTGTGTGTGTGTGTGTGTGTGTGTGTGTGTGTGTGTGTGTGTGTGTGTGTGTGTGTGTGTGTGTGTGTGTGTGTGTGTGTGTGTGTGTGTGTGTGTGTGTGTGTGTGTGTGTGTATCCGTGCGTGTGAATGGGTGTGTGTACATGGGTGCTGTGGTGAATGGATGTGTGTATTCGTGCATGTGTATATATGTGTAGTCTGTGTAGTACATCGTATATATTTATTATTATGTGAGTGAGTGCTAAATCTCATCCTTGTAATGCAGTTCAACCTCGAATAATCACTCCTCTCTTGGATGTCACTCTGCGGCAAGGAGAATCTCACAGTTTTGTATGTGCAGCAGTTGCCAATCCTCGTGCTGTGTTTGTGTTCCGACTTGATGGGGAGAGGATAACATTCAACAGTTCCAAACACACCTTGTTCTCCAACAGTACTCATGGCACTCTGACAGTGCTCAACCTTCAAGGAAGTGATGAAGGGATCTATACCTGTTCTGCTGCCAACCGTTATGGCACTGTGAGCACTGCAGCTGCACTAGAGGTGCAAGGTGTGTTGGAGCTATTGTGCCTACATACAGTACATATGTCCAATTCTGTCATGGGAACATTAATGTCACATATAACATCATAATAGTACTTACACTTTGTTTTAACAAACCATCATGTTCTTGTTCAATTACTTGTAGTTCCCCCGACGTTCACCCTTTTTCCCTCACCTGTCCGTGATGTGGTGAGAGGTGAAACTTTGTTTGTGTCATGTCAAGCTACTGCCAATCCATTGCCACTGCTTCTCTGGTTCAGAGGGGGCCAGCAACTTAGCAACAATGGAAATCAGTCACGTGTAACTATATCTTTGCCACTGAGCACTGACAACAGAACAACTAGCAACCAACTGACAGTGACAAACTTTACATCTGAAGACATGGGCCTGTACTCCTGTGTAGCAGTCAACGAGCTAGGGAATGACACTAGATCTTTTCAAGTGACCGCTGTGGGTAAGTCAGCACATGTACGTCTATTCCTCTACAAACAGTGCTGCCCATTACATGTACATGTGCATCCATGATTGCATCTAGACACTAGCATTTCCATGCATAAGTATCTAATATAACACAGTCCACCCCACATGGATCTCCATGTACCACTACATGTACACATGTACAAAATGCAGATGAACACCATGTACCGCGAGGAACACCAAATGCATTATATATACACAGAACACTACCACAACCTCACCTTGCCTATGTAGTACTTAATGCTAATGTAACATTTACCACTGCAGTATATATGTTTCATTCCATGAATGCAGTGAGACCAAGCATCACTAATATTACAAGTAGTGTAAATGGCTCTTTGCTTTTCAATGGAGCTGTTCTGTCATTGGTTGAGTCCATTCCTGAACTTGAGTTGACCTGTGAAGCTGTTGGTTCTCCTCCACCTGACATTGTCTGGCTAAGGGATGGTATTGTCCTGCAGAACATCACAAACAGAAGGACCATCACAGATGCAGAAGTAGGACAGTTTGGTGAAATGGGGAGTGTTACACAGTCCATACTAAGACTCACAGAAGTGCAGCCGTCTGATGCAGGGGAGTATACATGCAGAGCCACCAGCGGGAATGTGTCCCCCATTCCCGGTACAACAGCATGGACATTCACATTTCAAGTCACCAGTGAGTTATTGAAGTTCTATCATTACAAGAGTGACTTAGATTGTAAGCAGTTAAGACCTCACAAAATAGCAAAGACTAGCTGTTGAAAGCTATAAACCACCATTAAACTATTGTGGTTCTGTGTCATCCAGCAAACTATACATAAAGGTATATGCATAATATGGAGCATGCATGCTAATATTATGTAATGCTACATTTTGATAGTGAAGACCTTCTGCAATGTGTCCCCTATAGATTTGAATGAGTGCGTTCCCAATCCCTGTCTGAATGGTGGTAACTGTGTGGACAGAGTAAGAAACTATTCGTGCAACTGTATTTCACTCCTTGATAATGATGCATACTTTACAGGCAGGAATTGCAGTATACGTGAGTGTGCAGGGCATATGCACTTATTGAATGTATATATAGCTATGAGTATTTTACTTAACTTTTGTGAAACACTCCACAGTGGTTGACAATCGAGTAGCCCCTTCTATCACCTCACAACCCTCAAGCATGACAGTTGAGCTGGGTGAAAGAGTTACCCTAAGGTGCACGGCTGCTGGCAACCCCACTCCCATCATTCGCTGGTTAAAGGACGGTATTCTGATTGTGGGCCCTCAGGCCATTGGAGATGAGTTTGTGATCGCAGAAGCAACGCCGCGTGTAAGAGGCTTTTACATGTGTGAAGCCTTCAGCAGCTTTGGGAATGCAGCCCGTTCTGAAGAGGCACAAATTCTAATTCAAGGTTACATGCTTGAAGGATTATCAGCTCAATGTATTGTTCAATTATGATACAAGATACAGTACATGTAATGTCTTCCTAATTACAGGTATTGTCCAATTCCGGGTTGAATTTGCATTTGTAGGAAGGAAGGCCAATGGAAACAGAAGGAAGCGTCAAGCCAGCAGTAGCATTGCAGAGACTGTAAGTCAGGCACAGCCTCACACATGCAATATAGTCAGTAAATTGCAATGCTGTCTAACCACCTCAATTTCCATCCCTGGTATTATAAATTTATAGCTAAGCCTGCAAACAGTGAATCAGCCTCTACCCGTTCAAGGAAACTTGACAGCCACTGTGTACTCAGTGGAGCCTGTTGCTGACAACTCCAGTGCAATCGTGATCACCGTAGCAACTGACAGTAGAGAGTCACCTGCTGCACTCAGTCATCAATTAACTAGCCCTCTGCAGCAAGTGCTGGAAGAAGTTGCCGACATCAATGAACAAATTTCCTTTACAGTTGTGGCTTCTGAACGATATGGTATGTTAGCATGTCAGATTCATGCATTATATATTACTTACAGACGGCTAGATTTATGGCTTGAGTTGTGGATCTAGTTGCTAATAAATCATGCAGCAAGACCCCCACACCAAGTGCCTATATTTAATCACATAAATGGCATTGGCAATGCATTTAAATTACAAGAATTGCATGCACTGCAATGTATGATAGAATATTTAATGGATAAGTTCCAGGACCCTTTTTCATTTCATACAGATGGCTGTCCTGAACTGTCAGAGTCAACCTGTGGAAATGTTGGTCCTGTTACGTGGCCTGAGACTGAGATAGGCCAGGTGGCTTCAATCCCCTGTCCATGTGGAGTTAGTGACCCACTGATCCAACAACTGAGAGGCACTCGGAGATGTGGTGGGACCTTTGACAGTGGTGGAATATGGGAGGAGCCACAGTGTAGTAGCTGCCAGTTCAGTAACACAAGACTGACACTGTGCCAGCTTAATGAGGTGGGTGGGTACATGAGGAAACTCAGAGGAGGATTAGAAACTGTTGTAGCTACTGTGTATAAGAAACATGTCTTAAACTAAGGTATAATAATTATGCCTAAGTGTATCTGTACAATATTATGCATCCTCAAATCCGGCCTTGAATCTGGCACCAATTCATATTCAGGTTGACAGTCCTGCCCAACTTGCCAATGTGCTAGCGAATGTGACCAATAACCCTGAAGAGATTGAGAGTGAGGACGTCTCCCTCACTGTGGGGCTGTTGAGTACCATCACTAACTCCACTGAAGACTTGCAACAGGAAGATGTGAGTATACACACTAAAACAGTTGTTGTATGTAGTAGACTCTGCCTTCTATGATGTTGCATAGGTTCAACTGGATGTCCTGTCAGTTGTGAGTAATGTGCAGCTAGTGCCTCCTGTTGAACTGCTTGCCAGCCAGGAACAGACTGAATCGTCTACAAGGTATATCTAAGGAATTGTCATACAACACTGCATGACAGCTGCACACATGTTCAGCATGTATCAACATTTTGGTATGTCATGTCTAATATAATGCTACTCTGAAATTATCCTTGCTGTGTATGTTTAAGAAGTCGCTATTAATTTTACCACCTATAATAGTAAGAACCATGCTCAGTAGGTAAGTACACGTAATGATGCATCCTTTGTAAATCAAACTGCCTTATATTACATTATAGTCATAATTATTCTGATGAACAGTTGTTGGTTGATTGTAATTAATAAGCCCATTATAGGAAGCTATACTCATACTCTATGTCTGTTCATAGAATTTTGGAGTTTGTGGAAGCTGTTCTGAATGTTGTTGAAGTGACTCCTGAGGACCCGTTTGAATTTGCTGCTCCTGCTTTTGGAGTTCGTGTTGAGGACCCTCCACAAGACTTAGGTGCAGATGAGACATTTACACCAAACATTACAGCCCTCTTTCGCCAGATAATGAACAGCATGTCAAGCATGCAAACAGAGACGATGTCAGAACTGCCGCCAGCAATGGTTACCCTGGGCTCTACTCTGCTACGCCCAGTGAATAATGAAAGTAGAGTTACAGTATCAACTTCTATATATGGAAGTGATTCATTATTTCAACAGAGACAAAGTTTCATTGAGAGGACAAACCGTGAGAGGGAGCAAGTTGGCGGCATTGTGCTTGATGTAGTCTTGAGGCAAAACGGAAAAGTTGCAAATGTGTTTCGTCCTCCAAACAGCAATGTAGTACGTCCAAGCTTCACAAAGTCAGCGGTGAGCTAAGTGTCCAAAGTATCATTTCCTAATCAGATGTGAAAGTAATTATAGCAATACACTTTCTTGCTTACATGTAAACTTTGTGTGCAGCTTGCAAGGGATTCTGGAAGCAACACAACCTGTCAGTTTTGGAATTTCACGGCCGATGGTAACATTGGATTATGCACAATATTTAATGGGCACATGCAATATGCTACCTTATAAAAAACTTATAAAAACTCTTCTGCACACAAATGTATTAGATTAGGTGGATACAAGCTGAATTTGTCAGACATTATATAGTCATAGTTATGAAGTTGGCCAGACAGGAAGTACTGAAGGATGATAATTGTGCTGTCATAACTGATCTGCTTTATCTCGGTACAAATTGCAGGTGGTTTCGGTGCATGGGACAGTCGCAACTGCCGAGTACTTGCTGAGACGGCGGAGGAAGTGGAATGTGGCTGCGATCACCTCACCCACTTTGCCATCCTCTTGGTGAGTATATACTCTATGCGATGTAGAATAGCAGTACAATTACAAGAACACTATACAGTAGTACTGATGTGGTTACCATTAGGATGGTTGAGTAAAACATTCACTAGTAAACAAGTAAATGTAAAAGTTTTTTTAATAATGCTGTTGACATAATTATACAAACTGATAAAATGCAAATTTTAACTTGTGTGCATGTCCTTCATATAGTCTTGATCCCCCTTGTCTTATTAGAAATTCATTCAACTTACTTCAATATTCTCCATTTCCATCCCTCCTGTACAGGACATCAATCCTAACCCACCACCTCCTGACCCGAACTCTCTAGCACTCACATGGGTATCCTACATTGGTACTGTTCTCTCCGTCATCAGCCTTGTCATTGTTATCATCACCTATCTTGGAAAGGAGTGAGTCCAATTTGCTAATGGTGAAATAGACTTTTCAAGAGTTCATGTCGCTAACTCTATAATTATAATTTCTTATGTATAACGTTTGGGTTGGTTGTCCCAACTGGATGATTGCAATTGGTTGTCACATATCAATTTTTGACCTATCGTTACATCACTATGGTAGTACCTTTAGTTTACCCAATTCTGTTGGCAGACAGTGTAAGGAAGAGTTGTGAATTGGGTGACTGGAATCAACAACTGGTTGTGATCTGAAGTTTATCTCAGGTTAACTGTTTCAGATTAAGAAATTAATACAAATCTGCATGTTTACACCGCACTCTCTCTTTACTTATTTTGGAGGCATTGTCCTCTTGGTACTGAAACATCCAAGCCGTTTTCATCCTCAGTTCATTCAAATATGCTTTATACCAGGCTTCTCCATTCCAGTCACTACTGCCTGAACTAGACTTGTATATCTACCATAAGTCAACCCAAAATGTACTGTCATGCACAATGGTAAGTCTGATTGTGGTGATTATTATGCCAGTGACATTCGAATTCATATATTATGTGTATCTATGGCAGCACACTTCTTGCTTGCATACACTTTGCTTTCATTTCACCATTCAGGAAATTGAGACAAACAGTCCATGCAAAGCTGCTAATCAACCTCTGCTTTGCTCTGGTTGGGTTGTATGTTATATTCATCATCAGCACTGTCTCAACTGGTGTACCAGTGCTCTGTGGAGTGGTCTCTGCTCTCATGCACTACTTCTTCCTAGCTGTGTTCTTCTGGATGGCAGCAGAAGCCATCCACTTATACAGGAAACTGGTGACTGTTTTCAAACCAGATATCACAAGCTATGTTGCCATTACCATGGCTATTTGCTGGGGTAAGCTCAATATCCATTCTTACTGTTGAATGATGCAATTGCTTGAATTATCTGCTATACCTTCAAGTTGTTACACTATTTTTATGTGTTGTCCTTCCCTCACAGTTATTCCTGGATTCATTGTGACTTTCTCACTTGCCCCACAATACCAAAACTACATTCACACACACTAGTAAGCAGTACACCACATAAGATTGTCTGTCATTTCTTGAGTTTATAGCTTTACGTAGGTAGAGTGTGATTGTGTTCCTCCTTCCCTCTCTGCAGTTGTCGTGTGTATTCTTATTCTTTCTGGATTGGCCTGATCATCCCCTTTGGAATCATTTACATTATTAACTGGATCATATTTGTTCTCATTTTTGGCAATCTGCTGTGCAGGCCAAATGTTAAGAAGGAGATGGGCAACAAGGGAAACCTTCGCAGACTAAAGGAGAATTTTATAATTGCCCTTGGTTTGTCTCTTCTGTTTGGGATGGGCTGGGCAGTTGGCCTGCTAGCTAGCAGTGACCTTCCTGCTGGAGTACGCTACCCTGCAGAGTGGGTCTTCACCCTGGCAACTGCTTTCCTGGGTGTGTACCTCTTTGTACTGTACGTCATAAGGTCTGAAGAAGCACGCGAATTTTGGAAGCAACTGCTTCTCTGCAAGAAACCAGTTAGTGGTGTATCTAGCGGCAATCTACGTACACCCAGCAGGACTCGGCTGGGGACAGCATCATCCACCCTCAAATCATGGAGTGATACCTTGAGTTTAAAAATGCTGAGGCGAGGCAGCAAGGCTCCTACCAGCATTAGTAGCACCCAGAAACGCAACCCAGCCACAAACGCCTCTACCAACCTTTACTCTTCTTCCAGCAGTACTGCAAGGATGGCTGACATCAACTCTTCTTTCTTAGAGCCTTCCTCGGTGATAGACAATCCTACTGCAGGGGCTGAATCTCTCAAATCACCACCAGAGGAAATTGAACTGGCCTGCATGTATTCTGGTAAAGAACCGAGTACAACCGGCCTCAAATCAGGTTTCCCTTCAGAGTTTCCTGTACCAGTAGATGTTGAGAGTGAATCCTTAGTTAAAACAGTGAGCTTTCACGATGACGTAAACTTGATGACCTGCAACCTACTGTCACGCCAGTCAGACCCTCAGCTCCCTGGGACAGGTGGAGAAGACTACATGAAGGAAAGCAAGTTTGACTGAAGGGCATGGCACTGTTCAGTGCAATCAAATTGACTGCTAATTGATTCTCAGACAGTAATAATTGTTTTCTACAACCCAGATTACATTAATAATGCAATTTAGCCAGGACAATGGCATGATACAGTAGTTTAATTACTTTGACATGTTCAATGCTATAATTCAATTAAACTGCCACAATGGGCATACGTACTCTATATCCTGAGCCAGAATTCTTTTGTATTAATTTTGTTTCTGAAAGCAATAATTGGTGTGAAAATCAACGCAAAAACTTGAGAGGACTCAATGGCTTGATTGGTTTGTCATTTGCTTCCAGAAGTATGACTTGTAATGCAAAGTGGTTGTGCTCCACAGTCTGTACAACCATGTGTGTGCATGCATGTGCACGCACACGTGTGTGTGTGTGTTGTGTGTGTGTGTGTTGTGTGTGTGTGTGTGTGTGTGTGTGTGTGTGTGTGTGTGTGTGTGTGTGTGTGTGTGTGTGTGTGTGTGTGTGAGCAAATGAACTTCAATGGCAACAAACACGCTAGCACTATCATGTATAAGAATTACATGAACAGGGTTCTACATAACGTTACAACGCTGTACATTATATACACTGTGTATGCCAGCACACAACATGTATGCATGCACATTGGGAAAGTGATCATGATTGATGTAGCGAAGAACAACTATAGGATGAACATTTTGTTAAAGGTGTGGACATGGCAGTATAGTGAATGGTAGAGCTGGAAGAGATGGGTTTATATGTATGGCAGAGCTGATTACTGTCTGAGCAGAGAATGTGATAACCACAGTGTTCACTTTCGTGCAACATGGTGCAAAGGACAAGTGCGATGGGTACATATATCCTGTTTGTGTGTGGCTTGTAATGGCCACCAGTGACTACATTTCTCCATCTTTTGTTACATATGGCACTAAGCAGTTCAGACACTGGTCGGAGTTGTCTATGATGCAACACTCGTGGCTTTCTATTTAAATCAGTTCTCATCACTTCATTACCCTAACTCTTACTACTCAGAGTGAACAGTCCTTCCCCACCGTCCTGCTGCCAGAACACGTATATATAAGACTGCTTAAGACCCTCCTGGCGTGGCCCTTCTGCAGGTAGCAGTTTACTCAAATGGCAGTGTAGTGGTCTCAGACGTATGTCCCAGTGGCATAGAATTCACCCCAACCGTGGTCTACTTCATGTGTGTGTGTGTGTGTGTGTGTGTGTGTGTGTGTGTGTGTGTGTGTGTGTGTGTGTGTGTGTGTGTGTGTGTGTGTGTGTGTGTGTATGTGTGTGTGCATGTGTGTGTGTTGGGATGAACAGAATATATATATTACAGAAATTCAAAAGCCGTGTGTGTTTGTAGATGGATAGTTTGTCATTCATATTAGATCTATGGTAGCACACTTCTTGCTTGTATAAACTTCGAACGCTCATATTTTGCCATTCAGGGAAATGAGACAAACAGTCCATGCAAATTAGGCTGCTTATTAACCTCTGCTGTGCTCTGATTTGAAAACATTTGAGTGAAGGGTCACAATGTCCCGTGTAACCAAAAATTTAATTAAAAAAGTTTGTCTAGTTTAGATGAGACATTGTGAAATTAGGCTTACTCAGTCACGCATAATTTTCTGTGACTATTCTAATTGACTTGATTTTAATACACACTGTACTTTGTATCCTCTTTCATCTTGCAATAAATACCATTAAATATTAATAAATATTATTGTATGTTTGCATTAATAGTAAACTGAAGTAATATTGGGAAGCTGCATTATAATTTCATGGCATAAATTTTGTTTGCATTAAAATATCCTTTGTCTTTACTTAATTTTGAATATGAAGGTATTGTGTGCAGCATTACTTTCATTATGCACTTCTGTTGTATTAACTGTAAGGCATGGGTATATATACTCTATTGATCATGAAGAAATTGCCTGGAGCGATGATGCAAAAGAGGCCTCAATGTCTTGATCAGTTTTGTAATGCAGAGTGGTCTTGCTCCATATGTAGTCTATTTACCCGTATATAAGCATGTACCAACAAGACTTATATTAATTAATAGATTTTGCATTATAATATATGTTACGCATATGCATATCTCTCTGTATGTATGTAGCCCGGGCAGGCATAAAAATATTTGGCAAGACCTGATGTGGACTTGAATATTAAACATAATTATGTCATTATACTTGTTTTAATGGACAGCCAACATATGCTAAATAGGGAAGACAAAGAATTAATGTCAGCTACCACTTCTCATACTAGCTTGCTTGCACCTTGTTTCCCTTGACATTTGCTGAAATGGCACACGTTTCAGTGTGTTGCATAACATTTATGTAACATTGCATCATATAAGGAAAAGCTATGCTGTCAGTATCTGAACCACAGGAAGTTATGTGTGGCTTCACCACTGAAAGTGGTGGCTATAAATAGGAGTGGTCACCCAAGCAGTGCTTGAGTACGTTAGGGGCAAAGCTGAGCAAGATGCAACATTTGAAGAACTCCTGTGTGCTCATCCTCATACTCATCAGTATCTTCATTACCCTCACTCACACCGCTCAGAGTCAGCAGCCTCCTCCCCCAGCCTTCCTGCTACCAGAACCTGTACGGCTGAACCCTCAAGACCCTTCTGGTGTGGCTCTTCTGCAGGTAGCAGTTTGCTCAAATGGCAGCATTGTGGCCCCAGACATTGTCCCCAGTGATGTAGAATTCAATGCAACAGAAGGCATAGCTGGAGTTCCAAGCGATGCCACTGCCTTCTTTCTCTACCTTCGCAACGTTAGTGGAATAATCTCTAACGCAAGTATGAATGGATCAGTCTCTGCTGAGGGCAGTCTTATGGTTCAATGTCGTGATCCTGCTTCAGGCAAGGAATCTTTGCCTGCTTCATCAAGTTTTGTTGTCACAAACATATCACCCTTGCTACAAGAAGACCCATCTGAATTCCCTATTCTTATTAATACAACAGTTCCCGTCGGTCAGAGCATATTTCAGTTCAACTTTGAATATCTACCTAATTCCATATCAACAGTCGATGTGAGCTGATGCACACACAATATGCTTGTCCCCCTATCCAGTGTTAAAAGTGGTGAAGTTTCATATCATTTTGAATAACATGAAGTCAGCCATATGCTCCAGTCCTGAACAGTTAGCTAGTGTTTGACATGCTAGTAAATATAACCATACCCAAAAGGCCACATAAACTTTTTGCATAATTTTCAACCCCTGCAAACAGCACTTTACATTACCTGACCACTGAGACTCTGCTGACATTTATGCCAAGAACCTGGTATTAGTGTGTTCAGTGTGTATTATTGCACCACCTTTACTATCAGTCACACTTGCCATGATCAGAACAAGAGGTAAGAGCTTTAGCCTTCTGGCTACTGGCTCTGGAACAAGCAGGTGTTTTGTTTGGTGGAAAGCATCCATGAAGTGACCAACTTCTTTCATTGTATTATAATTATCTCCAGAACCCTATAACAAAACACCATACCCAAATGGCCATTATAATAATTATAGGCTTGTTTTTCATTGCCCCGCCCCAACACATATATACCTGACCACTCTGCTGACATATATACCAAGCACCTGGTAATAGCTAACATGTTTGTTGTGTATTATTGCACCACCTTTACTGTCTGTCATACTTGCAATGACCAAAGAAGAGTTATGAGGTTTTAGGAAGTTGCCAGTCATTCACAAGGCTTGTAGGTCATGCTCCACCACTGTTAGGCTTCTGATGTGACATGATTTATAGTTATTATCTCTTCACCAAAGCACTAAAAGTTAAGTCATCTAGAGTATTTACCCACTTGGCTTGTTCGTAAAGCAGGTATCTTCCAGGTCTGGAATGCCATTCTTTGCATGCACATCCCATCTTTAGCCAGGATATTAAATGTATAGCTATATAACATGAATAATTAGGCAGTTATCTCACAGTGCTGGGGTGTACATGAATTTCTTTATATCTGCGCTCATGCTGATGTGTAGGAATCTGTATAGCTACAAGCGCCATGAGCTAAGTAATACTTATGACGACTTGGCATATTTGCAAGGCGTGCATGCAGGCAGAACTAGGTTGTTATCTTTCACACCTCTATATTCGGCTGGAATACAATGTGACTGCATGAAGAGATCCTGGGATCATGACAAATTAAGATGCTTTTTAGATGCTGTTATATCCAGGATGGTATGCAGTAAGCAACAACAACAACAACAGCAACAATAATATACATTATTACTAACTACATTATCTTTCCACATTCAAAACAGACATTTTGGAGAAATGTGGAGCTTATAGTTGTGGCAGTTAAAATTCATTCTGACAGTGTGTGTTATAATCATCTTATCTATTGCAATCACGATACAGTCATTGCTATCTATCATAAAGTTCCGCAACTCTGTGTCTTGGGAAGGTATATAAATGGCTTCTTTAGTCATGCTCCATCGCATGATATCTTATAACTGTGGAATGCAGAGAGTGAAGCGAATCAGCAAATCAGCTCACCCACAGTTGTGAGAGTGCATGTGTGCAAAGAGATAGAGGAAGTGGTAATGTAGTAGTGTGCATATAGTAACACAAAGCCTATGTAAGAATGAGCTGTTCACATATCCTAAATGTTTATCACGTATTTGGTTGTGTTCCTTCTTCACATGTTAGGGAATGCTTGGTTTTCCCACTGGTTGTCAGAGAGCAAACTGTTTAGCTTATGTCGAGTGGAGGATGATTGACAAATATACAATATATTTTGAACTGGTGGGAGCAGCTGAAGGATGGGTGGCTGTTGGTGTGTCAGCAGACCAGAGGATGGGCGGAGATGGTATCGATGATGTGTTTGCATGTCAGAGAGATGCAGTACAAGACTTTGTGTATGGTGCAGACACATACAACCCTCAAAGCACAAGAAGGAATATTCGGGATTCAGTAAGTGCAGTTGTGAGATTGGTAGCTAATATATATTATACTTAGAAGCTAAGTATTATGATATGTCATCCTTTACAATTGTTCCCATTCTCAGAACCAAACTACCGGATTCTTAGTCTTCTCATCCTTCAATAATGGACGCATTACATGTGGCATAATTCGAAGCATCTATGCAGAAAATGTGAACGAGGATAGGAATTTGAATGAACCTTCCTTCCTTCTCCTTGCTGTTGGCAATCAGAGAGGTACCCTATATGTTTAAGCCATCAATTCATGTCCACATCACCAGTAGACATTTGTAATCTAATGCTTGGTGACTATAATACATAATTTCGGTTAAGCCATCATTTCATGTCTACAGATAATGTTGTTCTGTGATGCCAATATAATTATAGTTGCTCTATTAATTTTACATTATGTGGCAGTTTCCGTTAAAATGCATTATATCATTGTGTGTCTGGTTTATATCTCCACTAAGGTGGCCCAAATGTAGTTCTGAATTATCATCTTACTTCGCGGTGGGCTTCTGCTGCTCCAATACACCTTACTGGTGTCCCTGTTGTACCAGTGGCTTCTTCAATTATTCCTCCATCATTTACACCAATTGCTACACCAACTGTTACACCAACTCCTCCCATTCAACAACAGGTCAGTACTTGCTTGCATCACCTCGTATAATTGTATGTCAGTACTTGTTACTGAGGTAGGTAGATTCTGTCAGGTTATAGGCATTTGCATAGCTCTCTCAATCTCTCAAATTTTTGCTTGCTGGTGCACTCTAGGAATTCTCCCTATGATTGTTTAAAATAGTTTATTCTATTGAAGACCTTTAAAAGAATATATGTCATTTCTTGTGCTCAACTGTTTATGGTCACTGTCATTGGATAATCTCATAGTCATAAAGAGAGGTTTGGTTGCAGATTGCAGTTCTTGACATATTGATGATATTGGCAACATCTTTTTCTGCTTAGCAATCTCCTCACAGTTTAGCTAGCCCACAATGGAGCTTTCTGTCAAAAACCTTCTCTATCATGGCCATGCATGCCACTGAAAGGTTTCTGTGCCTATTAAGTTCAGATTCAGATCCAAACAGGATAAATGATAATATTATGTTCTTGGTCTACGTAAGTCCATGCAGATCAATTTGTGTGTTCAGATTAGTTAACCCAGATTAGTGTTCTGAGTGAAGGTGTGACATTGCAGTACTGCAGGGGAAATTTTACAGGTTCCAACTGCAGGTTACAGATGATGTTAGGTAGTCCCACAAGCAGGTGTTTTGTTTGGCAGAAAGCATCCAGAAGAGATATGAGGTTTTAGGAAGTTGCCAGTCATTCACAAGGCTTCTAGGTCATGCTCAACCACTGTTAGGCTTCTGCTGTGATATGATTCCAGGTTATCATCTATTCACTAAAGCACTAAGTGTTCAGTCATCTATTCAACCCTTGGCTTGTTAGAAAAGTATGCAGGCTTCTTTCAGGTCTGGGATGTTATCCTTTGCACATTTTGCATTTAGCCAGGATATAAGAGCCCCTGCATTGATATTGAAGTATTATGCTTCTTAGAGCATGTAATATCTTGGCTGACGTATTTAAGCATTGTATTTATGTGTAGCTGCCCCGCCAATGTTGTATATACTTCACAAATTCCATATCATCATTCCACTTTCAAATCATGCAGAGTTTCTGGATTAATGCAGACCTTGAATGTGACAGTTTGATTCTAACTGCTGATTTTAGCACACACATTGTGTCGAAATAATCTTATCTATTGCATCATGATGCACTCACTGCTATCTGACTGTCATAACTGCTACTTATAGGGTAGTCACGTCTAGTGCATGAATGGCTTCATCAGTCATGCTCCACCACAAGATGTACGTATTAAATGTCGAATTCAGGCAGTGAAGCGAGTCAGCACACTAGTTCACGCACACTTGAGTGTACTGCAAAAATGTCATTTGGTTGCTCACAGACATATGATAGTCGTAGATAGACACTACTTGGACAATGTCTCAGTCATAAGAGCGTGTGGTAACATTAAGCCTACGTAAGAATGAGCTGTTCATATATCCTAAATGTTTATCATGTATTTGGTTGTGTCCACATGTTAGGGAATGCTTGATTTTCCCGCCGGTTGTCAGAGAGCAAGCTGTATAGCTTATGTCGAGTGGAGGATGATTGGCAGTGATAGAATATATTTCGAGCTGGAGGGAACAAGTCCTGGATGGGTGGCTGTTGGTGTGTCAGCAGACCAAGTGATGGGTGGAGATGGTATTGATGATGTGTTTGCATGTCAGAGAGATGCCACAACTGATGTGGTGTATGCCCAGGACACATTCAATCCTCAGAACCAATCACCTAGAGGGAATATGCGTGATTCAGTAAGTATCATGATGTGAATGGAAGTAGACAGTGCAGTTTAACAGTAGGCTTCCTATACCTTTCCAACCTGCTATTAGAACCAAAATGGATTCCAATTGATCAGCTCATCCTTCAGTGGTGGACGAATCTCCTGCACATTCACTCGCAGCATCCTTGCAGATAATGTGAATGAGGACAGGAATTTGGCTCAGAGTGCCTTTCTTCTCCTTGCTCTCGGTGATACAAGAGGTATTTGCGTCTATCTTCAAATGCAGTGTGCATCATGATATCACCTGAAATGTCACACACATGTCACCACCATTGTATAGCTGTACTCCTCTTGCAGTGACTGTGACAAGTTACTGTTTGATTTCACTGCATAGCTCCAACAGGCCAAGACGTTGTCCTTACTGCACATGTCAATAATGCAAGGTGGGCTTCTGCTGCTCAAGTGGTTTTGGCACCTCCCAAGGTGAGTACATTCACGTCAAGAGTATTTCTTTCTACTAGCTAAACATATGTGAGGGTCGCCAATAGAAATCGCACCTTAACGCATTTGGCCAATTTTGACATTTTTCACTATTTAGGTAGCCACAAGTGTCCTTTGAACGTTCAACAAGTTTGAAGTGAATCCGCACTTCTATTGACGAGAAATCGTCAGTTGAACAAACCCCCCTCGCCACTTTATTTACATACACAGGATACAAAATAGCAATAAAAATGGCGACGTGTTGTTCATTCCTGTCTAATTTCGTCCGATTTTCCATTGTATTGTTGTTTGTCAATGCTATAACACCAGTTGTCGTGTAGTATAGTGATAATGAGCCTGTTAGTAGATGGATACTGACATTTCCAGCTATGAGAAGCCTATTCAGAGAACTGCAAGTGGACTTGGAATATACCAGTTCAGGGCCGACTTCTACCGTCATAAGGTACAAATTGTGCTGTTAATTACGAAAATGGCATGTGTAATTGCTGCACAGTTGTTGAAACTCTGTGACGATATTGTTGAATGCCATTTTTTGTTTCTTGAAACTTGCCAATTTTCAGTGGCCATCTTCCGAGAATGCTGATTCGTGCTAAGGTGCGATTTCTACTGGCGACACTCACACATATAATAGCTGAAGATAGCTGCAATTTATATTGCTTCAATGTGCATAGTTGTACAGCTATCTGATGAGAAACAATTTAGTTGTCTTCTTTGGAATTGTCAACTTAATCTACAATAATTTAAATTGGTAAATTCATATAATTCCTTCAGTTGTTAGCTTGAATGCAAAATTCATTGATCAATGTGGGAGTTTTGAACCCAAAAAAAGTAGTGAGCGATAAACCACATCTGCTACAGTATGTACAAGGAATTTCATTAATTGACTAAAATTACTGGTGGAAAGAAATTTAAACCAAACACACTACAGTAGAACCTTTCTAAGATGCACGGTCACTGTGCTTGGCAGCCACCTCCCTAAAACAGCCAGCATCAATAGCACTAAATCCCATGCAATCTACCTCTGTAGGGCAGCAACCTCTCTATAAAGGTTATGTAGTTAGAACTGCATGGCTCATAAGCAGTTGTCTTGGGTGGGTTTCACTGTAGCCTTCTACAGAGGGTAGAGTTGAATCATAGTGTTCCATTTTCTTCTACTACACTGAGGCATTTAAAGAGGCACATGATAATTGCTTCTTTGAAACAGTGGTATATAATCCAAACGTGTTTTTGTCAACACCATAGTAAGTTGTCCTCAAACTCACTATAATTACATATCAGTTTAAAATAGGTTGTAATTTAGCAAGCAAACACTTGCAGCACTAATTGCACATGCGACAGTACCAATTATACATGTATAATAGGTGATGGCCACTAAAACATACAAGGGTAACAAACAGCTGCTAATAACTGCTACATATAACAGCTTTCGTACAACATTAATGATGGATATGGCTAGTATACTTAAAACAAGCCTATCATCTGTTTTGTATTTGCCACTAACAATGACAATTAACTCCATAGTTGTTGAAATGTTTTGCTTTCATTTAATCAAGTCTTGGCTATTGTGAAGTTCGGTGATAGATATGCATGTCAATACCTAGCCACACAGGAGTCTTCGCATGACACCATGAACTAGTCACACTTGCCAGCCAGTCCTATAGAGTTTACAAGATTGAACCTGTCTGCACACTATAACCACACTGTATTGTAATTCCTATATTATACCTGTTGCTCCATGGCCGTGCTGTCTGTTGCCATATGAGTAAAAAATCATGATCGAGATCGGCTGTCTTACTTGGGACTATAGTTGGACCTGTCGTAGTTTGCAGTATTTACCACTGCAGCCTACAACTGCTTTTTGATGACATGCTTAATTTCACTGAGTGAGCAGTTATTCATATTAAAAAGTATAGGCTGAGGTTCAAAATTTGGGGGTCTGCTTCAGCTCCCAATGCCACACAGCGTCTACAAGCTTGTTAGTGTCCTGTAACTGCCAGCTTATTATCCCATAGCTTTACTGATCAGTAGCCATCACCTTAGGCAGACAGAAGCCTAGGCTAACCTTGCCTTTCATTCATTGTTCTACATTGTCCCCAATTCATGTGTTAGGGAATGCTTGGCTTTCCTGCTAGTTGTGACAGAGCTAGCTGCACAGCTTATGTTCAGTGGACACTGGTATCCAGCGACACTGTTCAGTTTGAACTGGAGGGAACAGCTGAAGGATGGGTAGCTGTTGGTGTGTCAGCAGACCGAGTGATGGGTACAGATGGCATTGATGATGTGTTTGCATGTCAGAGAGATGCCACAACTGATGTGGTGTATGCCCAGGACACATTCAATCCTCAGAACCAATCACCCAGAGGGAATATGCGTGATTCAGTAAGTATCATGATGTGAATGGAAGTAGACAGTGCAGTTTAACAGCACGCTTCCTGTACCTTTCCAACCTGCTATTAGAACCAAAATGGATTCCAATTGATCAGCTCATCCTTCAGTGGTGGACGAATCTCCTGCACATTCACTCGCAGCATCCTCGCAGATAATGTGAATGAGGACAGGAATTTGGCTCAGAGTGCCTTTCTTCTCCTTGCTGTTGGTGATGCAAGAGGTGTGCTAGAACAATGAGCATCGATCTATTCATACTCTCAATTGTGAAACTCTTTATAATTGTTTTTCTAGTTGACATTATGTATGTAGCAAAATACTTATATCCAATGCACAGGTGGCCCCGACGTTACTGTTTCTGCACACAATGTGGCCTCAAGGTGGGCCTCTGCTGCACAGGTAGTCCTTGCTAGTGGTCCTGTTCCTCCAACTGATACATCAGCCCCTCCAGTGCCGCAAATGGTCAGTACAAACACATACTGTACTTTAGTGATGTTCTTCAGTTATTGCAATGCTAAGTGTGAGCCACTTTCTAGCTACAGTCTTTCTATGTTTCTACAGTGTTTCTGTTAGTCGACCCCGTGCAGTGAATTTCTACTTCATACTATTTTAAAAATCTCTCCGAATCAATATGCATGCATGCATGTAGCGGTTTTCAAAGAATATCTATAGTGTCTGCATACCACAGATGCTTGTATACTTACTCCTCTAACAGATACCAGTATTCGCTGAAGTCTCCAATTTAACAGCCGATTCTCCTTTCATTATTGAAAATGGTCCACATGGCAATGAATCTCACTTGGTTGTGAATAGATCACTACTGCCTGGTGTCTACAACTTGGTGTTTACCGCATTTGTTGTCCTTGATGAAGCAAGATTTATAACCAACTGGTACCAAACCAGAGTTGAAGGTCAGTCTGCTAAAAGTTAATGACCAGTGTAGCTGTAAATTGAACATTGCAAGCAATTATGTTTAAACAATTTTCAGTTGCCTAATTATCAACATCTTCTTTAATTTTGTCATACATTCCTTCCACTCTGGGTTTAATTCCCTCTTGTCCTATCACCATGCTCAAATATCTGTGTATCATGCTAAAGGTGTTGTGAAACAATTTGAAGTATGAAGCATTCCTGTATTATCCGCATGCTGTACATATTTGGAAAGCTACGTAAACAGCACACCAGATGTACAAATATATACAAGTCAAGAAGATGGGAGACGAGGTGTTTCAAATGTGTATGCATTAAGGCAGAAAAAGCCTATAAACTTTGGGGGGGGGCATACCTAATCCCAATGTGGCATATCATTAGCCTCACCCACAATCAAATGGTGGCAAACCATTGCGTTTGGTGCCGTTTTCTTAATTGTTTTAGCCCTGTGACCTGGTCACCCGGGAAGTACAGAATTTCACCACCTATAGCATGAGCACTACTACTATGGAGTATAAACATAGGCTATATATATATATATATATCTTAAGTACATTTAGTTATTATTGTTTATGATAGTATCTTGGAGCTAATGCTATATTTACACCAATCTGTAAAATTATTTTAGTGATTGCTGACTGTGGTCCTCTATCCAATATCCCGAATGGAATGCTGTACCTCCCTGACGGAACCACTTTCCAATCTGCGGCAATGTACTCCTGTGATGGTGGCTACGAGCTGCAAGGAGACCCTGTCAGGATGTGCAATGAGAGTGGAGTGTGGAATGGAACAGAACCAACTTGCACCGGTAAACTATGAAGCATAATTATGTATTAGTGTGCAACTGGTAACAAATCATATGGATTCATGGACTTATATCAAGTACACACGTTCATCTAATGCATAACACTGCATGATTAGTTTACTAAATTCCTGTTATCCAGACACAACATGCACAATCTACGTGTCAATATCTGACCATTACTCCCTACAGCACTTGACTGTGGTCTTCTTCCCAACTTGACTAACGGCTTTGTCAGTTACAACCCAAACACAACGTTCCGGTCAGTGGCTAACTACATGTGTGAAATGGGGTTTTCCCTTAGTGTTGGCAGTGGGAGGGTGTGCAATGAAAGTGGACAGTGGAGTGGGACCGAACCACAGTGTGTGAACACATCTATGGGTAAGGGCCTGGGGTAATCATGTGGTTCTCGCCGTGTACTTATGTAAGTGTATACAATGTTATGGAAGTCGCTGCAAATCACTGAAAGTGTGTAGGCAAGCAATCTCTACTTCATTTCTGTGTGCAAAAATTCTCTATGAAATGTAATAGTTTTATTTATAATAATTTACCACAAACTCAACTACATGAAGCCATTCTGGATTCTTTGTATTAAAGGAGATGAGAAGTATTCAGTAGGAATGTACACTTGTCAATAGAAAAAATTGTATAATTCTCCAGCATACATGGCATGCTGGCACTCTATTCCATGTACGTATTCCTCTGCTACAGGGCTCTACTGTCAGTCGGAACAAGAGCCCAGTGCCTCTATTGTGTGGCCTCTGACTGCTGCGGGACAAACTGCATCTCAGCCATGTCAGTGCATAGAGTCACGGTCAAACAATGCTTTCAGGACATGTGGCAGCGACGGTAGTTGGGGACCATCAGATCTAACACTTTGTGTTCTATCTCCCAATGTCACGAGTCTCTGTTCTGCAGTAAGTTAGGAATGGGACACCTCCACTGACAAATATAATCGCTTAATTTTCCGAATGCACGAGCCATTTTACTCTTACTGCCCACAGAGTACTGTGACTGAACAAATTGAAGCACTCAGAAACATCTCTTCATCCAATAATGTGGATTTGAGTACTGGAGATGTTGTTCTTTTAATTGAAGCGCTTACTGAAGTTATTGCAGCAGGAGAAATTGACAACATGGTGTGTACATGTGCATGCATGTATGTATGTGTGTTCGTGTGTGTGTGTGTGTGTGTGTGTGTGTGTGTGTGTGTGTGTGTGTGTGTGTGTGTGTGTGTGTGTGTGTGTGTGTGTGTGTGTGTGTGCGCGCGTGTGCGTGTGTGTGTGTGTGTACATGAGTGCAGGTGTTTCATTTTTACTCTTCGTGCAGACTACCTCAGTGCTTGTTGCAGTTCTTGATGATGTAATATCCACATTCAGTGAAACTACCAGCAACACTACACTTGGTGAAATGTAAGCTATAATAGCAGATTAGAGCAACATACCAGTTGGAGTTGCATGGAAGTCTTTGGCGCATTGCTTGCACACTCAGCTGATGTAGTACTAGTCTTAATAGTAATGAATGCAGCTGCATTTGCAAAACAGTCTTGTTACCTTTCGTACAGTGAGCCTTCTATATGTAGTACATAATTATATCAATTTTATGACTGAATAATTTATGCTATTAAGTTGTGCATGTGATTTTTATGTACTATATCTATAGAATTTTATTCATTTCATGTGCTGATAAAATATCTGCAGTTTGGGATTGCCTATATGTGTGTATGCATGTATTTTGCCTGTTATTCATGTTGCATGTGCCAACACCAGGGTACTGCAGACTGTGGACCAAGTGGCAGATGCCATCCCAGTGATGGAGAATGACACAGCAGTGGAAAGGGTTGGGACTGTGGTGGTGGAGGTGGTGAACATGACTCGAGCTACTCTGCAACAAAATGGACTCATGACAACCCAGCTTGGAAGTGGCAATGTGGTGACACTTCAATCTGCTCTGTTCGACCAGCCCACCATACCTCCATCTGTGAAGCTCACTGCAGCCAGCATCAACAACCGGAACTTGCTGCCTCCACTTAATCCAAACACCCGTTTGAGATCCAGCATTCTTTCTATCAATCTGAATGTAGTACTCCGCAATTTGAATAATGATGAGAGCGTTCGTCTCAATTTCAGTCGAGTAAGTGCCCATAGTGCAAGTTTTGTGTGTGCCTAGTATACATGCATACATATGCTTGTCTTAAGGACATTAAATTTTTACAGGATACCGATGTCAATGATGGAGTGGATGGAGACATTTTTTGTGTCTTCTATGACACTAATGCCAATAGTGGGTGCTTGTGTGTGCATGTTTGTGTGTGTGTGTGTCTGTGTGTGTGTGTGTGTGTGTGTGTGTGTGTGTGTGTGTGTGTGTGTGTGTGTGTGTGTGTGTGTGTGTGTGTGTGTGTGTGTGTGTGTGTGTGTGTGTGTGTGTGTGTGTATCTGTACGTATGTGTGAGAGAGAATGAGAGAATGCATACATATATGAATGCATATACTTGTTGTACGTACGACATATTGTGAGTAATTTTTCATGCTGGAACACTTCTCTTACACCAACTGTTGCAGATTGGTCAACAGATGGCTGTCAATTGGGACTTGGAGGCATAAGCAGAGATAGAGTTGATTGTGAATGTAACCACCTCACAGCTTTTGCTATCCTGCAGGTACATGCAATCCGACTCACATCCAGGCCCACCACCCTGTATATTCACAGCACACAGCACACGCACACAAATAGACATGCACACACAATCGCAAACACACAAATACACCTGTGAACACACATACACACCATATATTCTCATCATAACATCTCTAAAGTAAAAGAAATCGATGCAGTCAATATGTCAGTTAACTGCCACCTCCTCTCACATGCACCCATGTGTACACACAGCGTCCTGCTTTTTCAATTGTGGACCCAGCCACCACACCATTGGTGGCCACCCTAGCTGTAGTGGGTAGTTTGGTGTTCCTCACCATCCTACTCACAGGAGGGGCCTACCTCATCTGGAGGTAAGTGCTAGGGTGGGATATGCTGTGATGGTACACAGGCACATATATGTAATATATATATACGTACATGGATATGGCACACTGGCATACTCCGTCATATGCAAGCATTCAACATGTCACTGTACGTACATGTCTATTTGTGACATACCATATATATCAACAGCACAAGAGTGACAATGAGTAACAGAACTCAAATATACATGATGACACTCTCTTATGCAACATACGCACATGTACTGCACACAATCACAGACAGCACACTTGCGATGTATATACAATCCCATTCTGTATACCTTTGCCCATAGGAAATATCAACAGTCAAAGCAAGATATCCCAATGAAGAAATGGTAGATGACCGTATATAGATGGCCGTGGAGTTGTAGATACAATACACACAGTACTGCAAGTAGTTATAGGTAGCAGCTGAACTTGAAACATGTAGAGCCGTAATTTTGTGTAGTGTATACTTTGGACTCTATATAGCTGTACAGTCATTTATATAAATTACAATGGCAGTAGAATGAATAACGTAGCCTTTTGATGCATTTATAATGTATGTGACAATAATTATATTCAGTGTGTTTATTACTGTATAGCTACACATCATGATCATGCATGCATGGCTGTGTCGGGTTGCCACCGATGCCTTAGTAGTGTGCCATAACATTCAGCATGCAGTATGCAAAGTTTTCATAACCTAATATAATAATACACAATCATGGTAATGAAAGTATTGCTTTTCACAAGACACACACCTTGTTATTTACTGAATATTGTATGCATGAATTTCTCTTTTATGACAAACTCATGCTGTTTTGGACATTGCACGGGTAAGGAAGGTCTAGAATGCATGTTATTAACATACATTCAAGGACTTGTATGGACACTGCAACACTTATATTGTACAGGTATAGGGGACATTATGGGCCATTTAATTATCAGAAAGTCATTCCTTCCAACAATTTACATGACTGAACAGTCCATACATTAACACGACATTTTGTAACTGCATGGTGTATGAGCAAGTGCAAGCATATAATTTTGATATCTAACAATGTAAACCAACGTCGTACAAGATACATTGCAGCGTTTTATACAATAAAGGCTGCTTGGCCAAAGGAATAGCTAAACTGATTTGTATTGGCTATAAACCTTATGCTCACTAAGTTTAAAAGGCAACTGAATAAATTGACAACATGTGCACTGTGAGTGTTAATGACAAGTGTCCATGTTAGTTGCTAACAAGTATACTAAGGAGATTTGCAATGTGATAAATCACGCTGTCATCATATTTTGTGTGTCCTAGTTTTCCAAGTTGTCCCTGTTCAATCCTCCGTTGCACTGGTAACTACACTGGTTGTAGTGGGTAGTTTGGTGTTCCTCACCATCCTACTCACAGGAGGGGCCTACCTCATTTGGAGGTAAGTGGTAGTGTGGGATAAACTGTGATGTTACACAGTCACAAGACACACATGGCTCACTCACATGTGGCATAGACTCCGAACACAGTAGTTTGCATTACTGATTGTGCATATGTACATAATTCTGAATAGCACAAACCATACATTTATAATTATGCTGACAATCACACTCTGACATGTACAGTGTATCACAAGCACCAATAATTGTACACAAAGGTAGATATGACCCAATATAATTGTATGCCAGAGTAATTATGCATGATTACCCATGCAATGCATAAATTATACTGCAAGGCTTTATAGTATATTATGACAGACAGCACAATGTCACAAGAGTGACACATAATAAATATATACACACACTACACTCATTCGTGAACAAACGAGTGCTCTGACTATGCACAAATGCCAAATAATGCCTTCTCTTCCTCCAGCTGTAGGATTCATCAAAAATTGTAGCAAGATGTCTGGATGAGGGATTTGCAGTTGGCTTTAGATAGCCACAGCTGCATGTTAGAGGTGTCACACTCATTGCATGATTATGCAGTAGTCAGCATAATTATATATAGCATTCATTATGCAGTGTATTAGTAGACTTTGAACTCTGCTACTTGCTTCCATAAATGTATGCAAAATTTATAATATTAAATGTCATTAAAATTTGCACAAGAGTGGCTGCTTTATATAGTTAAGAAATTGTTTCTTTAGTTACTTTTTAATAGCAGAAAATTTATTGCGCAGTGCAATTATGTATTGACATTATGAATGGATGGAAGTGTGCTACAATTGACAGGGGACCTGACTTATTTTAGGAATCCAATGAGTTAACGACCACTTGTGTCATGGGTAGTGGCTGCTTCAAAACCTCAGTCCACTAGCACAGGGTACTAGGTGTAAGGATGTAACAGAACATTAATGCACAATTTTAACATTTTGTTTTCAGTGCATGCATGGATGCTTTTGCAAGCAATGTAAGGAAATGATGTGATATGAGGAGGAGGAGGAGTGTGTGCATGTTAGTGTGTGTGTGTGTGTGAAATATTGATTGAGAATATTTTCAACAGCTGAAATACTTTCAATATTGAAGAATCAATTCCATAGCCTGGGGGGCAACCCATGTAATTGACATGTCACATATAGGATGGGCTGTCAAAGCAGTCAGCCATGCGAGACTAGTGAGTGTGAGTGTGCATACATGCATTATACAGACATCACATACACACAGACACAGCAGAGCATGGCATGCTAGTCAGCCACAGAGAGTAGTGGACTATATGGAATTTGTGGGATTTCCTGAAGCCCTAGTGCTAGAATGTGAAGTGTTATAAGAATGCTTTCAATATCCTGGGAGGAGGGGGTTTCATGTAATGTGAGCATGACAAGTGAGTTTCCCAGACCAGAGCAGGTGTACATAAACATGCAGTACATGGACTGTGACATTGAACAGTATACCTCCAATTGTGCACTGTGTATTGAACATGTTAGGAGGAGCAGCTCACACTGTACACAACATGCATATCTATTGTATAGCTAGTTATGTTCAGTGCTATATATATATAGCTTTCAGCTGAGTGCACCTTAATATTGCTTAAGCATTAATGAGAATGTATGCGTGTGTGTGTTGTGCATGTGTGTGTGTGTGTGTGTGTGTGTGTGTGTGTGTGTGTGTGTGTGTGTGTGTGTGTGTGTGTGTGTGTGTGTGTGTGTGTGTGTCTCCACTGGCGGAGACCACGCGGTCGCTGAAGGAGACCACAGTAACACCCTGTTCGCGCGGACGTGGTACGTTTTACTCTGCTGGATGGAGCTCCCGACGACTGGAAGTGTGAGCGTCGCGGGTCTCCGCCAGTGGAGAGTACTGCTTCGCAGCAGCAGTGGCCGACCAACGAAACTTCAGCGAGCGAACCGTGTGTTCTTTGACCCCGCCAGCGACACCAACTGTTCACCGCACCCCCTGGGCCTGTCGGCTTGGCTGATGGAGGGGTGACCAACACGGCCATCGACGGCCAGGCACCCTGCAGCCCCCATCAGCCCAGGGTATTCCAGCGTGAGACTAGCCCCCTCGCCTGTGAAAGGAAAGGAAGTTGGCTACGAATACAGGTTCCAGGCTTACGCCTGGAACCTGCCCTACGTCTCCCAGTGGACAAGGAGAACAGAAGAAGAAGTGTGTGTGTGTGTGTGTGTGTGTGTGTGTGTGTGTGTGTGTGTGTGTGTGTGTGTGTGTGTGTGTGTGTGTGTGTGTGTGTGTGTGTGTGTGTGTGTGTGTGTGTGTGTGTGTGTGTGTGTGTGTGTGTGTGTGCGTGTGTGTGCATGCATGTGTGCTTGTGAATTATGCAAGTGGTCGATAACTGATGCACGATGCATAATTTTCCATAGAAGACATTGAAGACATAAAAAAGCAATGCATCATAGTACATAGGGTGAGGTGCCGCTACAGCACATTGTGTGTGTGTGTGTGTGTGTGTGTGTGTGTGTGTGTGTGTGTGTGTGTGTGTGTGTGTGTGTGTGTGTGTGTGTGAATTATGCAAGTGGTAGATAACTGATGCACGATGTACAATTTTACATAATATTATGTATATTTGAGTTGTAGTTATTACTGTAAATACATGACAGTTGTTCATACTTCTCAGTTGTTGTAGATTGCACTCAATATTCTTGCTATAATTATGAGGAGCTAAACAATTCGACAAGAAGAACTCTATAAAGTGACCCATTTCAAAGGACCACAGTCTTCCACATGTACATCACTGCTGACTCAGGCATTAACAGTTTATCACTACACATGGATTTAGGTACTGTACATGTTTGTCAAATGCTACTACGTACAGGAATTCCATACAGTAGTGCATAGCAACATGTTGCTAGGGGAGGTGAAATGCACGGCTGGCGATCTGTAAGTGTACAGTTGGTTGCTGTATACTGATTGTATGCTATCTAATTCGTATTTGGTACCTATTATAAAAACTATGTGCATTTTGCACACAGATGTGAAGAACTAGTGCAATTGACCAAAAGTACACTGATAAAAATATTAATATAATGATGAGACAGTCACACCATTACTTACTGTGATGTTCATGTTGGCACCTGTATTCACATTATTGCTGATAGATTAAGACAGAAAATTATACCCACAAAGATGATCGAGAGTTTCTACCTTGCACACAGCTTAGCCTGATGGTATGCTGTGTACAGTGTGAAGACATGCTGAAACCAGTCACTCAAGACAGTTCATAATACTGCATGTGTACTACATTGTGCATGTATGCTAGGTGCTGTAATAGTATAATTGTAATACTGTTATGTGTACTATGTATTGAATTGTATAGCTAGTATCATGTTTGGTGTTGGAATCTCATGAATGTTGCTCTCCATGGATACTATGACTAAGGGAACTATCCCTCGTAGCTGACTTTACCTCCGTAATGAAAGTGTTGACAAGAAATGTGCATTCCTAGCTATTGCCAAGAATGCACTTGCAACTGCAGACATAGGCAAATGTTCCCCTTTCGCAAAAATAGTAGTGTTGTGTGCTATTAATAGCAAACAGGTTCGAGGGATCCTACTCATATGGAGTATGAACTAAACTAAGTTTGCAGCACATGCATAATTATGCAAATTTTTTCAGAATTGTCAGGATTGGGAAATAAGTTAGTTACGCAGGTTGCAATTGGCTAGTGTGATTACTAATAGGGCAATTATACACTTAATATTGTATATCAGGAATAGTTTTAATCCGTAGTCCATTCTAGACACTGGCTAGCGCAAACGGGCGTATTTATATAAATACGGGCAGTGCGCATGTGTGCCCAAAATGTACATATCTATATATATTTTTGAAAACATTATCTCAAAAATGAAACAGCAATTTTAAAGTTTCATTGCACAGATGACGGGCATATTATAGTAGCATGTTATACGCTTCACACACCTATAAATAGGACCTCTAGCTCGGGCACTGAACAGTTAAGAAGCTGGTTTGTCGGAGTTGTCTATACGATGCACCTCTCGAGGCCCTCTTTCTTGCCAGTACTTATTCTTTTCATTACCCTCACCCACACCGCTCAGAGCTCGAGTCAGCCGCCTTCTTCTCCGACCTTCCTACTGCCACAACCCATAGGACTGCACCCTCAAGACCCTCCTGGCGTGGCCCTTCTGCAGATAGCAGTTTGCTCAAATGGCAGCGTACTGGTCTCAGACGTCCTCCCCGGTGGCGTGGACTTCACCCCAACCGAAGGCATTGCTGGAGTCCAAGGCGATTCCAGTGCGTTCTCTTTCTACCTTCGCAATGTTAGTAGACTGATCTTTTTCAGGATTGTTTCGAATGGGCCGCTTTTTGCTGAGGGCAGTCTTGTGGTTCGATGTCGTGATCCTGCTTCAGGTGATGAATCCACACCTGTCTCGTCAAACTTCAGCGTTCTGTATGAATGGCCCTTGCTACGAGAAGACCCGTCCAATTTCCCCATTTCTATTAGCACAGCAGTGCCCATTGGTCGGAGCATATTTCAGTTTAACTTTGAACCACCTTCACCTATCAGTCCAACAGTCAATGTAAGTGTGAAGCACACAAATCAGTGCCATCTATCTCCCGAATGAAAATGCCCACTCGATTCATGGAAATCCACCTGATTTTTTCTTAGTGCAGACATTAAGATACTATGCTTAGAGAGTTACGGAGACACATATGTTTCTCAACGAGAGAATGCCACTGGCCATGGTATTGGGAACATACCCTGCATGTTGTGTGGCAGTTACTATTTCATGGTATATACATATACTTGGTTTGAGGAGGTACTCCACTGTCTATATACAGTTACACAATATTCCATCATGTGTCAAGCTCTGTCCAGGGTATGAACTTAGATCTTGAGCAATTCTCTGTTAAGTCCAGATTTATACCATTTCACATAATTAACTTATCTAATCTTAATTAACTTATATAATTAACTTAATCTATTCCCCTAAGTGAAGACAATCCTATATGATGTCCGACAGTACCTTCAATGCACCATAAACTGTGTACTTTGAATGATTGAAATTGAATTTATTAAAATTAATGGATCAAAATAATGACAATTTATAATTTGCAACCAGTGCTCAGCATTTAACTAATGATAAGAATTATGTCTCCATAATAAGCTTAAGATCAAAATTATGGTACATATATTCACAATGTGGTAGAGGCTCATGAACACATACTGCTGTATAAAGCCAATCCCTGTACCTGTACACTTCAGTTTTGTAATTGATGAAGACCCTCGTGGTCGAAACGTTTTACTTGAACTTTCCTATTTTAGCTACGTGAATGCTCATCAACGCCTCATAAACATATATTCACTCCATCTTCCTATCTAATTTGTAAGCCATCTCGTTAGGTAGACAAAGGCCTAAATGGTTATCATGTGCATTATTATTTTTTGCACTGTCTCTATTCATGTGTTAGGGAATGCTTGGCTTTCCTGCCGGTTGTGACAGAGCTAGCTGCACAGCTTATGTTCAGTGGACACTGGTATCCAGTGACACTGTTCAGTTTGAACTGGAGGGAGCAGCCGAAGGATGGGTGGCAGTTGGTGTGTCAGCAGACCAAGTGATGGGAGGAGATGGCATTGATGATGTGTTTGTATGTCAGAGAGATGCCACAACTGATGTGGTGTATGCCCAGGACACATTCAATCCACAATCACCTAGAGGGAATATGCGTGATTCAGTAAGTATCATGATGTGAATGGAAGTAGACAGTGCGGTTTAACATTACACTTCCTATACCTTTCCAACCTGCTATTAGAACCAAGAAGGATTCCAACTGATCAGCTCATCCTTCAGTGGTGGACGAATCTTCTGTACTTTCAGTCGTAGAATCATTGCAGAAAATGTGAATGAGGACAGGTATCTGGACGAGAGTGCTTTTCTTCTCCTTGCTGTTGGTGCTACAAGAGGTAAGCTAGGACCTAGCCTCATACACAGGCCATCTGTGGATTAATAATAGAAAGGTTCTGGATACAAGGCTAGCTTGAATCTTACACTAATTGTCTCCTGCATGCATGTCTGAAACCACTGTGCATAACTTTAGATCTTAACATGTGCATGTGCTCTTTTTGCATCGTCTGTTACAGATAACACGTATAAAGTTAATCTATTGTTTGCTTCACATACTGCATAGCTCCATCAGGCCAAGACGTTGTCCTTGCGGCGCATGCTTCTAATGCAAGATGGGCTTCTGCTGCTCAAGTAACCTTGGCTCCTGCTCCTATGGTGAGCACATTCATGTCCATACAGAGTTCTTGCTGCTCCATTCTATTTACCTTCTGTTTTAATTAACCATTACTGTTGTCTCTGTGCATCTCCTCTCTACCATTTAGGCTGCATTGCTACTCATCTTGTCTTTAGTTTCTCAATAATCTCCTCATGTAGCCATGTGGTTATTGCTATACAAAAGAGATAATTGTTTTCAAAGGGAAGCAAGACCCTTCCATTTATACCATAAAGACTACTAGACGAATGCAGAGCATTGTGGGGCGAGCCTGAGCAGTGCCTGTACTATTTCTATGGCAATCAGCAGTGAGCGACTGTGCAAGGCACTAAACAGTAAAATATAGCTTGAATGTTTGGTAAGCATTGGTGCTGCACAGCCATTAATTGTTAAGAAGAAAACGTGCCTGGCTTGCATAGGAATCGCGCAATTGGATGTGTTGCAAGAGATGGAGAGGTGGCAGGGGAACATTACTGATGCTGGAGGGAGATAAATCGTCGGCATACTCCTGTCTCTTCAGATAACGTTGAGCTAGAGTACGAGCGGTAAGCAGCCAACGTTTGTTAGCGTAGTCTACCTCGCGCAGCTTTCTGCAGCGAGTATAGAGCTTATGCAGTTGCGCAATCGAATTTTAGGGTCGGCCATCTTGGAGGACAATCGCGCAACAGCAGTATGCACTTGCGTATGTTTTGACCGTAAACTTAGAGCTAGTTGGCGTCACAGGTAGTGGGAACTGTATGCCTAAGACAATGGCTGCGAGTGGTCTTCTTCCAAGTTATCAAGAGTCAATAAAAAGTGTCGAAGACAAGAAGAGGTACTTGGAAAAATTGGCGTTCATCGGCGGCGACGATCCGTACTCAATTCCCACGGAAGAGTGGCAGGACGATGTGGACAGCTGGCCAGCCATTACCTACATTCATGTAGGATTGTATCTTTTGTTCACTCCGAGTCCGTACACGAAAGAAGATCTTGAAAACTACAAGAGTATGGACAGTTATGAGAGATTCCTCGCTGGCTGGGTTAGAGAAGTGCTCGTGAGAAGATGCTCTGGAGACATTGTGTTAATGGTGGCAAAGGTGAGCTATACACCAGCTCAGTTGTGAAGATATGTGCAGAATTTTGATCCAGACACTGTCTACATTGCTGTCTACATTGCACATACGTAGGTGAACCATTCACAGCGCCTGAATGAGAAGCCCCTTATCCAAAAAAGAAAAGAAAAGTGTAGTAACTAGCCAGAAACATTAATTGACTGCTGTAAACTTACGCAGCTGTAAACATAAAGAATAATGACATGAGTATGTGTGTCATGTTGCGTGCAAGGAAGTCACAAAAATGTTAATCAAAGGGAACAACTGAATTAGACATGTTCACTAATGCACAACACACTGTCGTGATTTTGTCCAGTAGTGGCGGTTCACCATCTGTGGGAGCAATGAGGAAGTGAATAGGTTGGGTTTCTTGGAGCAACGAGTACTTCTGGCGGAGATTGCCGATAACTCGTTCCACATGGATCCTCACATTTGCAATCCGTCTGGTCTGTTCCACCTCAATCCCACGGAGTTGGGCCTTTCCTTTTGTGAATGCAGGCATTTTGATGGTAGCCATGCACAATCCAACAGAATCAGCAATGTCAAACCCTCTGTCAGCCAGAATTGTGTCGCCTGGTAATAGAAATGACAGAAGTCTACTACTCTCGGTTACATGTTTGTCACTTGCTCTGCCACCCCATCCACTTGAAATGAAACACACAGTACCCTGTGGTGTAACACCAATCAGATATTTTGTCGTATTGTGATGCTTATAGGATGAGTAGGTCTGAGCCCTTGCCAACAAATTCGATGGTCGCTCAATAAACACTTCAAAGCAGTCAATGATGACTGTGCACTTTGGACAATGCTTTCGAAATGCCATGGGCATTGTTTTTCGAATAGCACTCCTTTCTGGCCATTTGATAAGAAATCTCAACCTTACATACATGACATTAACACAGTGACAAAATATGCGGGAGACCGTAGACTGGCTTATCTGAAACCTGTATCCCAGGTCAGCCTGTGATAGTCCCAGCCTGAGCTTCATGAGGGTCAGAATCAGTTGCTGAAATGGAACCAGGGTACTCTTCTGCATCAGATGAGGACACACAAGCTGAGCAAGTGCATCTAATACTGTGCCTGGCAATCCAGTGTAAAATGACAGCCTGGATTCATCTGAAACTGCAGAGTCCATGTCAAATACAAGGTATTGCAACCTTTCCCTTATACTCTGCATGTCCTGTCCTTGATGACATAAGCGCTCAATGTCACTGGCATTCAAATCCGTTTGAACACATGTTTCCACAGCAGTAAGAGCAGCAGACTGTGAAGCAATGCCTGGTTGCTCACCTTCTTCCCACTTCATGCACTCTGCCTCTTGCTTCTCAAGGACTTTCTTCTTCCGGTTTCTCTCTAGCGATCGTGAATGCCTATCCTCTGCAGAAGTACCATCCTTTACACTTGAATGGCCTAATCTGAGAGAGGGAGCCCAATCTGGATCATCCTGCTCATACAAGGAAGATGGCTTGCCTTTCACGAAGTGGTCCGAGCATATACGAACATTTGAATACTGGCTCTCCTTCAGATCAGCCCGACGAAGACGCGACAGCCACAGTGTTCGGCGTTTCTCGCTGAGCATGTGGGTTTCGGGGCCTTGATGTTCCACAATTGAGGGCAGGCGGTAAAAGCTCTTCGATCTTTCTCTGCTAGAACGATTGGAGCAGCCAAAAACAGCACAGAAGTTAACCATTGTGGGCGAAAACGTTATCCAGACAGCGACAAAACCTAGAACAAAAGACCTTCGATGTATACCGTTCCACGCGGTTGTCCTCCAATATGGCGGATGGGCGTCTCGACTCCGCCCACTGCATAAGCTCTATAGCCAAAGTACGGGTGCAATGTAGTGACGTCACATCTGCCGACACTGTAGTAATAGTATACGAGCCGAATGATGATGTACGATAGCGCAACCACAATGTTTGTGGCGTGCAAAATGGCCGGTATAAATCGGATTCAGAAATAGACCTATACCGTGTAGACACCTCGCAGTCCCCTGTGCCCAAAATGTGTTGCAGTACCCTGGTGCGTCCACAATATATTACGACAAAACTTTACCCCGTGGCCCAAGTGGACGGCCCGCAATTTATACACACAGTGTTGGCACCTCCAGCTACACTACGCAGTAAGTGAGGCTCGCTCAGGCTCGCCCCAATTATTTGGGGCTTCTAGCTCACAGACATCATAAATTTTGATATCTGTGAGCATGCATAATTAATGTCATTCAGTTTTACTGGCTAGTGTTTGAATAGCAGTTGCTGTGTGGGCACTGAAGTGCTTAGGGTATTATTTGCAAACATGCAGTGTGTTAATACTATACTGCTGTGTGCTGCACTGTGTATGGTAGCCATGTGAAATTCAAATGAAGTGGGGGATATTCTCAGTTGGATCAGGCAGTAGAAAGAGTATAAAGTTATCCAAATACTTAATTATACAACAGGGTTTATTCTCGCTTTACCTTGCAAGGCTCCAACCCTGTTCTCTGCCAGATATATTGAGGTTTGTATAAAATGGTCAGCTTTGTGCATGCCTTGTGTGTACATTACTGCATTTTCCCCAATTCATGTGAAAGGGTTACTGATTCTCGAGTGACCATGTGCATGTAGCAGTTGATAAATGGTCACAGCAAGATGTTTCGACCAGTATAGTAGCCCCCTCACATGCTCCGCATAGCAATGAGCCTCTATGACATCATCCCTATTCATGTGTTAGGGAATGCTTGGATTTCCTGCTGGTTGTGACAGAGCTACCTGTATGGCATATGTTCAGTGGACAGTTGTATCTGGTGGCAATGTTCAGTTTGATCTGGAGGGAACAGCTGAAGGATGGGTGGCTGTTGGTGTGTCAGCAGACCAGAGGATGGGTACAGATGGCATTGATGATGTGTTTGCATGTCAGAGAGATGCCACAACTGATGTGGTGTATGCCCAGGACACATTCAATCCACAGAACCAATCACCCAGAGGGAATATGCGTGATACAGTAAGTGCATGGCTCGATGTGAATGGAAGCTGACAGTAAAGTTAAACAATAAATTTCTGTACCTTTCCAACCTGTTATTAGAACCAAAATGGATTCCAATTGATCAGCTCATCCTTCAGTGGTGGCCGAATCTTCTGCACATTCACTCGCAGTATCCTTGCAGATAATGTGAATGAGGACAGGAATTTGGCTCAGAGTGCCTTTCTTCTCCTGGCTGTTGATGATGCAAGAGGTAAACTTGGACCTTACCTCGATTGCATCTATATCCATTCCTCCTTAATGTCACCTTAAATGTTACCATTGTATAGCTGTACTCCTATTGCAATGACTGTGATAAATTAATGTTTGCTTTCATTGCATATAGCTCCATCAGGCCAAGATGTTTTCCTTGCTGCACATGACCCTACTGCAAGATGGGCTTCTGCTGCTCAAGTGGTCTTGGCCCCTCCTTTGGTGAGTACATTCATGTCTGTGTTCATTTCAATCAATGCAACACCATGGCTTACACCATTGCCTTCTGTCACTGTTGGCTTTGTGTTGTGTATTGTCTCCTCACATGCACTTTGCCTTTGGCATCATGCAATGCCACTTGCTGTATCTCTTACCACAGTATTGCACCATGCACTTTCTATTGCCAGTATTCCTTTGTATGTTAGATAGCTATGTGTGCACGTTTCACCAGTGGAGGTTTCCAGGCCTTCAGGAGATATTGTTACATGCAAGACGCCATTTCACGATAGTGTCTTATATCTCTAGGATTATAATTTACCATAATATTATGTTGCAAAATTATAAAGATCAATAATATTAATTTGTGGTTTTCACAAATGGAACATAGTCACAAATATATTTCTATCGCATACATTTATGTACATAGTAGTAGGCATGTAATAATGTTAATATGTACTATGATGTCATAGAAAGATGGCGGAGGTGAAGTTTGCTTGATTTCAGAAGCTACTGTTCTCAGTATTGGGCATAGAAACCTTTAGTTTCAATGTAATATAGTCTCCTTCGCGAAATTTTATTTGCGAATACTTCTGACCCCATTTTGAAAGTGATTCTTGAAATATTTTGGTTGCAAAATTTTGTGACGTACAGTATATTAAATGTATACTTCATATTTTCCAGTTAGCTTACAATTATTGCTAATTTCATTAATAAAATTTGAGCTTTGAATGTTTTACTCCTGTTTAGATGAAGCAATTGCTGTGATGGTTGCTGCATGTCAACAACATTTCCCTCCAATTTCCTATAATTATAGTTTGATATCTTAATAGTTAGTTGTCGGTTAAGTGTAGGGACATTCGCCTAGACACATTTAATACAGAGTTGCATGCAGTCCGCCAGAAGTCTAAGGCCACTGGCCATTCTGCAAACTATATATGACATCATTGATTCTCAAATGGCTGTACGTCATTGTGCCTTTTCTCAGCTATATATGTGCATGTGGTCTTATTATAATAAATTTACTGCGACAGTTTAGTACTGCAGAAATCATGGTCCAAACGGTGTTGTACTTATACCATCTCCTCTCTATGTAACTATCTGTCATTCCATTACTGCACTGATCAGTAGCCATCCCCTTACGCAGACAGAGACCTAGAATGGTTAACCTTGCATGTATTCATTACTGCATTGTCCCCTATTCATGTGTTAGGGAATGCTTGGATTTCCTGCTGGTTGTGACAGAGCTACCTGTATGGCTTATGTTCAGTGGACAGTTGTATCTGGTGGCAATGTTCAGTTTGAGCTGGAGGGAACAGCTGATGGATGGGTGGCAGTTGGTGTGTCAGCAGACCAAGTTATGGGAGGAGTTGGCATTGATGATGTGTTTGCATGTCAGAGAGATGCTACAACTGATGTGGTGTATGCCCAGGACACGTTCAATCCACAGAACCAATCACCCAGAGGGAATATGCGTGATACAGTAAGTGCATGGCTCGATGTGAATGGAAGCTGACAGTGCAATTTATTAACAGTACACTTCCTGTACCTTTCCAACCTGCTATTAGAACCAAGAAGGATTCCAACTGATCAGCTCATCCTTCAGTGGTGGACGAATCTTCTGTAATTTCAGTCGTAGAATCATTGCAGAAAATGTGAATGAGGACAGGTATCTGGACGAGAGTGCTTTTCTTCTCCTGGCTGTTGGTGCTACAAGAGGTAAGCTATATAGGACCTAGCCTCATACACAGGCCATCTGTGGATTAGTAATAGAAAGGTTCTGGATACAAGGCTAGCTTGAATCTTACACCAATTGTCTCCTGCATGCATGTCTGAAACCACTGTGCATAACTTTAGATCTTAACATGTGCATGTGCTCTTTTTGCATCGTCTGTTACAGATAACACGTATAAAGTTAATCTATTGTTTGCATCACATACTGCATAGCTCCAACAGGCTCAGACGTTGTCCTTGCTGCACATGCCCCTACTGCAAGATGGGCTTCTGCTGCTCAAGTTGCCTTGGCTCCTGCTCCTATGGTGAGCACATTCATGTCCATACAGAGTTCTTGCTGCTCCATTCTATTTACCTTCTGTTTAATTAACCATTACTGTTGTCTCTGTGCATCTCCTCTCTACCATTTAGGCTGCATTGCTACTCATCTTGTCTTTAGTTTCTCAGTAATCTCCTCATGCAGCCATGCGGTTATTGCTATACAAAAGAGATAATTGTTTTCAAAGGGAAGCAAGACCTTTCCATTTATACCATAAAGGCTTTTATTTGGGGTTTCTAGCTCACAGATATCATACATTTTGATATCTGTGAGCATGCATAATTAATTTCATTCAGTTTTTCTGGCTAGTGTTTGAATAGCAGTTGCTGTGTGGGCACTGAAGTGATTAGGGTATTATTTGCAAACATGCAGTGTGTTAATAACTATACTGCTGTGTGCTGCACTGTGTATGGTAGCCATGTGAAATTCAAATGAAGTGGGGGATATTCTCAGTTGGATCAGGCAGTAGAAAGAGTATAAAGTTATCCAAATACTTAATTATACAACAGGGTTTATTCTCGCTTTACCTTGCAAGGCTCCAACCCTGTTCTCTGCCAGATATATTGAGGTTTGTATAAAATGGTCAGCTTTGTGCATGCCTTATGTGTTCATTACTGCATTTTCCCCAATTCATGTGAAAGGGTTACTGATTCTCGAGTGACCATGTGCATGTAGCAGTTGATAAATGGTCACAGCAAGATGTTTCGACCAGTAGTAGCCCCCTCACATGCTCCGCATAGCAATGAGCCTCTATGACATCATCCCTATTCATGTATTAGGGAATGCTTGGATTTCCTGCTGGTTGTGACAGAGCTACCTGTATGGCATATGTTCAGTGGACAGTTGTATCTGGTGGCAATGTTCAGTTAGATCTGGAGGGAGCAGCCACTGGATGGGTGGCAGTTGGTGTGTCAGCAGACCAAGTGATGGGTACAGATGGCATTGATGATGTGTTTGCATGTCAGAGAGATGCCACAACTGATGTGGTGTATGCCCAGGACACATTCAATCCACAGAACCAATCACCCAGAGCCAGAGGGAATATGCGTGATACAGTAAGTGCATGGCTCGATGTGAATGGAAGCTGACAGTGCAATTTATTAACAGTACACTTCCTGTACCTTTTCAACCTGTTATTAGAACCAAAATGGATTCCAACTGATCAGCTCATTCTTCAGTGGTGGACGAATCTTCTGCACATTCACTCGCAGTATCCTTGCAGATAATGTGAATGAGGACAGGAATTTGGCTCAGAGTGCCTTTCTCCTCCTTGCTCTCGGTGATACAAGAGGTATGCCTCAATTGCGTCTATCCTCAACTACAGTGTGTATCTTAATATCATCTGAAATGTTACCATTGTATAGCTGTACCCCTCTTGCAGTGACTGTGACAAGTTACTGTTTGATTTCACAATGAGCACTGATTCATTCATACTTCCTAATTGTGAAACTCTGTATAATTGTATGTCGACATTGTGTATGTAGCGAAATACTTATGTCCAATGCACAGGTGGCCCCAACATTACTATTTCTGCACACAATCCGTCCTCAAGGTGGGCCTCTGCTTCACAAGTAGTCCTTGCTAGTGGTCCTGTTCCTCCAACTGATACATCAGCCCCTCCAGTGCCACAAATGGTCAGTACAAACACATGCTATACTTTAGTGGTGTTCTTCAGTTATTGCAATGTTAAGTGTGAGCCACTTTCTAGCTACAGTCTTTCTTTGTTTCTACAGTGTTTCTGTTAGTCCTGTGCAGTGATTTTCTACTTCATACTATTTTAAACAATCTCTTCGAATCTATATGCATGCATGTAGCAGTTTCCAAAGAATATGTATAGTGTCTGCATACCACAGATACTTGTATACTTACTCCTCTAACAGATACCAGTATTCGCTGAAGTCTCCAATTTGACGGCCGATTCTCCTTTCATTATTGAAAATGGTCCACATGGCAATGAATCTCACTTGGTTGTGAATGGATCACTACTGCCTGGTGTCTACAACTTGGTGTTTACTGCATTTGTTGTATTTAATGAAATGAGATTTATAACCAACTGGTATCAAACCAGAGTTGAAGGTCAGTCTGCTAAAGGTTAATGACCAGTGTAGCTGTAAATTGAACAGTGCAAGTTCTATTATGTTTAACAATTATCAGTAGCCTAATTATCAGTATCATCTTTAATTTTGTCATACATTCTTTCCACTCTGGGTTTAATCCCATCTTGTCCTTCCACCATGTTCAAATATCTGTGAATCATGCTAAAGGAGTTGAAAAACAATTCAATGTATGAAGCATTTTAGCTGTACAGCGAATTGTATTCTCTTCTGTATTATCAGCATACTGTACATATTTGAAAAGCTACGTGAACATGCTTACTAGATCTTAGTGCACGTTTGCTGATTTATGAGCCATGCAAACTAATTCGCTAGACATGAGGCAATTCTGCTGTGATTAGCATACATTACATACTAACATTGTCTTCATAATCTGTACAATTTCAGTGACTGCCGACTGTGGGACACTGCCCAACATCACCAATGGAGCAGTAGACCTCTCTGGAGGGACCACATTCCCATCAGTGGCAATGTACTCCTGTGATGGTGGTTATGAGCTGCAAGGAGACCCTGTCAGGATGTGTAATGAGAGTGTATGGAATGGAACAGAACCTATCTGCACTCCAGCTGGTATGGTGTACAGTTGTGCATGCGTATGTGTGTGTGTGTGTGTGTGTGTGTGTGTGTGTGTGTGTGTGTGTGTGTGTGTGTGTGTGTGTGTGTGTGTGTGTGTGTGTGTGTGTGTGTGTGTGTGCATGGTGAGTGGTTGCGTGTTCATGCATGCATTGCTCATGTGTTTACAGTATAGTAAATGAGCATGTGAGTGAGTGCCAATTCAATTTTATGTAGCACTTCAACCTCAAATAATCACTTCCCTCTTGGATGTCACTCTGCGACAAGGAGAATCTCACACATTTGTATGTGCAGCAGTTGCCAATCCTCGTGCTGTGTTTGTGTTCCGCTTTGACGGGGAGAGGATAACATTCAACAGCTCCAAGCACACCTTGTTCACCAACAGTACTCATGGCACTCTGACAGTGCTCAACCTTCAAGGCAGTGATGAAGGGATCTATACTTGTTCTGCTGCCAACCGTTATGGCACTGTGAGCACTGCAGCTGCACTAGAGGTGCAAGGTGTGTTGGGGCTTGTGTTTGGGTGTTCTATTGTGCGTATAAGTCCAATTCTAGCTAAGTAAGCATTAATTGTTGCAAAAAATATATACTGTATACAATTATACAGTTTCACTTTGCAGCTTGTTCTCAATGGGCCATATTCTTGCATGGGGGCACTACCTTCACTTACATAATGTAATATTATACTACTTTGCACCTTCTTTTTTATAATTATTCCATAATGTTCTTGTTCAATTGCTTGTAGTTCCCCCGACGCTCACCCTCTTTCCCTCGCCTGTCCGTGATGTGGTGAGAGGTGAAACTTTACTTGTGTCATGTCAAGCTACTGCCAATCCACTGCCACGGCTTCTCTGGCTCAGAGGGGGCCAGCAACTTAGCAACGATGGAAATCAGTCACGTGTAACCATATCTATGCCACTGAGCACTGACAACAGAACAACTAGCAGCCAGTTGACAGTGACAAACTTTACATCTGAAGACATGGGCCTGTACTCTTGTGTGGCAGTCAATGAACTGGGGAATGACACCAGGTCTTTTCAAGTGAATGCTGTGGGTAAGTCAGCCTTGTACTATATACATGTCTCTTCTTCTACAGCACCACTGCCCATTATACCATGTTTATGTGCATCTAGATACCAGCCCCTCTATGCACAGTTATAATATAGCCCAGTTCACCCCACAGGGGCCACTACGCCACCACCACACATGCTGACACCATTGTATACATGGACCTCATATACAGACAACCACCACAACCTATAATGTTTCTTCTAAAGTAGCAGTATCCACTGTTGTATGCTCTGTTCTATGAATGCAGTGAGAGGGCAAGTATCATCAATATTACAAGTAGACTAAATGGTTCACGGTCAGCACTTTTCAATGGAGCTGTTCTGTCATTGGTTGAATCCACTCCCCAATTTGAGCTGACCTGTGAAGCTGTTGGTTCTCCTCCACCTGACATTGTCTGGCTAAGGGATGGTATTGTCCTGCAGAACATCACAAACAGAAGGACCATCACAGGACAACTTGGTGTAATGGGGAGTGCTACACAGTCCATCCTCAGCCTATCAGATTTACAGCTGTCTGATGCTGGGGAGTATGCATGCAGAGCCACCAGTGGAAATGTGTCTCCCATCCCTGGTACCACGGCATGGACATTCATGTTTGCAGTCACCAGTGAGTTATTGATCTTTAAATTAAACATTTAGCATGAATTATTTAAATTGAATTACATTAATTAAACATCAAATCAAATAAAACTAGTTAATTCACCATTACAAGTATTTTGTATGTATTATTACAAGAGTAACTTGGATAATCACTTATGACCATTACCGGAAGAGCAATAATTATATATGTAACTGATGAAAGCTGCATGTCATTACAAATTCTGTAATGCATGTAACTCCACATTTTGTACGTCTTCTGCATCATCATCATCATCATTCATAATGGCAATGTCTCCTCTGCAGGAAGTAGCCTAATGTACAATGGGTAACATAGTATATGTCTAGAATAGTAATGTTCTATAGTCAAAGTTCTAATGGATTACGTCTTCTGCAATGTGACCCTTATAGACCTGAATGAGTGTATTCCCAATCCCTGTATGAATGGTGGTAACTGTGTGGATGGAGTACGAAACTACACATGTAACTGCATCTCAGTCCCTGAGGATGATGTATACTTCACAGGCAGGAACTGCGATACATGTGAGTATGCGAGGCACATGCACTTAACGTTAATGGAGCTTCATTGTGAAAGTTTATACTTCTTATCTTTGTGCTATACTCCACAGTGGTTGACAATCGGGTAGCCCCTTCTATCACCTCACAACCCTCAAGCATGACAGTTGAGCTGGGTGAGAGGATTACCCTAAGGTGCACTGCTGCTGGCAGTCCCACTCCTAACATTCGCTGGTTAAAGGACGGTATTCTGATTGAGGGCCCTCAGGCCATTGGAAATGAGTTTGTGATTGTAGAAGCAACGCCGCGTGTAAGAGGCTTTTACACATGTGAAGCCTTCAGCAGCTTTGGGAATCCAGCCCGTTCTGAAGAGGCACAAATTTTAATTCAAGGTTGGATGCATGAAAGATTGTCAGTCCTTTTGATTAAACTATACACAAGACTTATAATACATGTAATCTTATCTTATTGCAGGTATTGTCCAATTCCGGATTGACCTTGCATTTGTAGAAGGGAATGGCACTGTAAACAGAAGGAAACGTCAAGCCAGCAGTAACATTGCAGACGTAGTAAGTCGAAATCCTCGTAAATTGTGACTAATTAATTAACATGCTGTCTCCTTCAATTTCCATCCTTTGTTATCAAATTTTATAGTTACGCCTGCAAACAGTAAATCAACCTCTGTCTGTTGATGGAAACTTGACAGCCACTGTGTACTCAGTGGAGCCTGTTGTGGACAACTCCAGTGCAATCGTGATCACCGTAGCAACTAACAGTAGAGAATCACCCGCCACTCTCACTCAACAACTGATTAACCCTCTGCAGCAAATGCTGGAAGAAGTTGCTGACATCAATGAACAAATTTCCTTTACTATTGTGGCTTCTGAAAGATATGGTATGTTAGCAAGTCAGATTTAAGCATTGTATCTTACGTAAAGAGGGCTAGAAGTGATTTATGGCTCGAGCTGTGGGACCTAGCGGTTGTGGGTAGTATATGTATCATGCAACAAGACCCTCACACCAAGTGCCTAATTTTATTCATGCAAAGAACTCCTGGTCCACTTTGCATGAAAGCCAAACTGGCACTGCATTGACTTGCAAGAAATATACTGTAGTGTACGTATGTTAGAAGAATGAATGGATAAGTTCAAGGACCTGTTTTGGCCTTATCCACGCAGATGGCTGTCCTGGATTGCCAGAGTCAACCTGTGGGAATGTTGATCGTGTAACCTGGCCTGAGACTGAGATAGGCCAAGTAGCTTCAATCCCCTGTCCATGTGGAGTGAGTGACCCACTGATCCAACAACTGAGAGGCACTCGGAGATGTGTTGGTACTTTTAACAGTGGTGGAATGTGGGAGGAGCCACAGTGTAGTAGCTGTCAGTTCAGTAATACAAGACAGACACTGTGCCAACTTGATGAGGTGGGTGGGCACATGTGGATACTTGGAGGGGTGTAAGTGACTGTTGTAGTACCTGTGTATGACAACCATGGCATAGCTGATGTATAATTATGCTTAAAATGTATCTGCATAGTATTATGCATCCTCCAGTCTGTCATTGGGGCTCCTATTACTAATACATAATTATTCAGATTGACAGTCCTGCCCAGCTTGCCAATGTGCTAGTGAATGTGACTGATAACCCTGAAGAGATTGAGAGTGAGGATGTCTCCCTCACTGTGGGGTTGCTGGGCACTGTCACTAACTCCACTGAAGACTTGCAACAGGAAGATGTGAGTATACTCCCTTAAAGAACTATCGCTTTATGCATATAATCTAGAAGATGTTGCCTTCTATGACATTGCATAGGTTCAACTGGATGTCCTCTCAGTTGTGAGTAATGTGCAGCTAGTGCCTCCTGCTGCACTGCTTGCCAGCCAGGAACAGACTGAATCGTCTACAAGGTATATCTAAGGAATTGCAATACAACTTTCCATGAAAACTGGGTATAGTATATTATTACAAATTTGTGGTATGTTATGAAAAATTAACTACTATGAACTACTATAATATTTTTCATGTATATCCTTGAAGTGCATGTTTACAAATTATAATTCGTGCACCACATATAACAGTGCTAGAACTATGGCTAAGTATGCATAATGATGTATCTTTGTACGTACGTAAGTCAAACTACCAAAACTTAATTTCATTAATAGTCATACTATGATGAACTGTACAAGGTGGTACATATCATGCTCATTATTTGAAGCTGTACTCATACATGTTTTCACATCTGTTCATAGAATTTTGGAGGTGGTGGAAGATGTTCTGAATGTTGTTGAAGTGACTCCTGAGGAGCCATTTGAATTTGCTGCACCTGCTTTTGGTGTTCGTGTTGAGGACCCACCACAAGACTTAGGTGCAGAAGAGACATTTACACCAAACATTACAGCCCTCTTCAGCCGGATAATGAACAGCACATCAAGAATGCAAACAGAGACGATGCCAGAACTGCCGCCAGCAATGGTTACCCTGGGCTCTACTGTGCTACGTCCAGAGAATAATGAAAGTAGAGTGACAGTATCAACTTCCATATATGGAAGTGATTCATTATTTCAGCAGAGACAAAGTTTCATTGAGAGGACAAACCGTGAGAGGGAGCAAGTTGGTGGCATTGTGCTTGATGTAGTCTTGAGGCAAAATGGAAAAGTTGCAAATGTGTTTCGTCCTCCAAACAGCAATGTAGTACGTCCAAGCTTCACAAAGTCAGCGGTGAGCGAAGCATGCAATGTATCATTCCTGAATCAGATTTTATATTTTTTAATTTACTTATTTCTCTGTTGTTTGTCACAGGCATTATATTTATCACAATATGTAATATTGTAAAGATCAGTGTCAGTGTAGCCACTATGATATATATGCACAAAGTTTTGCTCACATATTTGTGTGCAGCTTGCAAGGGATTTTGGAAGCAACACAACCTGTCAATTTTGGAACTTCACTGCTGACGGTAAGAGTGCATTTTACAATAATGGCCATGCAATGCGCTACCTTATAAATAACTCTGCTGAAGCTGCACACAGACACACATGAGCACAGACTGATTTGGTGGTGTACAAAGGCTGTTAGGTCAATACATTAATCACGTAAAATGACAGGCAGGAAGTAGTGAAAGTCAATATCTTAACTGCTTTATCTCGGTACAAATTGCAGGTGGTTTCGGTGCATGGGACAGTCGAAACTGCCGAGTACTTGCTGAGACGGCAGAGGAAGTGGAATGTGGCTGTGATCACCTCACCCACTTTGCCATCCTCCTGGTGAGTATATACTCTGTTTTCAACAAATAGAATGGTTGACTGTAATCTATCTAGAGCTGATGTGGTCACTATTTAATGCATGAATCAAATGATTAGCGAGTAAACTAGTCAAAGATTAAATTAATTGTTGCCTTACACAATTAAAAGAAATTGCCAACTGTAGCAGCTGTACGTGTCCTCCTTTGCATCTCAATCTTATCTTATAAAGAAGCATTCAACTTACCTCCGTGTTCTTCCCATCCATCCCTCCTGTACAGGACATCAATCCTAACCCACCACCTCCTGGCCCGAACTCTCTAGCACTCACATGGGTATCCTATATTGGTACTGTGCTCTCCGTCATCAGCCTTGTCATCGTTATCATCACCTATTTTGGAAAAGAGTGAGTCCAAGTTAATATACTTTTGGGACTGAATAATTTATCAATATCTTACGTAGCTATGGGATAATGAATGATATTAGAGGTATATAAGGTGACTCTAACATTGGTTCAAGTGTACATATACACCATTACTAAGGGAACCGTGTTTACTCAGGTGTGCATTTCCTAAGTTTCCTTGGTAACGGTTAATATTATTATACCACACTTTCAGTGTATGTATCGGTGATATATCCCTTGGCCTTTGCCCACTGGAAATATCCCTTAATATCCCTTTGAAGTGTTGTATTTTACTTGGATAATAAGTCATTCTTATATACCATTAGCATCACATCTTCTGCTTGCATACTCTTTGCTTTCATTTCACTATTCAGGAAACTGAGGCAAACAGTCCATGCAAAGCTGCTAATCAACCTCTGCTTTGCTCTGGTTGGGCTGTACGTCACCTTCATCATCAGCACTGTCTCAACTGGTGTACCAGTGCTCTGTGGAGTGGTCTCTGCACTCATGCACTACTTCTTCCTAGCTGTGTTTTTCTGGATGGCAGCAGAAGCCATCCACTTATACAGGAAACTGGTGACTGTTTTCAAACCAGATATCACAAGCTATGTTGCCATTGCCATGGCAATTTGCTGGGGTAGGCTCTAAGTCCTTACTGACATGCTTACTGTTGAGTGAAATTGTTGCCTAAATCAACTGCTAATTTTTGTGCATATATATTCCATCCCTTGCAGTTATTCCCGGATTGATTGTGATTTTCTCGCTAGCCCCACATTACCAAAACTACATCCACACACGCTAGTAAGCAGTACACCGCATAAGAATGATTACCATTAATTTTCTTGTTTCTAAACTTTTTAGTAAAGTGTGATTATGTTCCTCCCTCTTTCCCTGTAGTTGCCGTGTATACTCCTATTCTTTCTGGATTGGTCTGATTATTCCTTTTGGCGTCATTTACATTATGAATTGGATTATATTTGTTCTCATTTTTGGCAATCTGTTGTGCCGGCCTAATGTTAAGAAGGAGATGGGCAACAAGGGAAACCTTCGCAGACTAAAGGAGAATTTTATAATCGCTCTTGGTTTGTCTCTTTTGTTTGGGATGGGCTGGGCTGTTGGCCTGCTAGCTAGCAGTGACCTTCCTGCTGGAGTACGCTACCCTGCAGAGTGGGTCTTCACCCTGGCAACTGCTTTCCTGGGTGTGTACCTCTTTGTACTGTACGTCATAAGGTCTGAAGAAGCACGCGAATTTTGGAAGCAACTGTTTCTCTGCAAGAAACCAATTAGTGGTGTATCTAGCGGCAACCTACGTACAACCAGCAGGACACGGCTGGGGACAGCATCATCCACACTCAGATCATGGAGTGATACCTTGAGTTTAAAAATGCTAAGGCGAGGCGGCAAGGCTTCTACCAGCATTAGTAGCACCCAGAAAAGCAACACAGCCACGAACGCCTCTACCAACCTCTACTCTTCTTCCAGCAGTACTGCAAGGATGGCAGACATCAACTCTTCTTACTTAGAGCCTTCCTCGGTGATAGGCAATCCTACAGCAAGGGCTACATCTCTCAAATCGCCACTAGATGAAATTGAACTGGACTGCAGGTATCCCGGTGAAGAACGGAGTATGACGGTCCCCAAGTCAGGTTTCCCTTCAGAGTTTCCTGTACCAGTAGATGTTGAGACCGAATCCTTAGTTGAAAGAATGAGTTTCCACGATGACGTAAACTTGATGACCTGCAACTCACTGTCACGCCAGTCAGACCCTCAGCTCCCTGTGACAGGTGGAGAAGACTACATGGAAGAAAGCAAGTTTGACTGAAGGGCATGGCACTGTTCAGTGCAATCAAATTGACTGCTAATTGATTCTCAGACAGAATAAGGCAATAACAATAATAGTTTTCTACAACCCAGATTTCAATAATAATGCAATTTAGCCAGGACAAACTACACTATATTATACTCTATATCTTGAGCCAGAATTCTTTGCACTAATTTTGCTTGCAATAAAATATCCTTTGTCTTTAGAGTTGACAGCTTTGGTGTTATTAGAGAGGTGCAATCTCTATATTAGCCTTCTAGCCATTGTTCTTATAAGGCCCATGATTAGAACTATAGCACCATGCACACTTGTGAACTGTGTCATTAGAAAGACTTTTAATTATTCATGCGTCTCTGTGCAGAGAGGAATGAGTGAGGCAGATGTGAACAAACACTGCCACGAACAAGCGGCTACGGACAATTAAGCATTTAACTCATTATAAACAAATTCTTTAACTGTGCATAGATATGCACACACACACACACACACACACACACACACACACACACACACACACACACACACACACACACACACACACACACACACACACACACACACACACACACACACACACACACACAAAATGTGCTGTGGCTACACCTCACTCAAGAAATATACTAACATAACACTGCATCTCCTGCAGAGATGTGAAGGAATGTATATACCCTTATTCATTGTACGTCCCCACCCACGCAGAAGGTAAGGTAATACAGTTGAGTCCCAACCCCTCACACCTGCACGTGTAGATATGCTATCTACTGATCTCCTTCAAGAAAGCAAAGTATTGTTCCCCCAACGCAACATGTTCTCCTTCGGTATTATAGTAACACGCATGCAATTGTTGACTGCATTCCTTTATCACCTTACTATGACCAACCTACACCAGATTGGCATGCACAGACAACTCATCCTAGTCTCAACTGTTAAACCAATTACAGAAACACTTGATGAATTAGCAGTATAAAGAGAGAACTGTTTCTATGGACATGCACATTATAATGAACAACACGTAATCATGTCAGTGAGTGAAGAATCAATGAAGAAAACACACACTATATACAGTATAAGTAAAATTATGGTGCGCGCGCACACACACACACACACAAACACCTAAGAGTGAACGCATGCACACACCCAGATCAACATACAAATGCACAAGTGCATGCACACACACACACACACACACACACACACACACACACACACACACACACACACACAACACACCTCTGCCAACCTCTACTCTTTCTCTACTGCAAAGAAGGCGGACATCACCTCTTCTTACTTAGAGCCTTCCTCAGTGATAGACAATCCTCTTAAATGCAATTGCTGCATATCCCAGTTTGCCACCGGTGGAAATTGAGCTGGCCTTTAGGTATCCTAGTAAAGAACCGAGTACAACTGGCCCCAAATCAGGTTTCCCTTCTAAGTTCCCCATACCAGTGGATGTTGAGACTGAATCCTTGCGTAAATCAGTGAGCTTCCATTCTGACATAACTTTGACGACCTTCAGTCTACTATTATCAAAGTCAAAATATCAGCTCCTTGGGACAGGTGGAGAAGATTACATTGAGGAAAGTAAGTTTGACTGAAGGGCATGGCACTGTTCATTGTAAGCAAAATGGTGGCTAACTGAATCTCAGAGAAGTTTACTAAAGAAAATTTTACAATCATGTACTATTAGTCTTGTGTGGTTATCTTATTCATTGCAATTATTCAAGTAAGCTACGTACTTAATTTGAATATGAAGGTATTGTGTGCAGCATTACTTTCATTATTTACTTCTGTTGTATTAATTGTAAGGCATGGGTATATATACTCTACTGATCATAAAGAAATTGCCTGGAGCGATGATGCAAAAGAGGCCTCAATGTCTTGATCAGTTTTGTAATGCAGAGTGGTCTTGCTCCATATGTAGTCTATTTACCCGTATATAAGCATGTACCAACAAGACTTATATTAATTAATAGATTTTGCATTATAATATATGTTACGCATATGCATATCTCTCTGTATGTATGTAGTCTGGGCAGGCATAAAAATATTTGGCAAGACCTGATGTGGGCTTGAATATTAAACATATGTCATTATACTTGTTTTAATGGACAGCCAACATATGCTAAATAGGGAAGACAAATAATTTATGTCAGCTACCACTTCCCATACTAGCTTGCTTGCACCTTGTTTCCCTTGACCTTTGCTGAAATGGCAAATGTTTCAGTGTGTTGCATAACATTTATGTAGAATTGCATCATATAAGGCAAAGCTATGCTGTCAGTATCTGAACCACAGGAAGTTATGTGTGGCTTCACCACTGAAAGTGGTGGCTATAAATAGGAGTGGTCACCCAAGCAGTGCTTGAGTACGTTAGGGGCAAAGCTGAGCAAGATGCAACATTTGAAGAACTCCTGTGTGCTCATCCTCATACTCATCAGTATCTTCATTACCCTCACTCACACCGCTCAGAGTCAGCAGCCTCCTCCCCCAGCCTTCCTGCTGCCAGAACCTGTACGGCTGCACCCTCAAGACCCTTCTGGTGTGGCTCTTCTGCAGGTAGCAGTTTGCTCAAATGGCAGCATTGTGGCCCCAGACATTGTCCCCAGTGATGTAGAATTCAATGCAACAGAAGGCATAGCTGGAGTTCCCAGTGATGCCACTGCCTTCTTTCTCTACCTTCGCAACGTTAGTGGAATAATCTCTAACGCAAGTATGAATGGATCAGTCTCTGCTGAGGGCAGTCTTACGGTTCAATGTCGTGATCCTGCTTCAGGCAAGGAATCTTTGCCTGCTTCATCAAGTTTTGTTGTCACAAACATATCACCCTTGCTACAAGAAGACCCATCTGAATTCCCTATTCTTATTAATACAACAGTTCCCGTCGGTCAGAGCATATTTCAGTTCAACTTTGAATATCTACCTAATTCCATATCAACAGTCGATGTGAGCTGATGCACACACAATATGCTTGTCCCCCTATCCAGTGTTAAAAGTGGTGAAGTTTCATAAATATTATCATTTTGAATAACATGAAGTCAGCCATATGCTCCAGTCCTGAACAGTTAGCTAGTGTTTGACATGCTAGTAAGTATAACCATACCCAAAAGGCCACATAAACATTTTGCATAATTTTCAACCCCTGCAAACAGCACTTTACGTTACCTGACCACTGAGACTCTGCTGACATTTATGCCAAGAACCTGGTATTAGTGTGTTCAGTGTGTATTATTGCACCACCTTTACTATCAGTCACACTTGCCATGATCAGAACAAGAGGTAAGAGCTTTAGCCTTCTGGCTACTGGCTCTGGAACAAGCAGGCGTTTTGTTGGTGGAAAGCATCCATGAAGTGACCAACTTCTTTCATTGTATTATAATTATCTCCAGATATGCATAACCCTATAACAAAACACCATACCCAAATGGTCACCTAAACCATTATAATAATTATAGGCTTGTTTTTCATTGCCCCTCCCCAACACATATATACCTGACCACTCTGGTGACATATATACCAAGCACCTGGTAATAGCTAACATGTTCGTTGTGTATTATTGCACCACCTTTACTGTCTGTCATACTTGCAATGACCAAAGAAGAGTTATGAGGTTTTAGGAAGTTGCCAGTCATTCACAAGGCTTGTAGGTCATGCTCCACCACTGTTAGGCTTCTGATGTGACATGATTTATAGTTATTATCTCTTCACCAAAGCACTAAAAGTTAAGTCATCTAGAGTATTTACCCACTTGGCTTGTTCGTAAAGCAGGTATCTTCCAGGTCTGGAATGCCATTCTTTGCATGCACATCCCATCTTTAGCCAGGATATTAAATGTATAGCTATATGACATGAATAATTAGACAGTTATCTCACAGTGCTGGGGTGTACATGAATTTCTGTATATCTGCGCTCATGCTGATGTGTAGGAATCTGTATAGCTACAAGCGCCATGAGCTAAGTAATACTTATGACGACTTGGCATATTTGAAAGGCATGCATGCAGGCAGAACTAGGTTGTTATCTTTCACACCTCTATATTCGGCTGGAATACAATGTGACTGCATGAAGAGATCCTGGGATCATGACAAATTAAGATGCTTTTTAGATGCTGTTATATCCAGGATGGTATGCAGTAAGCAACAACAACAACAACAGCAACAATAATATATATTATTACTAACTACATTATCTTTCCACATTTTAAACAGACATTTTGGAGAAATGTGGACCTTATAGTTGTGGCAGTTAAAATTCACTCTGACAGTGTGTGTTATAATCATCTTATCTATTGCAATCACGATACAGTCATTGCTATCTCTCATAAACTTCCGCAACTCTGTATCTTGGGAAGGTATATAAATGGCTTCTTTAGTCATGCTCCATTGCATGATATCTTATAACTGTGGAATGCAGAGAGTGAAGCGAATCAGCAAATCAGCTCACCCACAGTTGTGAGAGTGCATGTGTACAAAGAGATAGAGGAAGTGGTAATGTAGTAGTGTGCATATAGTAACACAAAGACTATGTAAGAATGAGCTGTTCACATATCCTAAATGTTTATCACGTATTTGGTTGTGTTCCTTCTTCACATGTTAGGGAATGCTTGGTTTTCCCACTGGTTGTCAGAGAGCAAACTGTTTAGCTTATGTCGAGTGGAGGATGATTGACAAATATACAATATATTTTGAACTGGTGGGAGCAGCTGAAGGATGGGTGGCTGTTGGTGTGTCAGCAGACCAGAGGATGGGCGGAGATGGTATCGATGATGTGTTTGCATGTCAGAGAGATGCAGTACAAGACTTTGTGTATGGTGCAGACACATACAACCCTCAAAGCACAAGAAGGAATATTCGTGATTCAGTAAGTGCAGTTGTGAGATTGGTAGCCAATATATATTATACTTAGAAGCTAAGTATTATGATATGTCATCCTTTACAATTGTTCCCATTCTCAGAACCAAACTACCGGATTCTTAGTCTTCTCATCCTTCAATAATGGACGCATTACATGTGGCATAATTCGAAGCATCTATGCAGAAAATGTGAACGAGGATAGGAATTTGAATGAACCTTCCTTCCTTCTCCTTGCTGTTGGCAATCAGAGAGGTACCCTATATGTTTAAGCCATCAATTCATGTCCACATCACCAGTAGACATTTGTAATCTAATGCTTGGTGACTATAATACATAATTTCAGTTAAGCCATCATTTCATGTCTACAGATAATGTTGTTCTGTGATGCCAATATAATTATAGTTGCTCTATTAATTTTACATTATGTGGCAGTTTCCGTTAAAATGCATTATATCATTGTGTGTCTGGTTTATATCTCCACTAAGGTGGCCCAAATGTAGTTCTGAATTATCATCTTACTTCGCGGTGGGCTTCTGCTGCTCCAATACACCTTACTGATGTCCATGTTGTACCAGTGGCTTCTTCAATTATTCCTCCATCATTTACACCAATTGCTACACCAACTGTTACTACAACTCCTCCCATTCAACAACAGGTCAGTACTTGCTTGCATCACCTCGTATAATTGTATGTCAGTACTTGTTACTGAGGTAGGTAGATTCTGTCAGGTTATAGGCATTTGCATAGCTCTCTCAATCTCTCAAATTTTTGCTTGCTGGTGCACTCTAGGAATTCTCCCTATGATTGTTTAAAATAGTTTATTCTATTGAAGACCTTTAAAAGAATATATGTCATTTCTTGTGTTCAACTGTTTATGGTCACTGTCATTGGATAATCTCATAGTCATAAAGAGAGGTTTGGTTGCAGATTGCGGTTCTTGACATATAGATGATATTAGCAACATCTTTTTCTGCTTAGCAATCTCCTCACAGTTTAGCTAGCCCACAATGGAGCTTTCTGTCAAAAACCTTCTCTATCATGGCCATGCATGCCACTGAAAGGTTTCTGTGCCTATTAAGTTCAGATTCAGATCCAAACAGGATAAATGATAATATTATGTTCTTGGTCTACGTAAGTCCATGCAGATCAATTTGTGTGTTCAGATTAGTTAACCCAGATTAGTGTTCTGAGTGAAGGTGTGACATTGCAGTACTGCAGGGGGAATTTTACAGGTTCCAACTGCAGGTTACAGGTTATGTTAGGTAGTCCCACAAGCAGGTGTTTTGTTTGGCAGAAAGCATCCAGAAGAGATATGAGGTTTTAGGAAGTTGCCAGTCATTCACAAGGCTTGTAGGTCATGCTCCACCACTGTTAGGCTTCTGCTGTGACATGATTCCAAGTTATCATCTCTTCACTAAAGCACTGAGAGTTCAGTCATTTATTCAACCCTTGGCTTGTTAAAAAAGCATGCAGGCTTCTTTCAGGTCTGGGATGGTATCCTTCGCACATTTCGTGTTTAGCCTGGATATAAGAGCCCCTGCATTGATATTGAAGTATTATGCTTCTTAGAGCATGTAATATCTTGGCTGACATATTTAAGAATTGTATTAATGTGTAGCTGTCCCGCCAATCTTGTATATACTTCACAAATTCTATTATCATCATTCCATCTTTAAATCATGCAGAGTTTCTTGATTAATGCAGACCTTGAATGTGACAGTTTGCTTCTCACTGCTGATTTTAGCACACACATTGTGTCGAAATAATCTTATCTATTGCATCATGATGCACTCACTGCTATCTGACTGTCATAACTTCTACTTATAGGATAGTCACGTCTAGTGCATGAATGGCTTCATCAGTCATGCTCCACCACAAGATGTACGTATTGAATGTCGAATTCAGGCAGTGAAGCGAGTCAGCCCACTAGTTCACGCACACTTGAGTGTACTGCAAAAAAGGCCAATTAGTTGCTCACAGACATGATAGTCGTAGATAGACACTACTTGGACAATGTCTCAGTCATAAGAGTGTGTGGTAACATTAAGCCTACGTAAGAATGAGCTGTTGATATATCCTAAATGTTTATCACGCATTTGGTTGTGCCCACGTTATAGGGAATGCTTGGTTTTCCCACCGGTTGTCAGAGAGCAAGCTGTAAAGCTTATGTCGAGTGGAGGATGATTGGCAGTGACAGAATATATTTTGAGTTGGAGGGAGCAGCTGAAGGATGGATGGCAGTTGGTGTGTCAGCAGACCAGAGGATGGGTGGAGATGGCATTGATGATGTGTTTGCATGTCAGAGAGATGCAGTACAAGACTTTGTGTATGGAGCAGACACATACAACCCTCAAAGCCAAATTCCAAGAGGGAATGTTCGTGATTCAGTAAGTGCAGTTGTGAGATTGGTAGCCGATAACAAAGTATTATGATATGTCATCCTTTACAATTGTTTCTATTCTCAGAACCAAACAATCGGATTCTTAGTCTTCTCATCCTTCAATAATGGACGCATCACATGTGGCATAATTCGAAGCATCTATGCAGAAAATGTGAACGAGGATAGGAATTTGAATGAACCTTCCTTCCTTCTCCTTGCTGTTGGCAATTTGAGAGGTACACTTTTACATTTAAACCTTCACTTCATGTCTACAGATAATGTAGTTCTGTGATGCCAATATAATTATAGTTGCACTATTAATTTTGTATTATGTGTCAGTTTCCGTTAAAATGCATTATATCATTGTCTGGTCTATATCTCCACTAAGGTGGCCCAAATGTAGTTCTGAGTTATCATTCTTCCTCTTCGCGGTGGGCTCCTGCTGCTCCAATACACCTTACTGGTGTCCCTGTTGTACGAGTGGCTTCTTCAGTTCTTCCATCAATTACACCAGCTGCTACACCAACTGTTACACCAACTCCTCCCATGCAACAACAGGTCAGTACATGCTTGCATCACCTTGTATATTGTATGTCAGTACTTGTACATAATGCTAGCAAACGTATATGCACAAATGTGTACTGCGTATCATGTTGTTTGTGTCAATGAAAATGATGCATGCGATTGGGAAGTAATAAATAGCGACCAATGTCAGTGTCCAAGACGGCCCTCGCTGACCATTGTCGCTAGAACCTGCTACAGTGAATATGAATGCAATTACAGTGGAACCTGTCTATGATGGTGACTGTTTTAGACAGCCACGTGCACCTCTCCAAAACAGCTAGCCTCCCTGACTCCCAATAGCACTAAAGCATATCGCCTTTGCTGACAAATGGCGGCATATATATTCAAATTTGAAAGGCGTGGTATACATGCAGGGGACACCTAACGTCCAGAAACAAATGACATTGAAATGTTCATACACACTGTTGATGAAGTACAGCAGCTCTGACATCACAAATGTACAATAATGAAGAAGTTGAGTGTATAAGTAATAATTAATCTTTAGCTTGCACCAAGCCTTCCATAGATTGATGACGGTTATTGTCATTATAGCCAATTCATAATCTCATTGCCATTTATCAGGCGAGTTACTACTAGCCTATATGTATACACATGTACATGTAGAAATGATTGGTCTAATACTGATCAGTTTCAATTATTGCATGTGTTCCTTCTTCACATGTTAGAGAATGCTTGGTTTTCCCGCCGGTTGTCAGAGAGCAAACTGTTTGGCTTATGTCGAGTGGAGGATGATTGGTAGTGACAGAATATATTTTGAGTTGGAGGGAGCAGCTGAAGGATGGGTGGCAGTTGGTGTGTCAGCAGACCGAGTGATGGGCGGAGATGGTATCGATGATGTGTTTGCATGTCAGAGAGATGCAGTACACGACTTTGTGTATGGAGCAGATACATACAATCCTCAAAGCCAAATTCCAAGAGGGAATGTTCATGATTCAGTAAGTGCAGTTGTGAGATTGGTAGCCGATCACGAAGTATTATGATATGTCATCCTTTACAATTGTTTCCATTCTCAGAACCAAACAATCGGATTCTTAGTCTTCTCATCCTTCAATAATGGACGCATCAGATGTGGCATAATTCGAAGCATCTATGCAGAAAATGTGAACGAGGATAGGAATTTGAATGAACCTTCCTTCCTTCTCCTTGCTGTTGGCAATTTGAGAGGTACACATTTTCAGTTAAGCCATCACTTCATGTCTACAGATAATGTAGTTCTGAGATGCCAATATAATTACAGTTGCTCTATTCATTATGTATTATGTGTCAGTTTCCGTGAAAATGCATTATATCATTATCTGGTCTATATCTCCACTAAGGTGGCCCAAATGTAGTTCTGAGTTATCATTCTCCCTCTTCGCGGTGGGCTCCTGCTGCTCCAATACACCTTACTGGTGTCCCTGTTCTACGAGTGGCTTCTTCAGTTCCTCCATCAATTACACCAGCTGCTACACCAACTGTTACACCAGCTCCTCCCATGCAACAACAGGTCAGTACTTGCTTGCATCATCTTGTATAATTATTGTATGTCAGTACTTGTTACTGAGGTATTTAGATTCAGTCAGGTCTGTTATAGGCATTTGCATAGCAACTGATCTCTCAAATCTTTGCTTGCTGGTGCACTCTAGGAATTCCCCCTATGATTGTTTAAAATAGTTTATTGTATTAAAGACCTTTAAAAGAATATATATCATTTCTTGTGCTCAACTGTTCATGGTCACTGTCATTGGTTAATCTCATAGTCATAAAGAGAGGTTTGGTTGCTGACTGCGGTTCTTGACATATTGATGACATAGGCGTAGGAACCATGGGGGCCAGGGGGGCCATGGCCCCCCCAGATTTCAAAAGAGGGGGACCAGGCCCCCATAGATTTTTAGCCTTGTCTCACTTCTGTAATCTATAATTTGGCTAGCAAGTGCTCAGACCATCTCACCAAAGTATACAGAGTGAGTCCACAGCATTTTCGTTCGCGCAGTTTTGAAAGGGTTCCTACGCCCCTGGATGATACTGGCAACATCTTTTCTACTTAGCAATCTTCTCACAGTTTAGCTAGCCCCCAATGGAGCTTTCTGTCAAAAACTTTCTCTATCATGGCCTTGCTTGCCACTGAAAGGTGTCTGTGCCTATTAAAGTCAGATTCAGATCCAAACAGGATAAATGATAATATCATGTTCTTGGTCTACGTAAGTCCATGCAGATCAATTTGTGTGTTCAGATTAGTTAATCCAGATTGGTGTTCTGAGTGAAGGTGTGACATTGCAGTACTGCAGGGGGAATTTTACAGGTTCCAACTGCAGGTTACAGATGATGTTAGGTAGTCCCACAAGCAGGTGTTTTGTTTGGCAGAAAGCATCCAGAAGAGATATGAGGTTTTAGGAAGTTGCCAGTCATTCACAAGGCTTGTAGGTCATGCTCCACCACTGTTAGGCTTCTGCTGTGATATGATTCCAAGTTATCATCTATACACTAAAGCACTAAGAGTTCAGTCATCTATTCAACCCTTGGCTTGTTAGAAAAGTATGCAGGCTTCTTTCAGGTCTGGGATGGTATCCTTCGCACATTTCGTATTTAGCCTGGATATAAGAGCCCCGGCATTGATATTGAAGTATTATGCTTCTTAGAGCATGTTATATCTTGGCTGTCTTATTTAAGAATTGTATTAATGTGTAGCTGCCCCGCCAATCTTGTATATACTTCACAAATTCCATATCATCATTCCACTTTCAAATCATGCAGAGTTTCTGGATTAATGCAGACCTTGAATGTGATTCAACAGTTTGCTTCTCACTGCTGATTTTAGCACACACATTGTGTCGAAATAATCTTATCTATTGCATCATGATGCACTCACTGCTATCTGACTGTCATAACTGCTACTTATAGGGTAGTCACGTCTAGTGCATGAATGGCTTCATCAGTCATGCTCCACCACAAGATATACATATTGAATATCGAATTGAATTCAGGCTGTGAAGCGAGTCAGCACACTAGTTCACGCACACTTGAGTGTACTGCAATAAATGTCATTTAGTTGCTCACAGACATATGATAGTTGTAGATAGACACTACTTGGACAATGTCTCAGTCATAAGAGTGTGTGGTAACATTAAGCCTACGTGGGAATGAGCTGTTGATATATCCTAAATGTTTATCACGTATTTGGTTGTGTCCACATTATAGGGAATGCTTGGTTTTCCCGCCGGTTGTCAGAGAGCAAGCTGTATAGCTTATGTCAGGTGGAGGATGATTGGCAGTGATAGAATATACTTTGAGTTGGAGGGAGCAGCTGAAGGATGGGTGGCAGTTGGTGTGTCAGCAGACCAGAGGATGGGTGGAGATGGTATCGATGATGTGTTTGCATGTCAGAGAGATGCAGTACACGACTTTGTGTATGGAGCAGACACATACAACCCTCAAAGCCAAATTCCAAGAGGGAATGTTCATGATTCAGTAAGTGCAGTGGTGAGATTGGTAGCCGATCACGAAGTATTATAATATGTCATCCTTTACAATTGTTCCCATTCTCAGAACCAAACAATCGGATTCTTAGTCTTCTCATCCTTCAATAATGGACGCATCACATGTGGCATAATTCGAAGCATCTATGCAGAAAATGTGAACGAGGATAGGAATTTGAATGAACCTTCCTTCCTTCTCCTTGCTGTTGGCAATTTGAGAGGTACCCATTTTCAGTTAAGCCATCAACTCATGTCTACAGATAATGTTGTTCTGTGATGCCAATATAATTATAGTTGCTCTATTCATTTTGTATTATGTGGCAGTTTCCGTTAAAATGCATTATATCATTGTCTGGTCTATATCTCCACTAAGGTGGCCCAAATGTAGTTCTGAGTGCTCATTCTCCCTCTTCGCGGTGGGCTTCTGCTGCTTCAATACACCTTACTGGTGTCCCTGTTCTACGAGTGGCTTCTTCAGTTCCTCCATCAATTACACCAGCCGCTCCACCAACTGTTACACCAACTCCTCCCATGCAGCGACAGGTTAGTACATGCTTGCATCACCTTGTATATTGTATGTCACTACTTGTACATAATGCTAGCAAACGTATATGCACAAATGTGTACTGTGTGTCATGTACGTTGTTTGTGTCAATAAAAATGATGCATGCGACTTGGTAGTGATAAATAGCGACCAATGTCAGTGTCCAAGAAGGCCCTCGCTGACCATTGTCGTCGCTAGAATCTGCTACAGTGAATATGAATGCAATTACAGTGGAACCTGTCTATGATGGTGACTGTTTTAGACAGACGCCTCTCCAAAACAGCCAGCCTCCCTGGCCCCCAATAGCACTAAAGCATATCGCCTTTGCTGACAAATGGCTGCTTACATATTCAAATTTGCAAGGCGTGGTATACATGCAGGGGACACCTAACGTCCAGAAACAAATGACATTGAAATGTTCATACACACTGTTGATGAAGTACAGCAGCTCTGACATCACAAATGTACAATAATGAAGAAGTTGAGTGTATAAGTAATAATTAATCTTTAGCTTGCACCAAGCCTTCCATAGATTGATGACGGTTATTGTCATTATAGCCAATTCATAATCTCATTGCCATTTATCAGGCGAGTTACTACTAGCCTATATGTATACACATGTACATGTAGAAATGATTGGTCTAATACTGATCAGTTTCAATTATTGCATGTGTTCCTTCTTCACATGTTAGAGAATGCTTGGTTTTCCCGCCGGTTGTCAGAGAGCAAGCTGTATAGTTTATGTCGAGTGGAGGATGATTGGGAGTGATAGAATATACTTTGAGTTGGAGGGAACAGCTGAAGGATGGGTGGCTGTTGGTGTGTCAGCAGACCAAGTGATGGGTGGAGATGGCATTGATGATGTGTTTGCATGTCAGAGAGATGCAGTACACGACTTTGTGTATGGAGCAGACACATACAACCCTCAAAGCCAAATTCCAAGAGGGAATGTTCGTGATTCAGTAAGTGCAGTTGTGAGATTGGTAGCCGATCACGAAGTATTATGATATGTCATCCTTTACAATTGTTCCCATTCTCAGAACCAAACTATCGGATTCTTAGTCTTCTCATCCTTCAGTAATGGACGCATCTCATGTGGCATAATTCGAAACATCTATGCAGAAAATGTGAACGAGGATAGGAATTTGAATGAGCCTTCCTTCCTTCTCCTTGCTGTTGGCAATTTGAGAGGTACACTTTTACATTTAAGCCATCACTTCATGTCTACAGATAATGTTGTTCTGTGATGCCAATATAATTATAGTTGCTCTATTCATTTTGTATTATGTGGCAGTTCCCATTAACACGCATTATATCATTGTCTGGTTTATATCTCCACTAAGGTGGCCCAAATGTAGTTCTGAGTTATCATTTTTCCTCTTCGCGGAGGGCTTCTGCTGCTCCAATACACCTTACTGGTGTCCCTGTTCTACCAGTGGCTTCTTCAGTTCCTCCATCAATTACACCAGCTGCTACACCAACTGTTACACCAACTCCTCCCATTCAACAACAGGTCAGTATATGCTTTGCATCACCTCGTTTATTGTATGTCAGTACTTGTACATAATGCTAGCAAACGTATATGCACAAATGTGTACTGCGTGTCATGTTGTTTGAGTCAATGAAAATGATACATGCAATTGGGAAGTGATAAATAGCGACCAATGTCAGTGTCCAAGACGGCCCTCGCTGACCATTGTCACTAGAACCTGCTACAGTGAATATGAATGCAATTACAGTGGAACCTGTCTATGAAGGTGACTGTTTTAGACAGCCGCCTCTCCAAAACAGCTAGCCTCCCTGACCCCCAATAGCACTAAAGCATATCGCCTTTGCTGACAAATGGCTGCTTACATATTCAATTTTGAAAGGCGTGGTATACATGCAGGGGACACCTAACGTCCAGAAACAAATGACATTGAAATGTTCATACACGCCGTTGATGAAGTACAGCACCTCTGACATCACAAATATACAATAATAAATAAGTTAAGTGTATAAGTAACATTTTGTATTTAGTCAGGATATAAGAGCCCCTGCATTGATATTGAAGTATTATGCTTCTTAGTGCATGTTATATCTTGGTTGACGTATTTAAGAATTGTATTAATGTGTAGCTGCCCCGCCAATCTTGTATATACTTCACAAATTCTATATCATCATTCCACTTTCAAATCATGCAGAATTTCTGGATTAATGCAGACCTTGAATGTGATTCGACAGTTTGCTTCTCACTGCTGATTTTAGCACACACATTGTGTTTAAATAATCTTATCTATTGCATCATGATGCACTCACTGCTATCTGACTGTCATAACTTCTAATTATAGGGTAGTCATGTCTAGTGCATGAATGGCTTCATCAGTCATGCTCCACCACAAGATGTACGTATTGAATATCGAATTGAATACAGGCTGTGAAGCGAGTCAGCACACTAGTTCACGCACACTTGAGTGTACTGCAAAAAATGTCATTTAGTTGCTCACAGACATATGATAGTTGTAGATAGACACTACTTGGACAATGTCTCAGTCATAAGAGTGTGTGGTAACATTAAGCCTACATGGGAATGTGCTGTTGATATATCCTAAATGTTTATCACGTATTTGGTTGTGTCCACATTTTAGGGAATGCTTGGTTTTCCCGCCGGTTGTCAGAAAGCAAGCTGTATAGCTTATGTCGAGTGGAGGATGATTGGCAGTGATAGAATATACTTTGAGCTGGAGGGAACAGCCAATGGATGGGTGGCTGTTGGTGTGTCAGCAGACCGAGTGATGGGTGGAGATGGTATCGATGATGTGTTTGCATGTCAGAGAGATGCCACAACTGATGTGGTGTATGCCCAGGACACATTCAATCCTCAGAACCAAGCAACTAGAGGGAATATGCGTGATTCAGTAAGTATATATCATGATGTGAATGGAAGTAGACAGTGCAGTTTAACAGTAGGCTTCCTATACCTTTCCAACCTGCTATTAGAACCAAAATGGATTCCAATTGATCAGCTCATCCTTCAGTGGTGGACGAATCTTCTGCACATTCACTCGGAGCATCCTCGCAGATAATGTGAATGAGGACAGGAATTTGGCTCAGAGTGCCTTTCTTCTCCTTGCTCTCAGTGATACAAGAGGTATTTGCGTTTATCTTCAAATGCAGTGTGCATCTTGATATCACCTGAAATGTCACACACGTCACCACCATTGTATAGTTGTACTCCTCTTGCAGTGACTGTGACAAGTTACTGTTTGATTTCACTGCCTAGCTCCAACAGGCCAAGACGTTGTCCTTGCTGCACATGCCAATAATGCAAGGTGGGCTTCTGCTGCCCAAGTGGTTTTGGCACCTCCCAAGGTGAGTACATTCACGTCAAGAGTATTTCTTTCTACTAGCTAAACATATGTGAGGGTCGTCAATAGAAATCGCGCCTTAACGCATTTGGCCAATTTTGACACTTTTCACTATTTAGGTAGCCACAAGTATCCTTTGAACGTTCAACAAGTTTGAAGTGAATCCGCACTTCTATTGACGAGAAATCGTCAGTTGAACAAACCCCCCTCGCCACTTTATTTACATACACAGGATACAAAATAGCAATAAAAATGGCGACGTGTTGTTCACTCCTGTCTAATTTCGTCCGATTTTCCATTGTATTGTTGTTTTTCAATGCTATAACAGCAGTTGTCGTGTAGTATAGTGATAATGAGCCTGTTAGTAGATGGATACTGACATTTCCAGCTATGAGAAGCCCATTCAGAGAACTGCAAGTGGACTTGGAATATACCAGTTCAGGGCCGACTTCTACCATCAAAAGGTACAAATTGTGCTGTTAATTACGAAACTCTGTGACGATATTGTTGAATGCCACTTTTTGTTTCTTGAAACTTGCCAATTTTCAGTGGCCATCTTCCGAGAATGCTGATTCGTGCTAAGGTGCGATTTCTACTGGCGACACTCACATATATTATAGCTGAAGATAGCTGCAATTTATATTGCTTCAATGTGCATAGTTGTACAGCTATCTGATGAGAAACAATTTAGTTGTCTTCTTTGGAATTGTCAACTTAATCTACAATAATTTAAATTGGTAAATTCATATAATTCCTTGTTAGCTTGAATGCAAATTTCATTGATCAATGTGGGAGTTTTGAACCCAAAATATAGTGAGTGATAGACCACATCTGCTACAGTATGTACAAGGAAATTCGTTAATTGACTAAAATTACTGGTGGAAAGAAATTGACACCAAACACACTACAGTAGAACCTTTCTAAGATGCATGGTCACTGTGTTAGGCAGCCACCTCCCTAAAACAGCCAGCATCAATAGCACTAAATCCCATGCAATCTACCTCTGTAGGGCAGCAACCTCTCTATAAAGGTTATGCAGTTAGAACTGGCTCATAAGCGGTTGTCTTGGGTGGGTTTCACTGTAGCCTTCTACAGATGATAGAGTTGAATCATAGTGTTCCATTTTCTTCTACTACACTGAGGCATTTAAAGAGGCACATGATAATTGCTTCTTTGAAACAGTGGTATGTAATCCAAACGTGTTTTTGTCAACACCATAGTAAGTTGTCCTCATACTCACTATAATTACATATCAGTTTAAAATAGGTTGTAATTTAGCAAGCAAACACTTGCAGCACTAATTGCACACGTGACTGTACTTTAGTGGTGTTCTTCAGTTATTGCAATGCTAAGTGTGAGCCACTTTCTAGCTACAGCCTTTCTTTGTTTCTACAGTGTTTCTGTCAGTCCTGTGCAGTGATTTTCTACTTCATACTATTTTAAACAATCTCTTCGAATCTATATGCATGCATGTAGCGGTTTCCAAAGAATATGTATAGTGTCTGCATACCACAGATACTTGTATACTTACTCCTCTAACAGATACCAGTGTTCGCTGAAGTCTCCAATTTGACGGCCGATTCTCCTTTCATTATTGAAAATGGTCCACATGGCAATGAATCTCACTTGGTTGTGAATGGAATCCAAACATGTTTTTGTCAACACCAATACTAGGTTGTCCTCATTCTCACTATAATTACATATCAGTTTAAAATAGGTTGTAATTTAGCAAGCAAACACACGCAGCACTAATTGCACACACGACAGTACCAATTATACATGTATAATAGGTGATGGCCACTAAAACATACAAGGGTAACAAACAGCTGCTAATAACTGCTACATATAACAGCTTTTGTACAACATTAATGATAGATATGGCTAGTGTAATTAAAGCAAGCCTATCCTCTGTTTTGTATTCGCCACTGACATTGACAATTAACTGCATAGTTATTGAAACGTTTTGCTTTCATTTATTTAAGTCTTGGCTAGTGAAATTTGGTGATAGATAGATACGCATGTCAATACCTAGCCACACAGGAGTCTTCGCATGACACCATGAACTAGTCACACTTGCCAGCCAGTCCTATAGAGTTTACAAGATTGAACCTGTCTGCACATTATAACCACACTGTATTGTAATTCCTATATTATACATGTTGCTCCATGGCCGTGCTGTTTGGTGTCGTAGGCATGAGTAAAAAATCATGATCGAGATCGGCTGTCCAACTTGGGACTATAGTTGGACCTATCGTAGTTTGCAGTATTTACCACTGCAACCTACAACCGCTTTTTGATGACATGCTTAATTTCACTGAGTGAGCATTAATTAAATACTAAACAGTTATTCATATTAAGAAAGTATAGGCTGAGGTTCAAAATTTGAGGGTCTTCTTCAGCTCCCAATGCCACACAGCGTCTACATGCTTGTTAGTGTCCTGTAACTGCCAGCTTATTATTCCATAGCTTTGCTGATCAGTAGCCATCACCTTAGACAGACAGAAGCCTAGGATCGCTAACCTTTCATTTTTATTCATTACTGCATTGTCACCAATTCATGTGTTAGGGAATGCTTGGCTTTCCTGCTGGTTGTGACAGAGCTATCTGTACAGCTTACATTCAGTGGACAGTGGTATCCAACAATGTTGTACAGTTTGAACTGGAGGGAGCAGCCGATGGATGGGTGGCTATTGGTGTGTCAGCAGACCGAGTGATGGGTGGAGATGGTATCGATGATGTGTTTGCATGTCAGAGAGATGCCACAACTGATGTGGTGTATGCCCAGGACACATTCAATCCTCAGAACCAATCACCCAGAGGGAATATGCGTGATTCAGTAAGTATCATGATGTGAATGGAAGTAGACAGTGCAGTTTAACAGTACACTTCCTATACCTTTCCAACCTGCTATTAGAACCAAAATGGATTCCAACTGATCAGCTCATCCTTCAGTGGTGGACGAATCTCCTGCACATTCACTCGGAGTATCCTTGCAGATAATGTGAATGAGGACAGGAATTTGGCTCAGAGTGCCTTTCTTCTCCTTGCTCTCGGTGATACAAGAGGTATTTGCGTCTATCTTCAAATGCAGTGTGTATTCTGATATCACCTGAAATGTCACACACATGTCACCATCATTGTATAGCTGTACTCCTCTTGCAGTGACTGTGACAAGTTACTGTTTGATTTCACTGCATATATAGCTCCAACAGGCCAAGACGTTGCCCTTGCTGCACATGCCAATAATGCAAGGTGGGCTTCTGCTGCCCAAGTGGTTTTGGCACCTCCCATGGTGAGTACATTCATGTCAAGAGTATTTCTTTCTACTAGCTAAACATATATTATAGCCGAAGATAGCTGCAATATATTGCTTCAATGTGCATAGTTGTACAGCTATCTGATGAGAAACAATTTAGTTGTCTTTTTTGGAATTGTCAACTTAATCTACAACAATTTAAAATGGTAATTTCATATAATTCTTTGTTAATAGCTTGAATGTTAATTTCATTGATCAATGTGGGAGCTTTGAACCCAAAAAGTAGTGAGTGATAGACCACATCTGCTACAGTATGTACAAGGAAATTCATTAATTGACTAAAATTACTGGTGGAAAGAAATTGACACCAAACACACTACAGTAGAACCTTTCTAAGATGCATGGTCACTGTGTTAGGCAGCCACCTCCCTAAAACAGCCAGCATCAATAGCACTAAATCCCATGCAATCTACCTCTGTAGGGCAGCAACCTCTCTATAAAGGTTATGTATTTAGAACTGCATGGCTCATAGGCGGTTGTCTTGGGTGGGTTTCACTGTAGCCTTCTACAGATGATAGAGTTGAATCATAGTGTTCCATTTTCTTCTACTACACTGAGGCATTTAAAGAGGCACATGATAATTGCTTCTTTGAAACAGTGATATGTAATCCAAACGTGTTTTTGTCAACACCAATACTAGGTTGTCCTCATTCTCACTATAATTACATATCAGTTTAAAATAGGTTGTAATTTAGCAAGCAAACACACGCAGCACTAATTGCACACACGACAGTACCAATTATACGTGTATAATAGGTGATGGCCACTAAAACATACAAGGGTAACAAACAGCTGCTAATAACTGCTATATATAACAGCTTTCGTACAACGTTAATGATGGATATGGCTAGTGTAATTAAAGCAAGCCTATCCTCTGTTTTGTATTCGCCACTGACGATGACAATTAACTCCATAGTTGTTGAAATGTTTTGCTTTCATTTAATCAAGTCTTGGCTATTGCGAAGTTCGGTGATAGATATGCATGTCAATACCTAGCCACACAGGAGTCTTCGCATGACACCATGAACTAGTCACACTTGCCAGCCAGTCCTATAGAGTTTACAAGATTGAACCTGTCTGCACATTATAACCACACTGTATTGTAATTCCTATATTATACATGTTGCTCCATGGCCGTGCTGTCTGTTGCCATATGAGTAAAAAATCATGATTGAGATCGGCTGTCATACTTGGGACTATAGTTGGACCTGTCGTAGTTTGCAGTATTTACCACTGCAGCCTACAACTGCTTTTTGATGACATGCTTAATTTCACTGAGTGAGCATTAGATACCGAACAGTTATTCATATTAATAAGTATAGGCTGAGGTTCAAAATAAATAGTGACCAATGTCAGTGTCCAAGACGGCCCTCGCTGACCATTGTCGCTAGAACCTGCTACAGTGAACATGAATGCAATTACAGTGGAACCAGTCTATGATGGTGACTGTTTTAGGCAGCCACGTGCACCTCTCCAAAACAGCCAGCCTCCCTGACCCCCAATAGCACTAAAGCATATCGCCTTTGCTGACAAATGGCTGCTTACATATTCAAATTTGAAAGGCGTGGTATACATGCAGGGGACACCTAACGTCCAGAAACAAATGACATAGAAATGTTCATACATGCTGTTGATGAAGTACAGCAGCTCTGACATCACAAATATACAATAAGAAATAAGTTGAGTGTATAAGTAATAATTAATCTTTAGCTTGCACCAAGCCTTCCATAGATTGATGACGGTTAATGTCATTATAGCCAATTCATAATCTCATTGCTATTCATCAGGTGAGTTACTACTAGCCTATATGTATACACGTGTACATGTAGAAATGATTGGTCTAATACTGATCAGTTTCAATTATTGCATGTGTTCCTTCTTCACATGTTAGGGAATGCTTGGTTTTCCAGCCGGTTGTCAGAGAGCAAACTGTTTGGCTTATGTCGAGTGGAGAATGATTGGTAGTGACAGAATATATTTTGAGTTGGAAGGAGCAGCTGAAGGATGGGTGGCTGTTGGTGTGTCAGCAGACCGAGTGATGGGCGGAGATGGTATCGACGATGTGTTTGCATGTCAGAGAGATGTAGGACAAGACTTTGTGTATGGAGCAGACACATACAATGCTCAAAGCACAAGACAGAATATTCGTGATTCAGTGAGTGGAGTTGTGAGATTGTTAGCCGACATAATTATACTTAGAAGTATTATGATATGTCATCCTTTACAATTGTTCCTATTCTCAGAACCAAACTATCGGATTCTTAGTCTTCTCATCTTTCAATAATGGACGCATCACATGTGGCATAATTCGAAGCATCTATGCAGAAAATGTGAATGAGGATAGGAATTTGAATGAACCTTCCTTCCTTCTCCTTGCTGTTGGCAATTTGAGAGGTACACTTTTACATTTAAGCCATCAATTTATGTCTACAGATAATGTTGGTCTCTGATGCCAATAAATAGTTGCCCTATTATTTTTGTATTTTGTGGCAGTCTCCGTTAAATACGTTATGTCACTGTCTGCTTGGCTTATATCCCCCCCCTAAGGTGGCCCAAATGTTGTCCTTAGTTTTCATTCTTCGCGGTGGGCTTCTGATGCTGCAACACACCTTACTGGTGTCCCTGTTGTACGAGTGGCTTCTTCAGTTCTTCCATCAATTACACCAGCTGCTACACCAACTGTTACACCAACTCCTCCCATGCAACAACAGGTCAGTACATGCTTGCATCACCTTGTATATTGTATGTCAGTACTTGTACATAATGCTAGCAAACGTATATGCACAAATGTGTACTGCGTATCATGTTGTTTGTGTCAATGAAAATGATGCATGCGATTGGGAAGTAATAAATAGCGACCAATGTCAGTGTCCAAGAAGGCCCTCGCTGACCATTGTCGCTAGAACCTGCTACAGTGAATATGAATGCAATTACAGTGGAACCTGTCTATGATGGTGACTGTTTTAGGCAGCCACGTGCACCTCTCCAAAACAGCCAGCCTCCCTGACTCCCAAATAGCAATAAAGCACATCGCCTTTGCTGACTAATGGCTGCTTATATATTCAAATTTGTAAGGTATGGTATACATGCAGGGGACACCTAACGTCCAGAAACTAATGGCTTAGAAATGTTCATACACACTGTTGATGAAGTACAGCAGCTCTGACATCACAAATGTACAATAATGAAGAAGTTGAGTGTATAAGTAATAATTAATCTTTAGCTTGCACCAAGCCTTCCATAGATTGATGACGGTTATTGTCATTATAGCCAATTCATAATCTCATTGCCATTTATCAGGCGAGTTACTACTAGCCTATATGTATACACATGTACATGTAGAAATGATTGGTCTAATACTGATCAGTTTCAATTATTGCATGTGTTCCTTCTTCACATGTTAGAGAATGCTTGGTCTTCCCGCCGGTTGTCAGAGAGCAAACTGTTTGGCTTATGTCGAGTGGAGGATGATTGGTAGTGACAGAATATATTTTGAGTTGGAGGGAGCAGCTGAAGGATGGGTGGCAGTTGGTGTGTCAGCAGACCGAGTGATGGGCGGAGATGGTATCGATGATGTGTTTGCATGTCAGAGAGATGCAGTACACGACTTTGTGTATGGAGCAGATACATACAATCCTCAAAGCCAAATTCCAAGAGGGAATGTTCATGATTCAGTAAGTGCAGTTGTGAGATTGGTAGCCGATCACGAAGTATTATGATATGTCATCCTTTACAATTGTTCCCATTCTCAGAACCAAACAATCGGATTCTTAGTCTTCTCATCCTTCAATAATGGACGCATCAGATGTGGCATAATTCGAAGCATCTATGCAGAAAATGTGAACGAGGATAGGAATTTGAATGAACCTTCCTTCCTTCTCCTTGCTGTTGGCAATTTGAGAGGTACACATTTTCAGTTAAGCCATCACTTCATGTCTACAGATAATGTAGTTCTGTGATGCCAATATAATTACAGTTGCTCTATTCATTTTGTATTATGTGTCAGTTTCCGTGAAAATGCATTATATCATTATCTGGTCTATATCTCCACTAAGGTGGCCCAAATGTAGTTCTGAGTTATCATTCTCCCTCTTCGCGGTGGGCTCCTGCTGCTCCAATACACCTTACTGGTGTCCCTGTTCTACGAGTGGCTTCTTCAGTTCCTCCATCAATTACACCAGCTGCTACACCAACTGTTACACCAGCTCCTCCCATGCAACAACAGGTCAGTACTTGCTTGCATCATCTTGTATAATTATTGTATGTCAGTACTTGTTACTGAGGTATTTAGATTCAGTCAGGTCTGTTATAGGCATTTGCATAGCAACTGATCTCTCAAATCTTTGCTTGCTGGTGCACTCTAGGAATTCCCCCTATGATTGTTTAAAATAGTTTATTGTATTAAAGACCTTTAAAAGAATATATATCATTTCTTGTGCTCAACTGTTCATGGTCACTGTCATTGGTTAATCTCATAGTCATAAAGAGAGGTTTGGTTGCTGACTGCGGTTCTTGACATATTGATGACATAGGCGTAGGAACCATGGGGGCCAGGGGGGCCATGGCCCCCCCAGATTTCAAAAGAGGGGGACCAGGCCCCCATAGATTTTTAGCCTTGTCTCACTTCTGTAATCTATAATTTGGCTAGCAAGTGCTCAGACCATCTCACCAAAGTATACAGAGTGAGTCCACAGCATTTTCGTTCGCGCAGTTTTGAAAGGGTTCCTACGCCCCTGGATGATACTGGCAACATCTTTTCTACTTAGCAATCTTCTCACAGTTTAGCTAGCCCCCAATGGAGCTTTCTGTCAAAAACTTTCTCTATCATGGCCTTGCTTGCCACTGAAAGGTGTCTGTGCCTATTAAAGTCAGATTCAGATCCAAACAGGATAAATGATAATATCATGTTCTTGGTCTACGTAAGTCCATGCAGATCAATTTGTGTGTTCAGATTAGTTAATCCAGATTGGTGTTCTGAGTGAAGGTGTGACATTGCAGTACTGCAGGGGGAATTTTACAGGTTCCAACTGCAGGTTACAGATGATGTTAGGTAGTCCCACAAGCAGGTGTTTTGTTTGGCAGAAAGCATCCAGAAGAGATATGAGGTTTTAGGAAGTTGCCAGTCATTCACAAGGCTTGTAGGTCATGCTCCACCACTGTTAGGCTTCTGCTGTGATATGATTCCAAGTTATCATCTATACACTAAAGCACTAAGAGTTCAGTCATCTATTCAACCCTTGGCTTGTTAGAAAAGTATGCAGGCTTCTTTCAGGTCTGGGATGGTATCCTTCGCACATTTCGTATTTAGCCTGGATATAAGAGCCCCGGCATTGATATTGAAGTATTATGCTTCTTAGAGCATGTTATATCTTGGCTGTCTTATTTAAGAATTGTATTAATGTGTAGCTGCCCCGCCAATCTTGTATATACTTCACAAATTCCATATCATCATTCCACTTTCAAATCATGCAGAGTTTCTGGATTAATGCAGACCTTGAATGTGATTCAACAGTTTGCTTCTCACTGCTGATTTTAGCACACACATTGTGTCGAAATAATCTTATCTATTGCATCATGATGCACTCACTGCTATCTGACTGTCATAACTGCTACTTATAGGGTAGTCACGTCTAGTGCATGAATGGCTTCATCAGTCATGCTCCACCACAAGATATACATATTGAATATCGAATTGAATACAGGCTGTGAAGCGAGTCAGCACACTAGTTCACGCACACTTGAGTGTACTGCAAAAAATGTCATTTAGTTGCTCACAGACATATGATAGTTGTAGATAGACACTACTTGGACAATGTCTCAGTCATAAGAGTGTGTGGTAACATTAAGCCTACGTGGGAATGAGCTGTTGATATATCCTAAATGTTTATCACGTATTTGGTTGTGTCCACATTATAGGGAATGCTTGGTTTTCCCGCCGGTTGTCAGAGAGCAAGCTGTATAGCTTATGTCGAGTGGAGGATGATTGGGAGTGATAGAATATACTTTGAGTTGGAGGGAACAGCTGAAGGATGGATGGCAGTTGGTGTGTCAGCAGACCAAGTGATGGGTGGAGATGGCATTGATGATGTGTTTGCATGTCAGAGAGATGCAGTACACGACTTTGTGTATGGAGCAGACACATACAACCCTCAAAGCCAAATTCCAAGAGGGAATGTTCGTGATTCAGTAAGTGCAGTTGTGAGATTGGTAGCCGATCACGAAGTATTATGATATGTCATCCTTTACAATTGTTCCTATTCTCAGAACCAAACAATCGGATTCTTAGTCTTCTCATCCTTCAATAATGGACGCATCACATGTGGCATAATTCGAAGCATCTATGCAGAAAATGTGAACGAGGATAGGAATTTGAATGAACCTTCCTTCCTTCTCCTTGCTGTTGGCAATTTGAGAGGTACCCATTTTCAGTTAAGCCATCAACTCATGTCTACAGATAATGTTGTTCTGTGATGCCAATATAATTACAGTTGCTCTATTCATTTTGTATTATGTGGCAGTTTCCGTTAAAATGCATTATATCATTGTCTGGTTTATATCTCCACTAAGGTGGCCCAAATGTAGTTCTGAGTGCTCATTCTCCCTCTTCGCGGTGGGCTTCTGCTGCTTCAATACACCTTACTGGTGTCCCTGTTCTACGAGTGGCTTCTTCAGTTCCTCCATCAATTACACCAGCCGCTCCACCAACTGTTACACCAACTCCTCCCATGCAGCGACAGGTTAGTACATGCTTGCATCACCTTGTATATTGTATGTCACTACTTGTACATAATGCTAGCAAACGTATATGCACAAATGTGTACTGCGTGTCATGTACGTTGTTTGTGTCAATAAAAATGATGCATGCGACTTGGTAGTGATAATTAGCGACCAATGTCAGTGTCCAAGAAGGCCCTCGCTGACCATTGTCGTCGCTAGAATCTGCTACAGTGAATATGAATGCAATTACAGTGGAACCTGTCTATGATGGTGACTGTTTTAGACAGACGCCTCTCCAAAACAGCCAGCCTCCCTGGCCCCCAATAGCACTAAAGCATATCGCCTTTGCTGACAAATGGCTGCTTACATATTCAAATTTGAAAGGCGTGGTATACATGCAGGGGACACCTAACGTCCAGAAACAAATGACATTGAAATGTTCATACACGCCGTTGATGAAGTACAGCACCTCTGACATCACAAATATACAATAATAAATAAGTTGAGTGTATAAGTAACATTTTGTATTTAGTCAGGATATAAGAGCCCCTGCATTGATATTGAAGTATTACGCTTCTTAGTGCATGTTATATCTTGGTTGACGTATTTAAGAATTGTATTAATGTGTAGCTGCCCCGCCAATGTTGTATATACTTCACAAATTCTATATCATCATTCCACTTTCAAATCATGCAGAATTTCTGGATTAATGCAGACCTTGAATGTGATTCGACAGTTTGCTTCTCACTGCTGATTTTAGCACACACATTGTGTTTAAATAATCTTATCTATTGCATCATGATGCACTCACTGCTATCTGACTGTCATAACTTCTAATTATAGGGTAGTCATGTCTAGTGCATGAATGGCTTCATCAGTCATGCTCCACCACAAGATATACGTATTGAATATCGAATTGAATACAGGCTGTGAAGCGAGTCAGCACACTAGTTCATGCACACTTGAGTGTACTGCAAAAAATGTCATTTAGTTGCTCACAGACATATGATAGTTGTAGATAGACACTACTTGGACAATGTCTCAGTCATAAGAGTGTGTGGTAACATTAAGCCTACATGGGAATGTGCTGTTGATATATCCTAAATGTTTATCACGTATTTGGTTGTGTCCACATTATAGGGAATGCTTGGTTTTCCCGCCGGTTGTCAGAAAGCAAGCTGTATAGCTTATGTCGAGTGGAGGATGATTGGCAGTGATAGAATATACTTTGAGCTGGAGGGAACAGCCAATGGATGGGTGGCTGTTGGTGTGTCAGCAGACCGAGTGATGGGTGGAGATGGTATCGATGATGTGTTTGCATGTCAGAGAGATGCCACAACTGATGTGGTGTATGCCCAGGACACATTCAATCCTCAGAACCAAGCAACTAGAGGGAATATGCGTGATTCAGTAAGTATATATCATGATGTGAATGGAAGTAGACAGTGCAGTTTAACAGTAGGCTTCCTATACCTTTCCAACCTGCTATTAGAACCAAAATGGATTCCAATTGATCAGCTCATCCTTCAGTGGTGGACGAATCTTCTGCACATTCACTCGGAGCATCCTCGCAGATAATGTGAATGAGGACAGGAATTTGGCTCAGAGTGCCTTTCTTCTCCTTGCTCTCAGTGATACAAGAGGTATTTGCGTCTATCTTCAAATGCAGTGTGCATCTTGATATCACCTGAAATGTCACACACGTCACCACCATTGTATAGTTGTACTCCTCTTGCAGTGACTGTGACAAGTTACTGTTTGATTTCACTGCCTAGCTCCAACAGGCCAAGACGTTGTCCTTGCTGCACATGCCAATAATGCAAGGTGGGCTTCTGCTGCCCAAGTGGTTTTGGCACCTCCCAAGGTGAGTACATTCACGTCAAGAGTATTTCTTTCTACTAGCTAAACATATGTGAGGGTCGTCAATAGAAATCGCGCCTTAACGCATTTGGCCAATTTTGACACTTTTCACTATTTAGGTAGCCACAAGTATCCTTTGAACGTTCAACAAGTTTGAAGTGAATCCGCACTTCTATTGACGAGAAATCGTCAGTTGAACAAACCCCCCTCGCCACTTTATTTACATACACAGGATACAAAATAGCAATAAAAATGGCGACGTGTTGTTCACTCCTGTCTAATTTCGTCCGATTTTCCATTGTATTGTTGTTTTTCAATGCTATAACAGCAGTTGTCGTGTAGTATAGTGATAATGAGCCTGTTAGTAGATGGATACTGACATTTCCAGCTATGAGAAGCCCATTCAGAGAACTGCAAGTGGACTTGGAATATACCAGTTCAGGGCCGACTTCTACCATCAAAAGGTACAAATTGTGCTGTTAATTACGAAACTCTGTGACGATATTGTTGAATGCCACTTTTTGTTTCTTGAAACTTGCCAATTTTCAGTGGCCATCTTCCGAGAATGCTGATTCGTGCTAAGGTGCGATTTCTACTGGCGACACTCACATATATTATAGCTGAAGATAGCTGCAATTTATATTGCCTCAATGTGCATAGTTGTGCAGCTATCTGATGAGAAACAATTTAGTTGTCTTTGGAATTGTCAACTTAATCTACAATAATTTAAATTGGTAAATTCATATAATTCCTTGTTAGCTTGAATGCAAATTTCATTGATCAATGTGGGAGTTTTGAACCCAAAATATAGTGAGTGATAGACCACATCTGCTACAGTATGTACAAGGAAATTCGTTAATTGACTAAAATTACTGGTGGAAAGAAATTGACACCAAACACACTACAGTAGAACCTTTCTAAGATGCATGGTCACTGTGTTAGGCAGCCACCTCCCTAAAACAGCCAGCATCAATAGCACTAAATCCCATGCAATCTACCTCTGTAGGGCAGCAACCTCTCTATAAAGGTTATGCAGTTAGAACTGGCTCATAAGCGGTTGTCTTGGGTGGGTTTCACTGTAGCCTTCTACAGATGATAGAGTTGAATCATAGTGTTCCATTTTCTTCTACTACACTGAGGCATTTAAAGAGGCACATGATAATTGCTTCTTTGAAACAGTGATATGTAATCCAAACGTGTTTTTGTCAACACCATAGTAAGTTGTCCTCATACTCACTATAATTACATATCAGTTTAAAATAGGTTGTAATTTAGCAAGCAAACACTTGCAGCACTAATTGCACACGTGACTGTACTTTAGTGGTGTTCTTCAGTTATTGCAATGCTAAGTGTGAGCCACTTTCTAGCTACAGCCTTTCTTTGTTTCTACAGTGTTTCTGTCAGTCCTGTGCAGTGATTTTCTACTTCATACTATTTTAAACAATCTCTTCGAATCTATATGCATGCATGTAGCGGTTTCCAAAGAATATGTATAGTGTCTGCATACCACAGATACTTGTATACTTACTCCTCTAACAGATACCAGTGTTCGCTGAAGTCTCCAATTTGACGGCCGATTCTCCTTTCATTATTGAAAATGGTCCACATGGCAATGAATCTCACTTGGTTGTGAATGGAATCCAAACATGTTTTTGTCAACACCAATACTAGGTTGTCCTCATTCTCACTATAATTACATATCAGTTTAAAATAGGTTGTAATTTAGCAAGCAAACACACGCAGCACTAATTGCACACACGACAGTACCAATTATACATGTATAATAGGTGATGGCCACTAAAACATACAAGGGTAACAAACAGCTGCTAATGACTGCTATATATAACAGCTTTCGTACAAAATTAATGATAGATATGGCTAGTGTACTTAAAGCAAGCCTATCCTCTGTTTTGTATTCGCCACTGACATTGACAATTAACTGCATAGTTATTGAAACGTTTTGCTTTCATTTATTTAAGTCTTGGCTAGTGAAATTTGGTGATAGATAGATACGCATGTCAATACCTAGCCACACAGGAGTCTTCGCATGACACCATGAACTAGTCACACTTGCCAGCCAGTCCTATAGAGTTTACAAGATTGAACCTGTCTGCACATTATAACCACACTGTATTGTAATTCCTATATTATACATGTTGCTCCATGGCCGTGCTGTTTGGTGTCGTAGGCATGAGTAAAAAATCATGATTGAGATCGGCTGTCCAACTTGGGACTATAGTTGGACCTATCGTAGTTTGCAGTATTTACCACTGCAACCTACAACCGCTTTTTGATGACATGCTTAATTTCACTGAGTGAGCATTAATTAAATACTAAACAGTTATTCATATTAAAAAAGTATAGGCTGAGGTTCAAAATTTGAGGGTCTTCTTCAGCTCCCAATGCCACACAGCGTCTACATGCTTGTTAGTGTCCTGTAACTGCCAGCTTATTATTCCATAGCTTTGCTGATCAGTAGCCATCACCTTAGACAGACAGAAGCCTAGGATCGCTAACCTTTCATTTTTATTCATTACTGCATTGTCACCAATTCATGTGTTAGGGAATGCTTGGCTTTCCTGCTGGTTGTGACAGAGCTATCTGTACAGCTTACATTCAGTGGACAGTGGTATCCAACAATGTTGTACAGTTTGAACTGGAGGGAGCAGCCGATGGATGGGTGGCTATTGGTGTGTCAGCAGACCGAGTGATGGGTGGAGATGGCATTGATGATGTGTTTGCATGTCAGAGAGATGCCACAACTGATGTGGTGTATGCCCAGGACACATTCAATCCTCAGAACCAATCACCCAGAGGGAATATGCGTGATTCAGTAAGTATCATGATGTGAATGGAAGTAGACAGTGCGGTTTAACAGTACCTTCCTATACCTTTCCAACCTGCTATTAGAACCAAAATGGATTCCAACTGATCAGCTCATCCTTCAGTGGTGGACGAATCTCCTGCACATTCACTCGGAGTATCCTTGCAGATAATGTGAATGAGGACAGGAATTTGGCTCAGAGTGCCTTTCTTCTCCTTGCTCTCAGCGATACAAGAGGTATTTGCGTCTATCTTCAAATGCAGTGTGTATTCTGATATCACCTGAAATGTCACACACATGTCACCATCATTGTATAGCTGTACTCCTCTTGCAGTGTGTATTCTGATATCACCTGAAATGTCACACACATGTCACCATCATTGTACAGCTGTACTCCTCTTGCAGTGACTGTGACAAGTTACTGTTTGATTTCACTGCATATATAGCTCCAACAGGCCAAGACGTTGCCCTTGCTGCACATGCCAATAATGCAAGGTGGGCTTCTGCTGACCAAGTGGTTTTGGCACCTCCCATGGTGAGTACATTCATGTCAAGAGTATTTCTTTCTACTAGCTAAACATATATTATAGCCGAAGATAGCTGCAATATATTGCTTCAATGTGCATAGTTGTACAGCTATCTGATGAGAAACAATTTAGTTGTCTTTTTTGGAATTGTCAACTTAATCTACAACAATTTAAAATGGTAATTTCATATAATTCTTTGTTAATAGCTTGAATGTTAATTTCATTGATCGATGTGGGAGCTTTGAACCCAAAAAGTAGTGAGTGATAGACCACATCTGCTACAGTATGTACAAGGAAATTCATTAATTGACTAAAATTACTGGTGGAAAGAAATTGACACCAAACACACTACAGTAGAACCTTTCTAAGATGCATGGTCACTGTGTTAGGCAGCCACCTCCCTAAAACAGCCAGCATCAATAGCACTAAATCCCATGCAATCTACCTCTGTAGGGCAGCAACCTCTCTATAAAGGTTATGTATTTAGAACTGCATGGCTCATAGGCGGTTGTCTTGGGTGGGTTTCACTGTAGCCTTCTACAGATGATAGAGTTGAATCATAGTGTTCCATTTTCTTCTACTACACTGAGGCATTTAAAGAGGCACATGATAATTGCTTCTTTGAAACAGTGATATGTAATCCAAACGTGTTTTTGTCAACACCAATACTAGGTTGTCCTCATTCTCACTATAATTACATATCAGTTTAAAATAGGTTGTAATTTAGCAAGCAAACACACGCAGCACTAATTGCACACACGACAGTACCAATTATACATGTATAATAGGTGATGGCCACTAAAACATACAAGGGTAACAAACAGCTGCTAATGACTGCTATATATAACAGCTTTCGTACAAAATTAATGATGGATATGGCTAGTGTACTTAAAGCAAGCCTATCATCTGTTTTGTATTCGCCACTGACGATGACAATTAACTCCATAGTTGTTGAAATGTTTTGCTTTCATTTAATCAAGTCTTGGCTATTGTGAAGTTCGGTGATAGATATGCATGTCAATACCTAGCCACACAGGAGTCTTCGCATGACACCATGAACTAGTCACACTTGCCAGCCAGTCCTATAGAGTTTACAAGATTGAACCTGTCTGCACATTATAACCACACTGTATTGTAATTCCTATATTATACATGTTGCTCCATGGCCGTGCTGTCTGTTGCCATATGAGTAAAAAATCATGATTGAGATCGGCTGTCTTACTTGGGACTATAGTTGTATCTGTCGCAGTTTGCAGTATTTACCACTGCAGCCTACAACTGCTTTTTGATGACATGCTTAATTTCACTGAGTGAGCATTAGATACCGAACAGTTGTTCATATTAATAAGTATAGGCTGAGGTTCAAAATTTGAGGGTCTTCTTCAGCTCCCAATGCCACACAGCGTCTACACGCTTGTTAGTGTCCTGTAACTGCCAGCATATACTCCATAGCTTTACTGGTCAGTAGCCATCACCATAGGCAGACAGAGGCCTAGGCTAACCTTGCATTACATTCATTACTGCATTGTCCCCAATTCATGTGTTAGGGAATGCTTGGCTTTCCTGCTGGTTGTGACAGAGCTAGCTGTACAGCTTATGTTCAGTGGACACTGATATCCAGCGACACTGTTCAGTTTGAGCTGGAGGGAACAGCCAATGGATGGGTGGCTGTTGGTGTGTCAGCAGACCGAGTGATGGGTACAGATGGCATTGATGATGTGTTTGCATGTCAGAGAGATGCAGTACAAGACTTTGTGTATGGAGCAGACACATACAACCCTCAAAGCCAAATTCCAAGAGGGAATGTTCGTGATTCAGTAAGTGCAGTTGTGAGATTGGTAGCCAATCACGAAGTATTATGATATGTCATCCTTTACAATTGTTCCCATTCTCAGAACCAAACTACCGGATTCTTAGTCTTCTCATCCTTCAATAATGGACGCATCACATGTGGCATAATTCGAAGCATCTATGCAGAAAATGTGAACGAGGATAGGAATTTGAATGAACCTTCCTTCCTTCTCCTTGCTGTTGGCAATTTGAGAGGTACACTTTTACATTTAAGCCATCACTTCATGTCTACAGATAATGTAGTTCTGTGATGCCAATATAATTATAGTTGCTCTATTAATTTTGTATTATGTGTCAGTTTCTATAAAATGCATTATATCATTGTCTGGTCTATATCTCCACTAAGGTGGCCCAAATGTAGTTCTGAGTTATCATTCTTCCTCTTCGCGGTGGGCTTCTGCTGCTCCAATACACCTTACTGGTGTCCCTGTTCTACCAGTGGCTTCTTCAGTTCCTCCATCAATTACACCAGCTGCTACACCAACTGTTACACCAACTCCTCCCATGCAACAACAGGTCAGTACATGCTTGCATCACCTTGTTTATTGTATGTCGGTACTTGTACATAATGCTAGCAAACGTATATGCACAAATGTGTACTGCGTATCATGTTGTTTGTGTCAATGAAAATGATGCATGCGATTGGGAAGTGATAAATAGCGACCAATGTCAGTGTCCAAGACGGCCCTCGCTGACCATTGTCACTAGAACCTGCTACAGTGAATATGAATGCAATTACAGTGGAACCTGTCTATGAAGGTGACTGTTTTAGGCAGCTGCCTCTCCAAAACAGCCAGCCTCCCTGACCCCCAATAGCACTAAAGCATATCGCCTTTGCTGACAAATGGCTGCTTACATATTCAAATTTGCAAGGCGTGGTATACATGCAGGGGACACCTAACGTCCAGAAACAAATGACATAGAAATGTTCATACATGCTGTTGATGAAGTACAGCAGCTCTGACATCACAAATATACAATAAGAAATAAGTTGAGTGTATAACTTAAGTAATAATTAATCTTTAGCTTGCACCAAGCCTTCCATAGATTGATGACGGTTATTGTCATTATAGCCAATTCATAATCTCATTGCCATTTATCAGGCGAGTTACTACTAGCCTATATGTATACACGTGTACATGTAGAAATGATTGGTCTAATACTGATCAGTTTCAATTATTGCATGTGTTCCTTCTTCACATGTTAGGGAATGTTTGCTTTTCCCGCCGGTTGTCAGAGAGCAAACTGTTTGGCTTATGTCGAGTGGAGGATGCTTGGTAGTGACAGAATATACTTTGAGTTGGAGGGAGCAACAGAAGGATGGGTGGCAGTTGGTGTGTCAGCAGATCGAGTGATGGGCGGAGATGGTATCGATGATGTGTTTGCATGTCAGAGAGATGTAGGACAAGACTTTGTGTATGGAGCAGACACATACAACGCTCAAAGCCCAAGACAGAATATTCGTGATTCAGTAAGTGCAGTTGTGAGATTGTTAGCCGGCATAATTATACTTAGAAGTATTATGATATGTCATCCTTTACAATTGTTCCTATTCTCAGAACCAAACTATCGGATTCTTAGTCTTCTCATCCTTCAATAATGGACGCATCACATGTGGCATAATTCGAAGCATCTATGCAGAAAATGTGAATGAGGATAGGAATTTGAATGAACCTTCCTTCCTTCTCCTTGCTGTTGGCAATTTGAGAGGTACACTTTTACATTTAAGCCATCAATTCATGTCTACAGATAATGTAGTTCTGTGATGCCAATAAATAGTTGCCCTATTATTTTTGTATTTTGTGGCAGTCTCCGTTAAATACGTTATGTCACTGTCTGCTTGGCTTATATCCCCCCCCCCCTAAGGTGGCCCAAATGTTGTCCTTAGTTTTCATTCTTCGCGGTGGGCTTCTGATGCTGCAACACACCTTACTGGTGTCCCTGTTCTACAAGTGGCTTTTTCAGTTCCTCCATCATTTATACCAACTGCTACACCAGCTGCTACACCAACTGTTACACCAACTCCTCCCATGCAACAACAGGTTAGTACTTGCATGCATCCCTTTGTATATTGTATGTCAATACACTTGTACATATTGCTAGCAAAATGTATATGCACAAATGTGTACTGCCTGTCATGTTTTCTGTGTCAATGAAAATTATGCATGCAGTTGTCAAGTGCTAAGTGGCAACCAATGTCAGTGTCCAAGACGGCCCTCACTGACCATTGTCACTAGAACCTGCTATAGGCATTAACAATGCAACTACAACGGAGCCTGTCTATGATGGTGACTGTGTTAGGCAGCCACCTCTCTGAAACAGCCCGCCTCCCTGTCCAACAGCACTAAAGCATTGCACTCCATGCAACTCTGTAGAACGGCCACCCCTCTATTAAGATCAGTTAGAACTTGTCCACAGGCAGCTCTCTTAGACAGGTTCCACTGACTATGAAATGCAAACATTGCAATTGTTTTCACACCATGAATAGCAATTTCTCTCAATGTTTCAAGAAATATTTAAAGATTTTCAGGAATCTATATAGGAGAGAATTAAATGTAGTTGTTATTTGCACTCATTGACCAGAAGCTAAAGTGTGCAATCTACAATGTATATTCATTCCTCTGCTGTCAAATGACTGTTTACATAATCAAATTTGAAAGGCATGGTATGTAACACATGTATATGGGGTGACACTTGCTGTCCTGAACAACTGGCATAGAAACATTCATCCAACTGCTGATAAACTACAGCAGTTTCTACATCACACATGTGAATGTACAGTAATAAAGTAGTTGAGTGTGTAGTTAATCATTTCAGCTTGTGCATAAACTTCAATGAATAAATATTGGCCATTCATTATAGCCAATTCATAACCTCATCTCCATAATCCATAATCTCATTGCCATTAACCTAGTGAGTTACTACTAGCCTATATGTGTACATGTAGAAATGATTGTCTTAAACTGATTAGTTTCAATTATTGCATGTATTCTTTCTTCACATATTAGGGAATGCTTGGTTTTCCTGCCGGTTGTCAGAGAGCAAGCTGTTTGGCTTATGTCGAGTGGAGGATGATTGGCAGTGATAGTATACACTTTGAGTTGGTTGGAAGAACTGAAGGATGGGTGGCAGTTGGTGTGTCAGCAGACAGAGTGATGGGTACAGATGGCATTGATGATGTGTTTGCATGTCAGAGAGATGCAGTACAAGACTTTGTGTATGGAGCAGACACATACAACCCTCAAAGCCAAATCGCAAGAAGAGGGAATGTTCGTGATTCAGTAAGTGCAGTTGCGAGATTGGTAGCTGATCACAAAGTATTATAACTGTTAACCAAAATGGTATAATTAGAAGTATTATGATATGTCATCCTTTACAATTGTTCCTGTTCTCAGAACCAAACTACCGGATTCTTAGTCTTCTCATCCTTCAATAATGGACGCATCTCATGTGGCATAATTCGAAGCATCTATGCAGAAAATGTGAACGAGGATAGGAATTTGAATGAACCTTCCTTCCTTCTCCTTGCTGTTGGCAATCGGAGAGGTACCCTATATGTTTAAGCCATCAATTCATGTCCACATCACCAATAGACACTTGAAATCTAATGCTTGGTGACTATAATAGATGATTAACTATTGTATCACATATGAAGCAGTTACTGTGAACTGCATTGTGTTATTGTCTGGCTGTTCTTCTCCAAACTAAGGTGGCCCAAATGTCGTCCTTAGTTTTCATTCTTCGCGGTGGGCTTCTGCTGCTCCAATACACCTTACTGGTGTCCCTGTTCAACCAGTGGCTTCTTCAAGTATTTCTCCATCATTTACACCAACTGCTACACCAACTGTTACTACAACTCCTCCCATGCAACAACAGGTCAGTACTTGATTGCATCACCTTGTATATTGTATGTCACTAGTTGCAAGAAAGGTACATTGCCGGTTCAGTTGGGTCTGCCATGGAAATTTATATAGTAATTCAAATTTTTATTTGTTGTTGCATGCACCCTAAAAATTCATCCTATGATTGTTTTATGATATTCAAATTATATTGAAGAACTTCAAAGAATGCATTCTTGTGGTTGTTGTTGAATGTTTTATAAACATTCTTATCAATAGCAGTTAATTCACTCATTGCAACTTCTTTGAAATGATTACTGATTGTTAAAATGTATATATCTGTTTCTCTGATAGGTACAAGTATTTGCTGAGGTCTCCAACTTGACGGCAAATTCACCTTTCACTATTGATGATGGTCCACATGGCAATGCATCCTATTTGGTTGTGAGCAGGCCCCTACTGGCTGGCGTCTACGACTTGGTGATTACAGCCTATGCTGCCCTTAGCAGAGCCTCTACAAGATTTTCAACTGCTTGGTACCAGGTCAGAGTTGAAGGTCAGCTAGCTACAGTTGTGTCAAGCTGTGAAATATTGAATTGTACAGCTTATCCAAGCACAAGTTACATTTCATAAGAGTAATTTTCTATATTACAATGAGAGTAACTGAATGGCTGTATGTAGCAACACCTCAGAAGTGTATAATTAAGCACAAGTTTAGTAAATGTGGATACTGGCATGTTTTGATGTTCTACAACCTAATATAATAATATAAGCTATATGTCTCCTAGAAATTGCTTTACAATGAATGCAGGCTGCTAAATCAAGTGACAGAGTGATTCAATCATTATGACAGATACATATTATAGTAATTAAATAAAAAGGGCTTCATACTCTGAATGAATTTAGTGTGTGACGAATTGTGTTGCTGTATTGCCGTATGTTACTGCACAATTTCCTTCATCATTCTCATTAATTTGCTAATGTTACACACAATACTATAATCTCACAATTAAGTCACCTTCTTGGAGATGAGACATTGTTAAAAATGAGTTTACATATTAAGTTCAATACAACTGATGGAAGACTACCTGTAATCTGCATGCTCATTTCAGTGACTGCCGACTGTGGGACACTTCCCAACATCACCAATGGAGCAGTAGACCTCTCTGGAGGGACCGCATTCCCTTCAGTGGCACTGTACTCCTGTGATGGTGGTTATGAGCTGCAAGGAGACCCTGTCAGGATGTGCAATGAGAGTGGAGTGTGGACTGGAACAGAACCAATTTGCACTGGTAAAATACAGATGAACATTGAATACTGTGTTTTGTCTTTTTCCATGGATTGTGCAACATTGCATGCATACCTTGCTTTGACTGATCCCTCTGCTTGTGACGTACGTTCCATTTATCTGACACCAATCTGCTTTATTTCTACAGTACTGGACTGTGGTATTCTTCCCAACTTGACTAATGGTTTTGTCAGTTACAACCCAGACACAACCTTCCAGTCAGTGGCTAGCTACACGTGTGAAGTGGGATTTTCCCTCAGTGTCCTCAGTGAGAGGGTGTGTAATGAAATTGGGCAGTGGAGTGGAGCTGAACCGGAGTGTGTGGACACATCTGGAGGTGAGGAGGTTATTATGCTTAGCAATCAGTATATATATATTAATTATTATGAGTTGTTTACATTAGAGCAACTAAGAGTAAGAGAAGGTATATTCCAATACTGGTGTAGTTGGTAGGTAAGGCGTAATATCCAGGGATTACAAGTATAGTTGAAACCTTTATAGGTGATGAGGACAAGAAAAATGTGAGATCGACACTAAGTCATTAAAGTCAATAAGTCACTCAGTCAATTCAATGTAACATGCATGGATGACGACCATACTTCTCCTGCCCTTCCTTCAATGTATGTAATAATATCATACGGTGATATTATACTATAATTTTGTAAGTTTAGTAGAAATACAAGTGCTGCTAAATGCATGACTGTGCAATTGAGGCATTTCTCATGCATATTGTACAGTATGCAGTTATGTAAGTGCGTTGAAGCTGTAACAGTTATGTTGTCTTATGAATAGCCTAAGTTATGATGCATGGCTATCATAT
>OZ025869.1:2286641-2306641 GCA_964019415.1 Ianthella basta | reverse complement strand
TGGCAGCGGTACAGGTTCTGACCAGCTGTAACTTGCATGTGCTGGCCCGGAGCCACTGTAACTTGCACTGGTGGTCTTTTTCAATGACCAACTAGCGCAGATACTCTACTAGCGCAGATACTCTACTGGCACATGTGGTGGTGGCTACTGTAACTTGCACTGGTGGTCTTTTTCTATGACCAACTGGCGCAGATACTCTACTGGCACAGGTGGTGGTGGCTGCGATAATGTAACTTGCACTGTGTGGTGGTGGTGGCGGTGGCATATACAGTGCAAGTTACAATATACACCATTAATCTAAAGTAAATAATATAATATAATATAATATATAATATAATATAATATAATATAATATAAATAAATAAATAAATAAATAAATAATTCCCAGGGGGGTTGGCGGCCCTCATGAACATGTGCTAGGTATGGCTTTGAAGTATGGGAGATTTGAAGACTTTTAAACGAGACGGAAGTTTTAATTAAGTCTTCATTCTTCTACAAGCAGCCTGCAAAATGCTAATATAAATGCACATAGGAGAATACTTAATGTATGGTGCATTTATATTGATGCATAGTGGTATCTTATATATTAATGCAACTGGGCTCGTTGAGACATGAAACTTGGTGGACACATCCAAGTGGTCCACCTTCCTATGTTATTAGCGGGATTTCTTAATTAGTCTCAAAATGGCCGACATATGTGAGGTGTACGATTTATTTGACCAGCCAGGCCCGCTCAGTCTTGACACTTGGTGGACCTAGCCAGATAATCCAACTGTTCATGTCATTAGCAGGATTTCTTAATTAGTCGCAAAATGGCCGAGAAAAGCGAGGTTCAATGCATATCCCACCTACCCGGCTCCGCTAAGTCTTGATACTAAGTGGACATAGTTAGATGTCCCATTTGCTCATGTCATGAGCAGTATTGCTTAATTAGTCACAAAATGGAGGCGATGTTTTGAACAATCACATTTTGGCACCAATTTGTAGGCATTTGCTGCTATGCTGGAGCAGAGCAGCACCCACATGTACACTTGCTCACAACTATCCAGCCACAATATTCAGCTACTATATATACCACCAATAGATAAATACAACCACCATCACCACCACAGTGGAAGTTGCAATGAGTAGTATATTATGTGCTACAGCTGAAAGAAAACAGACCACCATGCACATCAGGTGCTGCTACCATATACTACTACCACCACCGCACAGTGCAAGTTACAATATTACGGCCACCACATGCATTTCTAGATGAAACGACCGCCACAACCACCACACAGTGCAAGTTTCAATGCATGCATTCAGTATATGCGCCATTGCTCTAGAAAAAACACCACCGCCACCACCACCACACAGTGCAAGTTACAATATCGCAGCCACCACCACCTGTGCCAGTAGAGTATCTGCGTCAGTTGGTCATAGAAAAAGACCACCAGTGCAAGTTACAGTAGCCACCACCACATGTGCCAGTAGAGTATCTGCGCTAGTAGAGTATCTGCGCTAGTTGGTCATTGAAAAAGACCACCAGTGCAAGTTACAGTGGCTCCGGGCCAGCACATGCAAGTTACAGCCGGTCAGAACCTGCACCGCTGCCATTGGAATGCACGCTGCAGCAAGCAATTGTAAGCTTGCCTAAGGGCATGCCATTGAATTGAGAGTGCATGGAAAGAAATTCATGAGTGACAGAGCAGCGACGGAAGGGAGCAAGTATTTCGAGTTGGGGCGGCAGCCCCACGAGTTTTCTTTAACTCGAAATACTTGTTTTCAAATTGGCATTTTCGTATGGCTTCATGTTACGGAACGATAGTATATATTATATAATACGCGAACCTACAGTTGTACGTCAATGCTTACATTTATATTGAATGTATTGGGCGAAGTATTGGGTATAGGGAATTTATATTGTCGGCCATTTTATTCGGCCGGAAGTGGACCGTGTGCGAGGCCAAGAAACTTTGAAAACCGGCTTCTAAACGACGTCTTATCGAAACTTTTGACGTTCTTTTCCGCCTCTGATCCTGGAACAGATTTGTACGGCACTTCTGGTCGACGGGCAAAGAGACAGCGCCCAACAGGTCATCGACTTCGCCCTGCGCCTTCTTCGATAATGGCCGCGCCGGCCTCGGAGGACTTCACTCCGCCGCCTGGAACACATGACAGGAGTAACGTAGAAACTGGTGAGCGCCGTGATATGTACACGCTAACATTCTTCAACCGTTTCTAGCGTTGAAAAGCTTAGCTCGCACGGTTGCTCTTCTAAATGCTCTTCAGAACCTGGCCCACGCGTACTGCGCTGTAACAAACGTATGTACGTAGCTTTTGCCATCACAGAACACTAGCTACTCTCGCGACTGTGGGTTCCTTGGTACATTATGTTTCTGTACATGCTCACTGTAAATGCATGTGCTGTAAGCAGCCATGTGTCTGTCTTTGCTGGAGATTTCATTGTGCATGTGTGTGTGTGGGGTGTGTGTGTGTGGTGTGCAGTGTGTGTGTGTGTGTGTTTATGGTGTGTGTGTGTGTGTGTGTGTGTGTGTGTGTGTGTGTGTGTGTGTTTATGGTGTGTGTGTGTGTGTGTGTGTGTGTGTGTGTGTGTGTGTGTGTGTGTGTGTGTGTGTGTGTGCTGAGGTTACTGAGGTGTTTGACACAATGTCATGTTTACCTATTGTGAGTGACAGAGCTGCGACCGAAGGGAGCAAGTATTTCGAGTTGGGGCGGCAGCCCCACGAGATTTTAACTCGAAATACTTGTTCACGTAACCTTAAGTTTGAAATGGAAGTTGAAGTTTGGGGCATTACGTCATCGATCCTTCATCACACACGTAGGGACCGTGTATGTTTTATTCCCTTTTCAAGTGCAGACAGTGAAGAAACAGAAGTTTGCAGCGAAAACAGGAGCGACGGAAGAACAGAACAGTGTCTTAACTTTGTTTTCTTGCTGTATCTGGGACTGTACGATTTTTCTGTATGCAGCAGAGTGTTTCTAAGATGATGGTCTTATCTACGTATTACGGTTTGCGCGGCATTTTGGCGCGACATGACTTCCCAATGAGTTTGCACGGCAGCTCTGTATAATCCTTTCGATTTTGTTCTTGTGTGCATTCCTATAGCTATTCAGCTGGAAAAATCGATATCAAAGAGAAAGCAGATCCCGCACAGGTCGCCAGGCTTCGTTTAAGCGTTCGAACAAAGGCTTAAGGTACAGCACAGCTAGCTAGTATAACAACCACTCGATCATTACAATGAAACGCTAATTGTGCTAAGTTGGCACAAAGACAGTCGAATGAAAGATGTCAGTCTTCCTCGAGGCGAGGCTCGCAACGGTTTTCAGCAATGGATATGATTGAAACGTACATACAGTACGTAGCTATTACGATATTCTTTGCCCTTGCCTCTGAAAAAAGAACAGCATCATATCACTGCTCTACAATGCCTTGCAAGCCGCTGTTTCAGTGTGATGTGGAAAGCCGCTCCATGTTCGATGCCCCCAATGCTAGTTGGCTAGCGGCTAGCTAGCTAGCTAACTTTGCGTGTTTAAATAACTGCATTTGATACATCAAAAAAATTGTACAAGAAAGCGGACAATTGCAACACGGAACGCGTTACCTTGTAGTGATATACGCTGAAGGAGACGTCTGGGAAAACTTCCATTGAGAAGATACAGCTAGCTGTACGGAAGGCCTGTCCCTTTTCTCAAATCCACTCACATATTATACAGATAATTAAGTATGTACTAGCTCATTACCTGTCAGATCCTACAGGATACGGACTCAAGAGAGATGTACCAGAACACATGTGTCTGCACAACCACACACCCACAACCATGCACACCCACACCCACACCCACCCACCACACAAACCTCTGGGCATCCCCATGCGCATACTTTGATCACTAGCTATGTACACCCTTTAATGATGCAACACTCGCGCCCACATGCACAAACACATACACATGCAACGTACTCACACACAAACATTACATATGTTCACATGCAAGCACAGGCATGAGCGTAGATAGACCAAACTGACAGACAGTGCTTTAAAATTTAATGTGACTAAAAGGAATGAATGTAAGCTACTATTGCATACTAAACTAAGCATAAAGGTTCATTTATAAGCAACCTATCAAAACAAGTCCTAACCCAAAGGCCAAATTCTCAACACCTACTACATCCCTGGTAATGGTCTCCATAGTAATATTACATGTAGGGAGACTAAGGTTCGATCTGTTACGCAGACAGGCATGTCCTGATAATGTACCAGTTGTAGATAATGGTTAGTGAAGGGAGTGGAGCTGTCATAGACTACAAGGTGTGCTGAGTACATGTGTCGATCACATCATTCCTGCTACAAGTACACCTTGTTCCAATCACAACACAGCCCACACACAGTATCTTTTGTGGTGTGGTGTGATACAATGTGGAATGATAGTGCGGAGAGCTGGAATCACAAAGTGTGCAAAGTCATTGAGTACCTTTAGTGGGAGGTAATCAGTCAAGCAGCCTATTGTCGGAGTATGCTGTTCACATCATTCCAACAACATTGTACACCTTGTTCTACACATGCACAAAACTCAGCCCATCTACAGTTCACTCAATAACATGGCACAGTAATGTGCACTATGCTCCAGTAACACAGTGAAGGAACCCTTCATTGGCCAATCAATATATTATGCAGAAATGATACTGTGTTTATGTTCCCATTCAGCTAAAATGTATACATACACACACACACGTACACGCACATGAATTCATACACACTCACTTACAGGATTAATTATATGTGCACACAGACACACACTTCTGTTCTCATTCAGCTCGATCCTTACAATTATGGCTAAAGTCCTAATACTATAGTAAATAATTGCACACTCACTCACTTGCACATGCACAAACACACTCACTCTGTCTCACACACACATACATACACACACACACACACACACACACACACACACACACACACACACACACACACACACACACACACACACACACACACACACATACGTACACACACACTTGCACGTGCATATGCATGCATGCATGTACACACACACACACACACACACACGCACACACACACACACACACACACACACACACACACACACGCACACATGCACACACACACACACACACACACACACACACACACACACACACACACACACACACACACACACACATACACACACACACACACAAACACACACACACACACACACGCACACATGCACACACACACACACACACACACACACACACACACACACACACACACACACACACATATACACACACACACACACACAAACACACACACACACATACACACACATACACACACACATATACACACACACACACACACACATATACACACATACACACACACACACACACACACACACACACACACACACACACACACACACACAGACACACACGTGTAGCTACCTAATATATACAAACACCTACATAGGTGCCTGTGTTGTGATTGCACCTTGCTCTAGTCCATGTGTACTATACAACAGCTACACAGTGGATGACCACTACCACACTGCTCTAGGTAGGTGAGTCATTGTCTACACATACAGCACAGTGTGCATGGACAACACTACATTAAGCTGTGAAGACACATACACTAAACCAATACCTCCTTCTGTATCAGTTCTCATGTTGTTCAGTTGTTCACTACATGCCATCCCCAGCATCAGAAGTGTACTATAAACATACCACTATATCTCCTTCAAAGATGTAAAGAGTTTCATGTTGAAACACAATACCTCTCAACTCAGGTAGAAAGGAAACCTAACAATGTTGTTAGACCCAACACCCATGCAAACACCTTCATGTGCATGAAGGTGTGTATGTAGATATGCTAACTACATCTCCTTCAATGAAGTGAAGAATGTTCCCCCACCACAACATGTCTCCTCTCTGTAGCGCAATCTCATGTTGTTGTCTGCAGCACTTTGTCCCCAATATTGTGAGGACACTCATGCAGTATTTCATGCATAGCTAGGTACATACAATATGATATCCTGTTTTCTGAAACCCCCAATGTGGGGAATTTACTTATGCTTGCTAAGCTCCTTGGAACATCAGACTACAGAACACATTGCAAATTGAATGTCCCACAAACTACAGCTAATCTCTGTCTCCTTGCCATGACCACACACACTGGAATGTGTAGCTCGCAGCTTAGGTAACACAACACAGTGTCACAATTGACTCACCAGACAGCAATATCCGTGTAGCTACACACAGCACTCTGTATGGCTCTACGATAGGACACAACCACCAAAAGGTACTGGAGTGGACGGTATTCTTGCTCTTGTTCTTGGTCTGTGTCTCGGTGCACTTGCATGGGACGGGTTGATAGCTAAGTCAACTCGCACGGTAGGGCTTTGGGTAGAGGATGCTGGCGTCTGTCATTTCGATGTTACTGCCGACGCTGCACGTAATCATCAAGCATTAGCACCGGAAAGTGATGGCGGGCTCGATCAGTCGGCGAACTTGTCACAGCATCTATCTATGGTCACAGCTAGAAAGCCCGTTACTACGGGCATGCATTCGCAGCCCGTAGCTAGCTAGCTGAACTGCTTGTCGTATTGGTAGCTCGATAAGTACTGGATCTATACATCTTGAGAAAGAGTTGATGCAGCTCAACGCACCCCACTCAACCGGAGGTGCCATGCCTCTGTATATGTGTGAGGATGTTCTGCTTCCGTAGCCATGGTCCGTCTAGCAGTCACGTGATCTGCTCTCTCCCTCAAACGTGATAACGTAATCTTACGCAATATAGCTAGTTCTTTCAGTTTGATACTAAATACCTTTTTCTGACTATATATAATCTGGCTCGCGAGACTATTATATTATCGAAGTTCATTACAAAATGACACAAAATGAAATCATTATTAGCTAGCTACACTGTATTTAGCACTCTCTGTATGAAACAGCAGCTGCAGTACACAATGTGCCATCACTCCATGAACTGTTTCACTCTATGGTCCTCAGAACATACACAGCAGATCTGTCATTAGAAAGATTTGTCTTGATTTGTCTCTGAGCGGGGAGCAGGCAGACAGACAACAAAACAAGAGTAAAGTTTGCAGAATTGAGACCTTTGTGTCCTTTCAGAGTCTCCTCCCAAGCTGGAGCAAGTTCTGGAATGCAGGACAGGAATAATAAAGAGTAGCCATGGTAACCACTGTATAACAGACAAGAGATACTGCAATAATATTCCTCTCTCATGACATTGTGTGGCCATATTGAAGTTAGGAATACACAATAATTATATTCATTAGGTCCATATGCAGCCTGCCTTATGCTTGTACAACTCAAGATAGACCATAACTAGATGATGAATAGGCTTACATATCATTATTCAATGTATCAGTCTACAGATGTACACATAAACACAGATGTATTAGACACACATATATATATAGGCACACAGGAATTGGAAGAGGGGCACAGCTAGCTACGATGCATTTGCCATTCAGATATGTTATCAGCTGTGGTCACTCCCACATGTCTCACTGTGCTGGCTAGGGTATAAAAGAGGCACAGTTGCTACTCTTGCAAGCTGCATGGGCTCACAAACTGGTGTTTTGTACAATTAGAAAATTGCATAGCTTTTGAAGATGACTGCTCTTAGCCTCAAGTTCATCTTTATTCTCAGCTGCATCTCTGCATTCTACCTTGGAACAGGAGTGGCTGATACATGCCCTACCACTGCCTCTACTCAGTGTATCCCTGGTCTACCTGGAAGAGATGGGCAGCCAGGACCCCCAGGACCAAGTGGGCTGAATGGACACAACGGGCGTGATGGTGCAGCAGGAGTCACTGGACCTCAGGGACCAGCCGGGTTGAATGGCACCAATGGACAGCAAGGGCCAACTGGTCCACAGGGACCTCAAGGACCAATTGGACCAATAGGGCTGCAGGGACCAGCAGGGTTGGATGGCACCAATGGACAGCAGGGGCCAACTGGTCCACAAGGACCTCAAGGACCAATTGGACCAACAGGGCTGCAGGGACCAGCAGGGGCACCAGGTGCAGATGGAGCAGATGGTCTACCTGGTCCACCAGGAACACTATCTAATGCCACTATTGATCTGTTGAAGAGTAACTTTCTGGAGGATGTACAGAAACTGCTCTTATGCAAAGGTATCACTGAAAGCAATCCTGCTGTCTCTTGTGAGGAGATATACGAATGCAACCCAACTACTCCTTTTGGCAAGTACTGGATCAACAGTAGCGCAGGACCAGTGCAATCCTACTGCTCAGCAGGTACACAGGGTGACCTCATACAGATCATTATCAAACATGTTGGCATATACTTACCTAGAACACGCCTATCTAGTATACTTCTGAAGTGAGGGCTTCTGAGCTGGCTCAGGCATCAGAAAGGGTTGGTTCTCCAATACCAGCTTCACAACAGGGCTGTTCAACCCTGTTGTGAAACTGGTATTGGAGAACCAACCCTTTCTAGTATACTTCTGTATACTGCTGAACATAGCTGAAATGAAGCCTGGGCTTGATGCAGAAATTACACTACCAAACCATTAATTCTACCCTCATATATACAGGTACTGACTGTTATGATGCAATGATGAAAGGGGCCACTCAAAGTGGTGTGTACAATATCCAGCCAAGCAATACTAACAATTCCTTCAATGTCTACTGCGACATGGATACAGATGGAGGAGGCTGGACAGTACTGCTGAAGAGGCAAGATGGCAGCGTAGACTTTTATCGCAACTGGACTGACTACAAGAGCAGCTTTGGCAACCTGGAGGGTGAATACTGGCTTGGACTGGACAACATGTACCTCTTGACTCACCAGAGTGGTGACCCACCTCAACTGAGGGTGGACCTGGCTGACTTTGAAGGGAACACTGCCTTTGCCAAATACGACCAGTTCTCAGTTGGTGATGAAGACAGTGACTACACCCTCACTGTGTCGGGGTACCAGTCTGACAGTACAGCTGGAGACTCAATAATCAGAGCGAGCATACCCATCAATGGGCAAAAATTCACCACACCTGATAGAGAGAATGATGTATGGGTCCATGGCAACTGTGCTGTTAGCCTTCATGCACCTTGGTGGCACAGGCAGTGCAACAGCTGCCAACTGACTGGTAGGTACTACACTAATGGTGGTTCATCACTTTCGGGTATCACCTGGTACTACTGGAAGAATTCTTGGTATTCGCATCGTGTTGCTGAGATGAAGATCAGACCAGGAGGAGTGTAGAAGATAAAGCTCACGGACTGAGTACTAATTCTCTAGAGTGTGTATTGTGTACAAAACAGTAGTATTATTAGGAATAGATGTGAAATAGCTGTCATTACCAGTAATAGCTGTACATGTATGAAATGACAATTCTACTCTCAATGAGGCTTTTTGTGTATTACCATTTGCTCAATTCTTCATTTTTAAGACTTTAAAGTTCATGTGTTGGAGGTAGTCTGACAAGTCAGGCATGCATGACAAGGGCGAATCCAGGGGTGTTTCTAAGGTTTCCGAAACTGGTCAGATTATCTCTGGCTAGGATTTCCAACTAGCTACCAGTCGTACAGCTAACTAACCAATGATAGCTACAGCCACTCTCTTCACCCTCTGACTAGTGTTCACACAATATAACCAACCAAGGTAGGCACTCACTCTCCTTACCTTTGACTAGTAGTTTCAACTATCTAAAGAACTAAACAACTGCATTGAAGCCATGTATCCAATACTTACATTAAACAGACCCTCCATTTTGAAATGATGACATCATCATTCTGTGATGTCATATGCAAGTATGAAAATAATAACAGTTTCCTGTAGGCTTGTTGCTTTACCATGTGAGGATCACATGGAAATACTGTTATGACAACATATGAAACTGCAATTCTCATGCAATCCCCTCATGGTAAAGCAGTTAACATTCCAGAAAGCCTTGAAAACTATGCAAATGAACTGCCATCCCCGCACACTCTTGATTCTGAACTAGTGCTATGGTCTCAGCTGTGGGTGACAAATGGGATGAACACTGAAAGGTACTAATACAGCAGCACCTTGAAGCCACTGGTAGCAAGCTGTCTTAAAACACGTAGCACAGTGGGAGAGGACATACTTATACAGGACTAGCACTTATGTGCATTCACCAAAACATCACTATACAAAATCATGTTGATGAGATAGTGTGAATGACTTTGCTACCGTGCATTCATGTCACATGATGGATAGCTAACATTTTTTAATTTTGATTTTTGCAAAACTGCATTTTAATGTTTCCTTTAAAATGTAGCATAATATATGTTTTGTTGAATAGTAGTGTGTATGATGGTAGCTAACTTGTACCGTGTGTCGTGTAGTTATATTATATGTTACATACTCTACATGGAAACTAGTCACAATATTTTCTAGATCCGTTCTTGCATGAGTTGTGTACAACCCAGATGGGTCTTGCCTACCACAACAAGGATAGCATTGGGTTGTATACCGTCTGTACTGAGCAAAGCCAGGTATATCAACACTATATAGTGGGTATTGATTGAATTATCCAGTGTCTGCGTTACACTTTATTGTCAGATCAAGCCATGCACAAAATCAGCAAACAGTTATATAGGCATACAGGCATATATAGGCATAACAGATGGAAATAATCATAATTTACAAACCCTGCAAATTTGCTAGAGGGTGAAAGGTAACTCCAGTTACCACCACTATTGTGCAAGGAGACCTGGAAGAATCATCTGAAGATGCTACCACAATGCTGCAGTTGATTTGAGAATGGTTGGCCAAATGTCAATTGGTAAATCACAAGTGATAAATGCCATTGTGCATGCAATGTCTTTTATTGTGGCGTCTACCTCATTGACCATTTAGTCACATGCATGCACCACTCAGGACAAGCACACCAAGACATTATGTCATATGCCTTTTGACCACCCTTCTAAAATCAGCGATTGTATATACCTCTAAATCCAATGTAAGGACACTGAACACTCTATCTCTGATTGCTGTCAATACCACCACTGTGCGCACACACACGCACACACATGAAGTGTGCTCACAAGCGTGTTCATTAAATATGCAAAGTTAGCTACAATATATAATATTAGCTAATAATAATTATTGACTACAGAGCAGCGTCTGAAGGGAGCAAGTTTACAAGTTGGGGGCAGAAGACCCATGAGTTGTGTTGACTTGAAACACTTGCTAAGTTCTATGACACAGTCATGTGCCTCTCCAAATATCACTACCCAGAATCACTCTCATAAGAATTGCGTAATTGTCCCTCTAATATGCCATGCAATGCATCCACAACATGCAGTGGTTATAGTGGCTCGAGGAAGGAGATTGGTGCACCACGTGACGGCAAGTGTAGCCTGACAACCACACACACAAACATGCACAGGTCTACCAGCATATCAAAGACAACGGTTACTGCAAACAAGGTTGAATGGACACACGCACATGATTGGACAGACACACAGACATCACTTCTACCACCGCACTATTGATGAGCAAGGACAACTAATCTGATCCCCATGGACTCAGCAAATAGCTAGCTACCACAACAAATAGCTTCCAACTACAATCTAAGGACACTGAACACTTCAACGAGTCAGCTCTGATGGCTGTTCAACTACCACCATCATTACATATACACTCATGGTGAGGAGATAGAGCTTTGGTGTACTTTGTTGGATTGGTATACATTTTCCCCAATCTGCTGCTCCAATTTGCTGAAGGGCTTATCAACGACAGAGCAGTCACTGGCACGGAAGCCACTGTCTCATTTTGAGTGTAGTATAGGCTGTTATTGTATAATTAGCTCATACAACACACAGTGTCACAACTGACTCACCAGACAGCAGTATTCATGTACACTTAGCACCCTATACACGGCTCCACGATTGGACTGCAGGTCTCGGTGCACTCGGAGACGGCATGATACAACTTGCTCGGCAGGATGCGGACCTCTCTCTGGTTGGCATCCAGTCACAGCTGTCGACACAGTAGGTTGACATCCAGTAGTAGCACCGAGAGGTAACAGGCTTCAGTCAGTCACCATCTTGTCACAGAAGTTATATCTAAGAGAGCAAGCATCAGTAGTCTGTAGTTGGACTGCTTGTCGTCTAAGTAGCTATCTAGAGTTACTGGATCTTAAGAACGATCGAGTTGATGCTGCTCCGAAGGTGGGACACTGTGTGAGGATGGACCTGCTTCAGTATAGCCATAGTCTGTCGACCAGTCGCGCCTCGGTCGCGCTGTCTGCCTTCATCCTCAAACAAGCATGTCACGTGACGCAATTTGACGCACTAACATGTAAGATATTGGATACCGTTAGTCTGGCTTGCTAGACCACCCATCGTCCCACGATCTAGCTAGCGCAGACTAGTAAGATTGCTCACGAGACTATAAGGGGATAATTATTCACAATCTATGCTCATTACTAAATGAACAAATGGAAGCCTTTATTTAGCTCCATCTGTCACTAGCTGCATGAACCAGTACAACAACATGTCATCACTCTCTGAACTGTTCTGCTAGCTGAATGGTCATCAGAACAGAAGCTGCGGAATTATTCTTCTGTCATTAGAAATATTTTTTTTTGCTTGTCTCTGAGCAGAGAGGAGAGAGTGGTAGAAATGGACAACAATCACTAGCACCTACACACAGGCATACATGCAAATTGTGGATTGATATGTATACATCTGTATATATAGCTACATAAATATATGCATACACACACACATGCGCGCACACACACACACACACACACACACACACACACACACACACACACACACAGCAGCTAAAAATCTTATCCTGAGTGCAATATACCATCACACACACACTGTATGTAAGTAGCAAAACAAAACAAAATGCTACAGACTGCCTGCAGCTTTGTTATTCATTCGTACCGTTCACTACCAGCCTTCTATCTGGGGTGGGCATGTTGAGTAGGAAGACTGCAATAATTCTTATTCAGTACTAGTATTACAAGTATGAGTGGGACTGTGCCACATTACATGAATGCCATGTGCTACAAAGTGGCATGTTAGCAGTCCGGCGCCAGCCGTCTGCTCTAGACCTGGTATGTGTACACATGTACATATGTCCCACACAGATCATGACATACACGTACTGGAGTGTTTGTACTCTGATGTTCAATCACATACACATGAATGCATATGAAATGACATGAGTAATGTACAGTAGTGAGAGCAGTACTTGAAAGCACACACAGTTACGTAGCTACAATGCATTCAAATATTCAAATATTTCATCAGCTATTACCACACCCACATTCCCACTGTGCTGACTGTGTATAAAAGATCGCACGTTGAGAATCCTGTCAAAAAATAAATCTTCTGTAACTGGACAAAGCTACTGAACATGAATGATCTAAACCTCAAGTTCATCTTTGCTCTCAGCTGCATCTCCTCCTTCTACCTTGGAACAGGAGTGGCTGATACATGCCCTACCACTGCCTCTACTCAGTGTATCCCTGGTCTACCTGGAAGAGATGGGCAGCCAGGACCCCCAGGACCAAGTGGGCTGAATGGACACAACGGGCGTGATGGTGCAGCAGGAGTCACTGGACCTCAGGGACCAGCCGGGTTGAATGGCACCAATGGACAGCAAGGGCCAACTGGTCCACAGGGACCTCAAGGACCAACTGGACCAACAGGGCCTCAGGGACCAGTAGGGTTGGATGGCACCAATGGACAGCAGGGGCCAACTGGTCCACAGGGACCTCAAGGACCAACTGGACCAACAGGGCCTCAGGGACCAGCTGGGGTACCAGGAGCAGATGGAGTAGACGGTACTCCAGGTAGAAATGGGTTACCTGGTCCACCAGGAACAGTATCTGATGCCACTATTGAGGAAATGAGAAAGAATCTATCAGAAGAAGTACGAAAGCTACTTCTCATTGGTACCACTGAATGCAATCTTGCTGCCTCTTGTGAAGAGATATACACCTGTAACTCCAGTGCTATTTCTGGCAAGTACTGGCTCAGGACTAACACTGGACCACTGCAAGTCTATTGTTTTGCAGGTACACAGAGTGACCTCATACAGTCTGTTTACATACAGGCATGCTGGCATATAATTAGATCACACCTATCCTGTACTTCTCTGTATGCAGCTGACGATGACAGATCATGACTTGTATGATTGAGTTCTGCACTTGATGCAGAGTTTGCTCTAACCAAGCTATTCTATCTTATATACACAGGAGGAATCGCTGCAGCCGACTGTTATGATGCAAAGATGAAAGGGGCCGACCAAAGTGGTGTGTACTCCATTCAACCAAATAACAGCAATGAAGCTTTCAAAGTATACTGCGACATGGACACAGACGGAGGTGGCTGGACGGTACTGCTGAAGAGACAAGATGGCAGCGTAGATTTTAATCGCAACTGGATTGACTACAAAAGAGGCTTTGGCAACCTTGACGGTGAACACTGGCTTGGACTGGACAACATGTACCTCTTGACTCACCAGAGTGGTGACCCACCTCAACTGAGGGTGGACCTTGCAGACTGGGAAGGGAACACTGCCTTTGCCAAGTATGACCAGTTCTCTGTCGGTAATGAGGACAGTGCCTACACCCTCTCTGTGTCAGGGTACCAGTCTGACAGTACAGCTGGAGACCCTATAACACTGCATGCGACACTGTGCTGTTGGTTGCACCGAAGTGTCTGACAGTACAGCTGGAGACTCACTTACCAGACACCACAACAGACAGAAGTTTAGCACACTTGATAGGGACAATGATGCAAGGAGCGATTCCTGTGTTGTGACCTACGGTGCACCTTGGTGGCATGGGGATTGCCACACCAGCCTCCTTACTGGCAGATACTATACAAGTGGAGAAACAACACCTTTTGCAGTAGCTGTCAACTGGTACAGCTGGAAGGGATATCATTACTCCCTCCGTGTTGCTGAGATGAAGATCAGACCAGGAGGAGTGTAGAAGATATAGCCCACGGATTGAGTACTAGTTCTCTTGAGTGTGTAGTGTGTACAAAACAGTAGTATCATTAGAAACAGATTTGAATTAGCTGCTATATAGCTCAAACATTATCATTAGCTGTGTGCAATGTCTTAATTGTTATTCTCAATGCTGACTTTTGTATATATCATGATTTGCTCAAGTCTGAATCAATTTCTGAAACATGGGTTAGTTAATCAGACAAGCCAGACATGTGTATGAGTTATATGACCCAATGGGGGTTTTCCCTTCCACAACCACATTTGTGAGAATGGGTCTGCTTCAGTAGCCATGGTTCATCGAACAGTCATGCGTACCTTGGTTGCACAATCTGCTCTCTCTCGCTAGCATGATGGCATAACTTCATTATGCAATGCCTGTATATTTTGGGCTCTAGCTCACACTCGTGAGGCTATATCAAATGATTAATTATCCTTAATATAATCTTTGCTCAAGTATTTCACTACAAAATAGACAAAATGAAGCCTATATTTAGCTCCACCCAGCACTGTACGCATGAACCAGTAGAACTTGCCATCACTCTCTGAACTGTTCCACTAAAATTAAAACAACAGATTTGTTCTTATTAGCAAGATCTGTTTTCGTTTGTCTCATTTGCATTAACAAAAATAGACTTTTCAACATTCAGATCCACTACACCAAACATTAAAGGGACCCACTTACATCAGTTACATACATGCCAAAGCATGTCCCTCTGCCCCCTCCTACACCAACCATTCTGTACATATGTACTTCTTAAACCTCTCAAATGCATAACAACAACACCTGCAGCTGTGTGGATGTTGCAGTCCCGACACTCTCACAGCTGTTGGTGTAGACATGCTAACTACATCTCCTTCAATGAAGTGAAGCATGTTCCCCCAATGCAACATGTCTCCTCTCTGTAGTAGTAATGTTGTCTCATGTTAACTTTGCTGTCACTTTGACATACTTCAACCATGCACATACCAGATTGGCACACGTGCACATCTGTTACATCACAAGTACTAAATAGGTATAGTACTAATAGGTTATATGTACACATGATGAAGTATAATTATATATATAGCTGCAAAGGCAGAGAAGTATCTTTGTGCACATGTACATACATGTGCACAAGAAACTGAATACAGTCAAAGGTGATGAGAATCGATATTTAAACCTTACACACACACACACACATACTCACACACACACACACACACACACACACACACACACACACACACACACACACACACACACACACACACACATACACACACACACACACACACAAACACACAGAGCTGCAGCGGATGACCATTGCCACAGTGCATCTCTATATGATGAGTCATTCTCAACACATGCAGTACAGGGAAGACAACACTACATTAAGCTATGAAGACACATACTAAACCAGTACATCCTTCTGTAGCACTTCTCATGTTGCATGTTGTGTTGTACATGCACTACATGCCATCCCCTGCATACACCAGAAGCATGCTAAACACAATACTATATCTTTATCAAAGTTGTAAAGAGTTTCAAGTTGAAACATAATATACTTTTCAACCCAGGTAGAAAGGTAGGCTAACAATGTTGTTAGCCAACACCCATACCTGCATGTGCATGCAGGTGTGTATGTAGCTGTGCAAACTACATCTCCTTCAAAGAAGTGAAGAAATGTTCCCTAACACAACATGTCTTCCATCTGTATAGATCTGTAGCAACAATGCTGTCTGACATTAACGAGGAATGTTGTATTAGTCACAACCATTTACCTTACTACAACAAGGTATAGGGATAGTCACCAGCTAGCACGACTACACTGTTATTGGGAATGTTGTGTTGTACCTCTACAGCTGTAGCTTGTTGGGGAGGAATGCTTTGTAGACTGCAGCTGCACAGTAGGAGTCACGTATACTCAGAACTGACCAGCTGTGGGTGCACACACTCCAACAGTTTGTATAACTAGTTACTAAATTGTACTACTAATAGACCTATGTACATTACATCTTTAAGTTCCTTCCATATTCCATTATAATGGGATCTGGGAGTATGTACCTAACAAGATGTGTACATATGACAGTGACATCTATGTGTACATTGTACTTACTGTACATGTGCACAACAGCTCATACACACAAGACTATAACAAGAGTATGAAAATTGCACTTGTTCATATTGTGTGTGTATGCGTGTGCACACATGTACATGTGCGTGCGTGTGTGTGTGTGTGTGTGCGTGCATGCGTGTGTGTGTGTGTGTATTCCACCAATTGGTGAGCAAAGTATGCAATTTGTCAAACGACTGTTTATGTGAGTGTCTCTGTTCAGTTCAGTTTGTAAATGACAGTAGACTGCAGCTAGGTAAAATGAGAGTACTGCATGATACAGCAAGCAGGTTATAGTGGTCCAACATGAATATATGAACTGATTCAAAGTTCATACATGAGCTGTTGCCATGGCTTCTGTGGGAAGGTCCCCTGTTTGCAGCTAGTTCCTACTGCCACTGAGCATGCTTCAACAACTTACAGTTTACCATTTTGGCTGCATGTGCTCTTGCAGCCAAAGCCCATCCTACACTGTACACACACCATGTTCCTTTGCTGGTTGCAACATGCCTCAACACATAACAGCTGCTAGTACAGAGACACAACAGCCCATGCCTTAGTCCACTCCATATAAGTGTACACAATGCACAAAACAGTCACAGGTGAACACAAGATCAGTAAGTCATCAGACCACACAGCTTACAACAGAATTACAAGCATGCTCAGTCAGTACTGTACACAGTGTGCAGACAACAGATTGGGGTGGTCATATGGCTAGAGTACAGGGCCGTTACTAGATCCGGACAGATAAAAGTTGGACAAGTTGTGGACTGTTACTGTAGCAGTCCGTTGCCAGCTGTCTGTTCTATTCCTGGTGTGAGTACACATGTACAAATGTGTACACACACACACACACACACACACATGTACCTAATACAAACACCTACGTACGTAGGTGCCTGTGTTGTGATTGCACCTTGCTCTATTTCATGTGTACTATACAACAGCTACACAGTGGATGACCACTACCACACTGCTCTAGGTAGATGAGTCATTGTCTACACATACAGCACAGTATGGACAATACTAGGCATTAAGCTATGAAGACACATACACTAAACCAATACATCCTTCTGTATCAGTTCTCACATTGTTCAATTGTTCACTACATGCTATCCCCAGCATCAGAAGTGTACTATAAACATACCACTATATCTCCTTCAAAGATGTAAAGAGTTTCGATCATGTTGAAACACAATAGCTCTCTACCCATGCAGGTAGAAAGGAAGCTAACAATGTTGTTAGACCCAACACCTGTGCACACACCTTCATGTGCATGCAGGTGTGTTTGTAGATATGCTAACTACATCTCCTTCAAAGATGCAAAGACTTTCATATTGAAACATGATACCTCTCAACCCAGGTAGAAAGGAAAGCTAACAATGTTGTTAGACCCGTATACCCAACACCCCAGGTCCCACTCACACATCTACATGTGCATGCAGGTGTGTATGTAGATATGCTAACTACAATTCAATGAAGTGAAGAATGTTCCCCCACCACAACATGTCTCCTCTCTGTAGTAACAACACAATCTCATGTTGTTGTCTGCAGCACTTTGTCCCCAATTGTGAGGACACTCATGCAGTATTTCATGCATAGCTAGGTACATACAGTATGGTATCCTGTTATCAGAAATCCCCAATGTGGGAAATTCCCTTATGTATGCTAAGCTCCTTGGAACAACAGACTACAGAACATATTGCAAATTGAATGTCCCACAAACTACAGCTAATCTTTATCTCCTTGTCATGACCACACACACTGGAATGTGTAGCTCGCAGCTTACGTAACACAACACAGTGTCACAATTGACTCACCAGACAGCAATATTCGTGTAGCTAGACACAGCAATCTGTATGGCTCTACGATAGGACACAACCACCAAAAGGTACTGAAGTGGACGGTATTCTTGCTCTTGTACTTGATCCGTGTCTTGGTGCACTTGCATGGGATGGCTTGATAGCTAAGTCAACTCGCACGGTAGAGCACTGGGTAGAGGATGCTGGCGTCTGTCATTTCGATGTTACTGCCGACGCTGCACGTAACCATCAAGCATTAGCACCGGAGAGTGATCGCGGCTCGATCAGCCGGCGAACTTGTCACAGCTAGAAAGCCCGTTACTGAAGGGCGTGCAAGCATTCGCAGCCCGTAGTTATAGCTAGCTGAACTGCTTGTCGTATTGGTAGCTCGATAGGTACTGGAACTATACATCTTGAGAAAGAGTTGATGCAGCTCAACGCACCCCACTCAACCGGAGGTGCCACTGTTGTACGTGTGTGAGGATCATGTTCTGCTACCGTAGCCATGGTCCGTCTAGAAGTCACGTGATCTGCTTTCTCCCTGAAACGTAACTAGGCGAATGCAAGCATTATGGGGCGAGCCTGAGCGAGCGTCACGTACTCTTGCAGTGATTGTGTCCTAGAGAGTGGGCCATGACAGGAATGGAGCACACATGTATGATGGGTGTAGGTGAATGAAACAGGTTATAGGAAATGTGGATAGGCCTACTGGGGACGGAAACACCTCCACATGAGTACCAAATGCAGAGCATAAGACAGCAAGTTACTGCATTGATATATACCAGCTTTCCTCTAGTACGTTGATGGGTACACCATGGCAACATGCAAGGTGATATCATGAAGTGACCACTTACCCATGCCCACAAATATACTGACAACGTCATTGCATCAGCATGAATGCACTAGATGAGCAGCCTGCTCGAAGGGAACTCGCTGCAGCCAACTTTGATCGCTGAAGAGATCTGGTCCCTGGCTAGAACAATGGCTAGAGCGCGCTGTCCTTCCAGTGAAACGTTGACTGTAGCCGCCTGAGCATGAAGTTCACGCAAAAGCCGTGCATCAAAAATCGGCATCCTAGCCGACGTGGGGAC
>OZ025869.1:2256641-2281641 GCA_964019415.1 Ianthella basta | reverse complement strand
CAATAGACGGGGGTTCAGCACACCTGATAGAGATAATGATGGACATACTGGTACTAACTGTGCTGTGTCTTACAATGGACCTTGGTGGCACGGGAGTTGCTACCTCAGCCTCTTGACTGGCAGGTACTATCGAAATGGCGTGGTAGCAAGTGGTGGTGTCAACTGGCACAGCTGGAGGAGAAATAGCTATTCCTTCCGTGTTGCTGAGATGAAGATCAGACCAGGAGGAGTGTAGAAGATAAGCTCACGGACTGAGTACTAGTTCTCTAGAGTGTGTAGTGTGTACAAAACAGTAGTGTCAATAGAAACACATTAGAAATAGCTCATTCATTATCTTTAGCTGTGTGCAATGACATTATAACCCTCCATGCTGATTTAGTACATCACCATTAATTTTGCTCAGTCTAAATGCATTCTAAAACTTTTGCACTTCATGTGTTAGAGGTATTCTGGAAGCCAGACTGCATGAGTTATGACCCAGTAGCGGCCTTCTCTACCAAAGCAACAGTGATTGGCACTGGGGACTCTCAGCTGTGGCTGCAGTAAACATGCATAATCTCATACTAAGACAGCTTTCTTACCTTACTTACTCACTTTCATTTGCAGATGAGTTGTTTAACTTGACACAGTCATGTGCCTCCATCATCACTATCCGGACTCGCTCTCATAAGAATTGCATAATTGTCCATCTAATATGCCATGCAATGCATCCATAACATGCAGTGGTTATAGCGGCTCGAGGAAGGAGGTTGGTGCAGCATGTGACGGCAAGTGTAGCCTTACAACCACACACACAAACATGCACAGGTCTACCAGCATATCAAAGACAACAGTTACTGCAAACAAGGTTGAACAAGGTCAAATGGGCACACACACATGATTGGACAGACACACAGACATCTCTTCTACCACCACACTATTCATCATGATGCGCAAGGACAACTAATCTGATCTCCTTGGACTCAGCAAATAATTGCCACAACAAATAGCTTCCAACTACAATCTAAGGACACTGAACACTTCAACAAGTCAGCTCTGATGGCTGTCCGACTACCACCATCATTACACATACACTCATGGTGAGGAGATAGAGCTTTGGGGTACTTTGTTTGATATTGATATACTTTTGTCCCAATGAGCTGCATTAAGGGCTTATCAACGACAGAGCAGTCACAGACACAGAAGCCATTGTCTCATTTTGAGAGTAGTATAGGTTATTATTGAATATTTAGCTCATACAACACACGGTGTCACAATTGACTCACAAGACAGCAGTATCCGTGTACACATAGCATCCTACACGGCTCCATGATTGGACTGCAGGTCTCGGTGCACTCGGAGACGGCGTGATACAACTCGCTCGGCAGGATGCGGACATCTCTCTGGTTGGCATCCAGTCACGGCTGTAGACGCAGTGAGTTGACATCCAGTAGTAGCACCGGGAGGTAACAGGCTTCAGTCAGTCACCATCTTGTCACAGAAGCTAAAGAGCAAGCATCAGTAGTCTGTAGTTGAACTGCTTGTTGTCTTAGTAGCTAGCTAGAGGTACTGGATCTTAAGAACGATCGAGTTGATGCTGTTCCGAAGGTGGGCCACTGTGTGAGGATGGACCTGCTTCAGTATAGCCATAGTCTGTCGACCAGTCGCGCCTCGGTCGCGCTGTCTGCCTTCATCCTCAAACAAGCATGTCATGTGACGTAATTAGACGAATTTAGCATGGTAATAGGTTACCGGTAGTCTGTCTTATACATTGCCCATGCACGGTCTAGCAAGCCACACTAGTGTATACGATTGCTCACAAGACTATAAGGGAATAATTATTCACCATCTATGCTCTATCTATCTATCTATCTATCTATGCTAATTACTAAATGAACAGATTGAAGCCTTAATTATGCTCCATCTGACACTGGCTGCATGAACCAGTACAACAACATGTCATCACTCTCTGAACTGTTCCACTAGCTGAATGGTCATCTGAACAGAAGCAGCAGAATTACTCTTTCTGTCATTAGCAGGATTTGTTTTTTGCTGTCTCTGAGCAGAGGAGAGAGTGGTAGCAATGGGCAACAATCACTAGCACCTACATACAGGCATACATACAAATTGTGGATTGATGTGCATATGTTACGCGCATACATCCGGATCCACATAGGTACATAAATATATGCACACACACACACGCACACACACACACACACACACACACACACACACACACACACACACACACACACACACACACACATGCATGCACACATAGTTTGAATACTTGTTGTATAATTATGCGCAATTTTCATACTCTTGTTATAGTATCGTGTGTACGAACTGTTGTACAATAAGTGCAATGTGCACAAGACACCACAGGCATATGTATACACCTTGTTAGGTACTAGTCTACCACACTAGCCTCACTTTGCCCCCAGGCGCTTACGCCCAGAGGCAGATTGGGTCTAGCTTGCTAGACTAGTTAGGTACATACTCCCTGTCCCATTATATGGAGTAGGGAAGGAACTTAAAGTTGTACAGGTCTGTTAGTAGTCCAAGTTGGTAGCTAGGCACCCACTGCTGCAGTCTACCCATCCACAGCTGGTCAGTGCTGAGTACGTGACTCCAACTGTGCAGCTGCAGTCTACAGAACCTCACCTAGCTACAGCTGTAGAGGTACAACACTACATTCCCAATAACAGTGTAGTCATGTTAACTGGTGTCTGCACCTGTTGTAGTAAGGTAAATGGTCACGAATACTACAACATTCCTTGCTAAAGGGCAAAGTCACTGTTAACTGGGGCAAAATGAGATCTAGGGTCGTCTTCATTACTAGGTACTGATACCTGAAGGGCATCCAATACTTGATACATTATACACACTGTTCTTAGACTAGTGGAACATATGGATCCAAGCACCTTCAACTCAAGACATGTTAGACCTTATGATATGGACTGTGGAACGTAACAACCAATGAGACCAGGGTCCTGCAGTGCATTGTCCACTCAATAACATGGCACAGAGATGTGCAATATGCTCCAGTGACACAATGAATGAACAGCTTCGTCAGTTGATCAATGCTTAATTATGCGGAACTGATACAGTGTTTATGTTCCCATACAGATTTAAATATGTACATACACACACATGCGCTCATGAATACAAATACATTGCATGTGCACACAGACTCACACTTCAGTTCTCATTCTGCTCCTTATAATTATGGCTTAAGTCCTAATATAGATAATTCCACACTCACACATGCATAAACACAATCTGTCTGTCTCTCACACACACACATACATACACTCACACACACAAATATGTACACATGCACACGTATGCACATGCATACGCATGCACACACACAAACACACACACACACACACACACACACACACACACACACACACACACACACACACACACACACACACACACACACACACACACACACACACACACACACACACACTTGAGTAAGTGGACTCAAGTCACACATGAAGTTTCTTCATGGGTCGAGTACATGGCAGCTATTCCTGATCGGTCATTCAACTAAGTAGCCACACACATTGCAAAGCTGTACATTTAATCAGTTGCAGTTGCAGAATTGACACCTTTGTGTCCTTTCAGAGTCTCCTCCCAAGCTGGAGCAAGTTCTGGAATGCAGGACAGGAATAATAAAGAGTAGCCATGGTAACCGCTGTACAACAGACAAGAGATGCTGCAATATATAATATTCCTCTCTTATGACATTGCATGTGTGGCCATACTGAAGTTAAGAATACGATATGCAGCCTACCCTTACGCTTGTATTATTCTAAGTTGTGGCTATAACTACTGTAGAAGATGGATGATCACAATAGGGTAATATATTATTCAATTTATCAATCTGCAGATGTACACATAAACACAGATGCATAGATACAAACATTCGACCATGTCACGGACAAAAACAGGCACACAGGAATTGCAAGAAGGGCACATCTAGCTACGATGTAATTGCTATTCAGACATGTTATCAGCTGTGGTCACTCCCACATACCTCACTGTGCTGGCTAGGATATAAAAGAGGCACAGTTGCTACTCTTGCAAGCTGGGCTCACGAACTGGTGTTTTGTACAATTGGACAATTGCAAAGCTGCTGAAGATGACCACTCTTAGCCTCAAGTTTATCTTTGTTCTGAGCAGCATCTCTACCTTTTTCCTTGGAACAGGAGTGGCTGATACATGCCCTACCACTGCCTCTATTCAGTGTATCCCTGGTCTGCCTGGAAGAGATGGGCAGCCAGGACCCCCAGGACCAAGTGGGCTGAATGGACACAACGGGCGTGATGGTACAGCAGGAGTCACTGGACCTCAGGGACCAGCGGGGTTGGATGGCACCAATAGACAGCAGGGGCCAACTGGTCCACAGGGACCTCAAGGACCAACTGGACCAACAGGGGCACCAGGTGCAGATGGAGCAGATGGTCTACCTGGTCCACCAGGAACACTATCTAATGCCACTATTGATCTGTTGAAGAGTAACTTTCTGGAGGATGTTCAAAAACTGCTCATATGCAAAGGTATCACTGAAAGCAATCCTGCTGCCTCTTGTGAGGAGATATATGAATGCAACCCCACTACTCCTTTTGGCAAGTACTGGATCAACAGTAGCACAGGACCAGTGCAAGTCTACTGCTCAGCAGGTACACAGGGTGACCTCATACAGATCATTATCAAACATGTTGGCATATACTTACCTAGAACACACCTATCTTCTGTATACTGCTGAAAATAGCTGACATGAAGCCTGGACTTGATGCAGAAATTACACTACCAATTCATTAATTCTACCCTCATATATACAGGTGCCGACTGTTATGATGCAATGATGAAAGGTGACACTCAAAGTGGTGTGTACAATATCCAGCCAAGCAACACTAACAAATCTTTCAATGTCTACTGCAACATGGACACAGATGGAGGCGGCTAGACGGTACTGCTGAAGAGACAAGATGGCAGTGTAGATTTTAATCACAACTGGACTGACTACAAAAGAGGCTTTCTGGACAACATGTACCTCTTGACTCACCAGAGTGGTGGCCCACCTCAACTTGCAGACTGGGAAGGGAACACTTCCTTTGCCAAGTATGACCAGTTCTCTGTCGGTGATGAGGACAGCAACTACACCCTCTCTGTGTCGGGGGATCAGTCTGACAGTACAGCTGGAGACTCACTTGCAGCAGCTCACAATGGACTGAGGTTTAGCACACTTGATAGGGACAATGATGTATGGTACGGTTCCTGTGTTGCACGCTTCGGTGCACCTTGGTGGCATTTTGATTGCCACAGCAGTCTCCTTACTGGCAGATACTACACAAGTGGAGAACGAACACCTTATGCAGTAGCTGTCAACTGGTACACCTGGAAGGGATATTATTACTCCCTTCGTGTTGCTGAGATGAAGATCAGACCAGGAGGAGTGTAGAAGATAAAGCTCATGGACTGAGTACTAGTTCTCTAGAGTGTGTAGTGTATACAAAACAGTAGTATCATTAGGAACAGATTGTAGCTCATTAGCAGTGTGCACTATGTCTTCATTGTTACTTTCAATGCTGACTTTTGTATATATCATGATTTGCTCAAGTCCGAATTAATTTCGGAAACATGCATTATCGGAGCTAATCAGACAAGACAGACATGCGTATGAGTTACGTATATGACCCAATGGGGGTTTTCTCTTCCACAACCACATTTGTGAGAATGGGTCTGCTTCAGTAGCCATGGTTCATCGACCAGTCACGCGTACCTTGGTTGCACAATCTGCTCTCTCACGCTAGTATGATGACGTAACTTCATTATGCAATGACTATATAGTTTTTTGGGGTCGAGCTCACACTCGTGAGGCTATATCAAATGGAATAATTATCTTTAATATAATCTTTGCTCAAGTATTTCGCTACAAAATGGACAAAACGAAAGCCTATATTTAGCTCCAGCCAGCACTGTACGCATGAACCAGTAGAACTTGCCATCACTCTCTGAACTGTTCCATAAAAATTAATGGGCCTTATAACAAAAGCAGCAGATTTGTTCTTATTAGCAAGATCTGTCTTCGTTTGTCTCATTTGTATTAACAAAAATAGACTTTTCAACAGTCAGATCCACTACACCAAACATTAAAGGGACCCAATTACATCAGTTACATGCATGCCAAAGCATGTCCCTTGCCCCTCCTACACCCACCATTCTGTACGTACATACTTCTTAAACCTCTCAAATGCATAACGGATAAATACTCTTTCTCTGAAATGAAAATGTCACTGCTTTGGGAATGGACGACATGCTTCCTTGCAGGAGTGCAGTTAGTTGGCGCATACATACGCACATTATGTACAGTAAAAGCAGCCATTTCTATGGACAAACATTTAATTAAATATACAAAATATTCACATCCAATAGCAGTCACATGCATACAACACACACACACACACACACACACACACACAACTGGGCTGTGACTGTGCACACTGCTGCTGGTTGCTTGAATGTTTAGATTATTATGAACAGTATACCTAGAATAGTTCATGCACACACACACACACACACACACACACACACACACATGCACACACACACACACGCACACACACACACACACGTACACACACACACACACACACACACACACACACACACGTACACACACACACACGCGCACACACACACACACACGCACGCACACACACACACACACGTACACACACACACACACACACACACACACACACACACACACACACACACACACACACACACACACACACACACACACACACACACACACAGGTGCCTGTGCTGTGAGTATACCTTGCTGTACAACAGCTGCTGTGATGACCAGCACAGTAGTAAGCACACCAATGATCTGGTGTAAAGCCACATTCCAGGTATACAGTATAATATATAGAGAGGAGACACTGAGGCTGTTCCCAATGTTACTATACATGACTTTACCCAGTTGCACATGAGCTAAATGTGAAATGTGACCTACTTTGCTAATGCCCCTACCTTTCTCCCGTATGTACATACACTCACAATGTATAGTGAGTAAAAGAGACTAGCAAGGCTAGACTACTAAGGTGCTTCCAAAACTGTCATGTCATACTCCAATGTGCGTCAAAATGTTCCTTGAATGCCAGCAATGTTGTACAGTTGAAATGGACGGTATACAGTGTTGCAATATTATAATGGTGTGGGACTATAGTACTAATGAAAAGGTTCATAGCATGTGATGCTATGATGATGCAGACATGTACACATGAAATTTGTGTTTATGTAGTTGTGATGCTGAGGTGGCACTATACACTAACCATTCGAGTTTGTGTGCGTGTGTGTGGCTGTGTGTGTGGGTGTGTGTGGGTGTACGTACAACTGGCACAGTAGATGAACTATCTTGCCAGCATTCCAGTCGCATCCTGTTGTGGGTCTTTGGTTACCACTTTCAATCTCCCACTCCCTTCCAGACATTGCACAGTGCAACTGAAGAAGGTTATACATAGCATTGAGAACTCTCTGAAGTAGCTCTCAGTGCAACCGTGATTGCCTCAAGGTACTAATGAGACACTGTTGAGAGGTAATTAGCCCAACACCTATAACAATTAACTATAGTTTGTGTTACATTTGGTTTGTCTCATCTCAATGAGGTCATTACAATTTCATCCACTGCTCTGCAGTGCCATGAATCCCTTCCATGAAAGATATTGTTGACAAACAGCAGTTTCCCCTATATGCACCTACTTTACCCCAGATGATATCTGTACATACTCACTGTCAGGTATGCTGTGTCATGCCTATAATTATAGTACATTAAATGTATAGTATAGCAACAAATATCCTTCAGTTGCTGCCTCAATCACCAGACCAGTGTGTGTGTGTGTGTGTGTGTGTGTGTGTGTGTGTGTGTGTATGTGTGTGTGTGTGTGTGTGTGTGTGTGTGTGTGTGTGTGTGTGTGTGTGTGTGTGTGTGTGTGTGTGTGTGTATGTGTGCATCTCTCTCTCTCTCTTTTTTTTTTTTAACTTAGAAATAAAATAGATAAAAATAGATAGAAATACTATTCAGGCATGCAATTACAGTTAGGTTAGGTGAGAGAGTAAGGGTAAAGTTAAGCATGCAGGTTATCAAGTAGTCTGTTGTGTTCACTCCAATTCCTCTTGCACCATATGCAGAATGATTCCTCGATGACTCGCCGAATCACCTCCCTCTCCAGTTCACTCTTTGCCTTTGAGCTGGCATCCACCATCTGATAAAGTTGATTGAAGCTGGGGACATGGATGAAACCTCTCGAACCAACCTCAATGGTGGTGAGAGTAGCAGCAAAGCCATTCCTTCTGCATCTCTCCACGAGTTCTGCATACTTTGCTCGCTTCCGCTGTGCTGCATCCTCGATACCAGTCTCAAATGGGATGGTCAACTCCACCATGTGGATGGAGGAGTCACTCCAGACAACGATGTCTGGTCGTTCGTCAGTGGCAACAATGTTCTGGGGGAAGGTGAATGAGATGTTGGGGAGATCCGCAGTGATCCTGCTGTCCTGTGGTAGGTGTGCAGAGAGGAAGGAGTGGATGCAGGCCAAAACGCTGTCGTGCCTGTCGTTGTACTGTCTCCCCTTCAGGGCCACTGTGCAGTTGTTGAGCACGTGGTGTAGGGTTTGCTCTTTGCTGCAGAGTTGGCACTGTGGGGAAGACATCTTCTTCCACAGGAAAAGGTTCCTGTTATGTGGCAGTGTGTCTGTGACGGCATTGAGGGCAAACTTGAAAGCACGCTCTGGGAGGGACTGCACTGTGGTAGACCACAGGTCAGCTGCTCTTCCCTGGAAGTCCCGTACTGTCTGGCCTTGGACAGTCAGACCTGCACTGTGGGCGAGCCGGGCTGCATTGTCTGCTGCCTGCACTTTGGCCTTGACTTGGGTGGTGATCTTCTTCTTTGTGGCACCTGGGTCTTCTTTCATCACGTCAACCACCTCTTGGAATGGGCGATAGGCAGGTCTCCTCTGTGCGGCTTCCCTCAGTGTCTCCTGGGTGGCAATAGATCTCACTGTTGGGTCCCTGGAGCACATGTACGAGGCAGCTTTCGCTGCGTGTAACTTCTTGTACATGGTAGTCAGTTCTGGTAGGTCCAGGCCACCATTGGCTTTGGGTAGAAACAGCCGGCTTGTGTCTGCTGACCTGGCTAGACCACACCAACGCTTCAGGTACCGTGTGGCCAGAGGCTGGAGCTTGGTTTGGAGCCACGTGAGGGGGAATACGGATACTGAGAGGTCCCAGGAGAGTCTTGGACAGATGCCAGCTTTGAAGAGCCTTAGCTTCTGCTGCCTTGTGATGAGAGTTGCGTCAACTTTCTCCAGAAGGGACTTCAGCTTCCTCAGCAAGCCTTCTCTGGCCTGTGCACTGGTTGAATGAACAGAGACAGGAGCACCAAGGAAACGGAAGGTTGAGTCACCGATGTAAGGGATGGGTTCTCCATTCAGTGTCAGCTCCGGATCATATGGCTTCCCACTGGATGAGTGGATGGCTAGGGACGCGCACTTGGGTACATTGGCCTTCATGCCTGACCAGGTCAGCCAAGACTCTGTGGCAGCAAGGAGACTCCTGCAGGAGGATGGGCCATCTGCGATTAGAGATGTGTCATCTGCGTACTGAAGTAAGTTGGTGCTGCAAGGGGATGAACTGTGGGAGTAACCAAGGTCTGGGTACTGCTTCGTGATGGTGTCGACCAGGGTGTTCATGACGGTGTTGAAAACAAGCAGTGAAAGTGGGTCACCCTGGTACACCCCGATCTGAAGATGGATGGGGTTTGTTGTCCAAGCCTTGTTGGATATGACGCCTGTGAGGTCTTCATAGAGGTTGGATATAGTGCTGACCATCACCTGAGGCGCATGATAGTGTGACAAGGAGAAGCGAATCAGTTCATGGTGAACACTGCCAAAGGCATTGGCGAGGTCAAGCCAACAGACAGACAGGGATTTGTGTTTCCTCTGGGCTTCACTGATGATGGATAGGAGCTTCAGGTGATGTTCTGTGCATCCAGGCACACCGTCAATGAAGGCCTTCTGCACAGATGTGTTTAGGTACCGATTCTCCATCATGTAGGACAGCCACCTCTGCTTCAGCAGGCTTCTGCTTCTTCTTCTTCTTCTCTCTCTCTCTCTCTCTCTCTCTCTCTCTCTCTCTCTCTCTCTCTCTCTCTCTCTCTCTCTCTCTCTCTCTCTCTCTCTCTCTCTCTCTCTCTCTCTCTCTCTCTCTCTCTCTCTCTCTCTCTCTCTCTCTCTCTCTCTCTCTCTCTCTCTCTCTCTCTCTCTCTCTCTCTCTCTCTCTCTCTCTCTCTCTCTCTCTCTCTCTCTCTCTCTCTCTCTCTCTCTCTCTCTCTCTCTCTCTCTCTCTCTCTCTCTCTCTCTCTCTCTCTCTCTCTCTCTCTCTCTCTCTCTCTCTCTCTCTCTCTCTCTCTCTCTCTCTCTCTCTCTCTCTCTCTCTCTCTCTCTCTCTCTCTCTCTCTCTCTCTGTCTCTGTGGGGGTGTGGTGTGGGGGTGTGTGTGTGTGTGTGTGCATGGGTGTGAGTTGGTGTGTGTGTACAACTGGCAGAATAGATGAACTATCTTGCCAGCATTCCAGTCGCATCCTGTTGTGGGTCTCCTTTTACCACCTTCAATCTCCCAGTCCCTAGACCCAACAACCACACACACACCTTCATATGCATGCAGGTGTGTATGTAGATGTGCAAACTACATCTTCAAAAAAAAGTGAAGAATTTTCACTAACACAACATGTCTTCCCTCTGTAGCAACAATGCTGTCTGACACGAGGAATGTTGTATTGGTTGTGACCATTTACCTTACTACTAGATGAGTCATTGTCTACACATACAGCACAGTGTGGACAATACTAGGCATTAAGCTGTGAAGACACATACACTAAACCAATACATCCTTCTGTATCAGTTCTCACATTGTTCAATTGTTCACTACATGCTATCCCCAGCATCAGAAGTGTACTATGAACATACCACTATATCTCCTTCAAAGAAGTAAAAAGTTTCATGTTGAAACACAATAGCTCTCTACCCATGCAGGTAGAAAGGTAAGCTAACAATGTTGTTAGACCCAACACCCATGCACACACCTTCATGTGCATGAAGGTGTGTATGTAGATATGCAAACTACCTCTCCTTCAAAGATGCAAAGACTTTCATATTGAAACATGATACCTTTCAACCCAGGTAGAAAGGTAAGCTAACAATGTTGTTAGACGCAACACCCTGGGTCCCATGCACACACCATCATGTGCATGCAGGTGTGTATGTAGATATGCTAACTACATCTCCTTCAAAGATGCAAATTTTCATATTGAAGCATGATACCTCTCAACCCAGGTAGAAAGGAAAGCTAACAATGCTGTTAGACCGGTATACCCAACACCCTGGGTCCCATGCACACATCTACATGTGCATGCAGGTGTGTATGTAGATATGCTAACTACATCTCCTTCAATGAAGTGAAGAATGTTCCCCCAACACAACATGTCTCCCCTCTGTAGTAACAACGCAGTCTCATGTTGTTGCCTGTAGCACTTTGTCCCCAATATTGTGAGGATACTCATGCAGTATTTCATTTATGCATAGCTAGGTACATACAGTATGGTATTCTGTTATCAGAAATCCCTTATGTATGCTAAGCTCCTTGGAACAACAGACTACAGAACATATTGCAAATTGAATGTCCCACAAACTACAGCTAATCTTTATCTCCTTGCCATGACCACACACACTGGAATGTGTAGCTCGCAGATTAGGTAACACTACACAGTGTCACAATTGACTCACCAGACAGCAATATTCGTTTAGCTAGACACAGCAATCTGTATGGCTCTACGATAGAACACAACCACCAAAAGGTACTGAAGTGGACGGTATCTTGCTCTTGTACTTGATCCGTGTCTTGGTGCACTTGCATGGGACAGCTTGATAGCTAAGTCAACTCGCACGGTAGAGCACTGGGTAGAGGATGCTGGCGTCTGTTATTTCGATGTTACTGCCGCACTGCATGTAATCATCAAGCATTAGCACCGGAGAGTGATCGCGGCTCGATCAGCCGGCGAACTTGTCACAGCTAGAAAGCCCGTTACTGAAGGGCGTGCAAGCATTCGCAGCCCGTAGTTAGAGCTAGCTGAACTGCTTGTCGTATTGGTAGCTCGATAGGTACTGGATCTATATATCTTGAGAAAGAGTTGATGCAGCTCATGATCAACGCGCCCCACTCAAGCAGAGGTGCCGGTGCCACTGTACATGTGTGAGGATGGGCCTGCTTCCGTAGCCATAGTCCGTTCAGCAGTCAGAAATCACTATTAGCTACACTGTATTTTGCACTCTCTGTATGAAACAGCAGCTGCAGTGCACACTGTGCCATCACCCTATGAACTGTTCCACTCTGTGGTCCTCAGAACATACACAGCAGATCTGTCATTAGAAAGAATTGTCTTCATTTGTCTCTGAGCAGAGATGAGAGAGAAGAAGAAGAGATGGACAATGTACAACATCTTAAACAATCACAAGCAGTTACCTATAGCTATATACACACGCAGAGATTAAACATACGCATATAACAACACCTTAATTCCTCACCTAAACATAAACACAGGCAGACAGACAACTAAACAAGAGTAAGGTTCGCAGAATTGACACCTTTGTGTCCTTTCAGAGTCTCCTCCCAAGCTGGAACAAGTTCTGGAATGCAGGACAGGAATAATAAAGAGTAGCCATGGTAACCGCCATACAACAGACAAGAGATACTGCAATAGTATTCCTCTCTCATGACATTGTGTGGCCATATTGAAGTTTAGAATACACTATAATTATATTCATTAGGTCCATATGCAGCCTGCCTTATGCTTGTACAACTCAAGGTTGCGGCTATAACTAGAAGATGATCACAATAGGCTGACATATCATTATTCAATGTATCAGTCTACAGATGTACACATAAACACAGACGTGTTAGACCATGTCATGGACACATATAGGCACACAGGAAATGGAAGAGGGGGACAGGTAGCTACGATGTAATTGCTATTCAGACATGTTATCAGCTGTGGTCACTCCCACATACCTCACTGTGCTGGCTAGGGTATAAAAGAGGCACTGTTGCTACTCTTGCAAGCTGCACGGGCTCACAAACTGGTGTGCTATACAATTGGACAATTGCAAAGCTGTTGAAGATGACCATTCTTAGCCTCAAGTTTATCTTTGTTCTGAGCGGCATCTCTGCCTTTTTCCTTGGAACAGGAGTGGCAAATACATGCCCTACCGCTGCCTCTACTCAGTGTATCCCTGGTCTGCCTGGAAGAGATGGGCAGCCAGGACCCCCAGGACCAAGTGGACTGAATGGACACAACGGGCGTGATGGTGCAGCAGGAGTCACTGGACCTCAGGGACCAGCAGGGTTGGATGGCACCAATAGACAGCAGGGGCCAACTGGACCACAGGGACATCAAGGACCAACTGGACCAACAGGGGCACCAGGAGCAGATGGAGCAGATGGTCTACCTGGTCCACCAGGAACACTATCTAATGCCACTATTGATCTGTTGAAGAGTAACTTTCTGGAGGATGTTCGGAAACTGCTCATATGCAAAGGTATCACTGAAAGCAATCCTGCTGCCTCTTGTGAGGAGATATACAAATGCAACCCCACTACTCCTTTTGGCAAGTACTGGATCAACAGTAGCACAGGACCAGTGCAAGTCTACTGCTCAGCAGGTACACAGGGTGACCTCATACAGTGTGTTTACATACAGTCATGCTGGCATATAATTAGATTACACCTATCCTGTACTTCTCTGTATGCGGTTGACGATGACAGATCATGACTTGTATGATTGAGTTCTGCACTTCATGCAGAGTTTGCTCTAACCAAGCCATCCTATCTGATATACACAGGAGGAATCACTGCAGCCGACTGTTATGATGCAAAGATGAAAGGGGCCAACCAAAGTGGTGTGTACTCCATTCAACCAAATAACAGCAATGAAGCTTTCAATGTATACTGCGACATGGACACAGATGGAGGAGGCTGGACGGTACTGCTGAAGAGACAAGATGGCAGCGTAGATTTTAATCGCAACTGGACTCACTACAAAAGAGGCTTTGGCAACCTTGATGGTGAACACTGGCTTGGACTGGACAACATGTACCTCTTGACTCACCAGAGTGGTGGCCCACCTCAACTGAGGGTGGACCTTGCAGACTGGGAAGGGAACACTGCCTTTGCCAAGTACAACCAGTTCTCAGTTGGAGACGAGGACAGTGCCTACACCCTCTCTGTGTTGGGGTATCAGTCTGACAGTACAGCTGGAGACTCACTTACATACCACAGTGGACAGAAGTTTAGCACACTTGATAGGGACAATGATGCACATAGCAGTGATTCCTGTGTTGAGACCTACGGTGCACCTTGGTGGCATGCGAGTTGCCACCGCAGCCTTCTTACTGGCAGATACTACACAAGTGGAGAAACAACACCTTTTGCAGTAGCTGTCAACTGGTACAGCTGGAAGGGATATCATTACTCCCTCCGTGTTGCTGAGATGAAGATCAGACCAGGAGGAGTGTAGAAGATAAACCCCACAGACTGAATACTAGTTCTCTAGAGTGTGTAGTGTGTACAAAATAGTAGTATCATTAGAAACAGATGTGAAATACTGTAGCCCAATCATTATCATTAGCTGTGTGCAATATGTCTTCATTGTTAATCTCAATGCTGACTTTTGTATATCATGATTTGCTCAAGTCCAAATTAATTTCTGAAACAAGCGTTATCAAAGGAAATCAGACAAGCCAGACATGCATAGGAGTTATATGACCCAACGGGAGTTTTCCCTTCCACAACCACATTTGTGAGAATGGGATTGCTTCAGTAGCCATGGTTCATCGACCAGTCACGCGTACCTTGGTTGCACAATCTGCTCTCTCTCGCTAGCATGATGACACAACTTCATTATTCAATAACTATATATTTTGGGGTCTAGCTCACACTCGTGAGGCTATATCAAATGGAATAATTATCCTTAATATAATCTTTGCTCAAGTATTTCACTACAAAATGGACAAAATGAAGCCTATATTTAGCTCCACCAAGCACTGTACGCATGAACCAGTAGAACATGCCATCACTCTCTGAACTGTTCCACTAAAATTAATGGTCCTCATAACAAAAGCAGCGGATTTGTTCTTATTAGCAAGATCTGTCTTCGTTTGTCTCATTTGCATTAACGAAAATAGACTTTTCAACATTCAGATCCACTACACCAAACATTAAAGGGACCCAATTACATCAGTTACATACATGCCAATTAAAGCATGTCCCTTGCCCCTCCTACACCCACCATTCAGTACATACGTACTTCTTAAACCTCTCAAATGCATAACGTATAAATACTCTTTCTCTGAAATGAAAATGTTAATGCTTTGGGATTGGACGACATGCTTCCTTGCAGGAATGCAGTTAGTCGGCGCATACATACGCACATAAAGTGGTGATAAAGCAAGGAGAGAGTGGCAAATATGGACAGCAAAGTTTTAAACATTTATAGAAAACACAGTAATATTGGATTGATAAGCACAATACAATGCATCTGTTTGTGCACCTATATGCACACACATACACATACACAAACACATGCACTATCTCACACTATAAGGAAAATGTATAAGCAGCCGTTTCTATAGACAAACATTTAATTAAATATACAAAATATTCACATACATTAGCAGTCACATGCATACAACACACACACACACACACACACACACACACACACACACACACACACACACACACACACACACACACACATACACACATAATTATACGCAAATACCCCTGCGAACACACACACTCAGAAGCACATGTTTTCCCATCAAAACATCTCTGAAGTAGAACAGATCAATGTCAGTTAGTCACCATGTCCTCTCGCACCCATATATATGTACACGCAGAGCCCTGCTGTTCCAGTTGTGGTCCAGCCACCACACCATTGGTGACCACCCTGGTTGTAGTGGGTAGTTTGGTGTTCCTCACCATCCTACTCACAGGAGGGGCCTACCTCATCTGGAAGTAAGTGCTAGGGTGGGATAAGCTGTGATGTTACACAGGCACAAGACACAAAATGGCACACATGATCACATGCATGCATTCAAAAACTAACGACATTAATTGTACATATTTATCTGTGATATGTATTAATAGTGTGTGAGTGACACACTGTCATGTGTGATAGAACACAGGTACACATCATGACATTCTCTTTCGCACTAGCTACACTGTTAAATATAGGGATTGATGATTACACCCAAAATTGGTGTGAACTGGTTGCCACTGTGAGCACACCCATTAGCAGTGTGTTCACTCCAACCATGCAGTACACAACATACCATTTATGTGAACCGTTTGTAAGTGACTAAGCACTTCATGGTACATTTCACTACAGATATGGTACACAGCATACCACCTGGTGGGATTGTTTGTGGGTGACACAAAGTACGTTATGGTACATTAAACTGCACAAATAGCATACTTAGTTTGACGAGGTCCTCCCACTGTACACAACATACCATCGGGCTAAGCTGTGTCCAAGGTAGCTGTATACTTAGATAGCCAGCAGGATTCCAAGTGAACTCTCATCTTTGCATATGAATTTCTTCAAAGTCTCTTAATCTATCAGAAATGATGTGAACAACAGTGTCAGTGTGGACATCACACTGACATAAGAGTGTGACTGATCACACCCTTGTGTGAGCACTGAGTGGTGTGACAGTCACACCATATATTTTAGGGCCTGCCTGCTCTATATTGCTTTTGTTTTAACATTTTGTTGTATGGCTTCGTGTCCCACTTCCAGTGGTATATATGTATGTATGGCGGTTTACATAATATGTAAACTGCGGTAGTATAACTGTGTTTACATTCATATATTAATGTATCGACGGAGGTATTGAAGATATAGGGTATTATATTGTCGGCCATTTTGTTTGCCTCTCTCACGCCAGAAACAGCGAGGGTAGAACTGTTAAAATGTCTCTCTGTGCAGAACATAGACGTCTTCTGCCTTCGAAAGTTGTCGAACAGGCAACCACACCACCTCTGGTCTGAAGATGTACAGGAAGCAGCACACACACACACACACACACACACACACACACACACACACACACACACACACACACACACACACACACACACACACACACACACACACACACACACACACACACACACACACACACACACACACACACACACACACACACACACACACACACACACACACACACACAAGCACACAGAACTGCAGCGGATGACCATTGCCACAGTGCATCTCTATATGATGAGTCATTCTTAACACATACAGTACAGGGAGGACAACACTACATTACACTATGAAGACACACACTAAACCAATACATCCTTCTGTAGCATTTCTCATGTTGCATGTTGTGTTGCTCACTATATACATGCCATCCCCTGCATCAGAAACATGCTAAACACAATACTATATCTCTATCAAAGTTGTAAAGAGTTTCAAGTTAAAACATATATACCTATCCACCTAGGTAGAAAGGTAGGCTAACAATGTTGTTAATAAGACCCAACACCCACTCACACACCTGTATGTGTATATACAGGTGTGTGTGTAGATATGCAAACTACATCTCCTTCAAAGAAGTGAAGAAATGTTCACTAACACAACATGTCTCCCTTATAGATCTGTAGCAACAATGCTGTCTGACACGAGGAATGTTGTATTAGTCGCGACCATTTACCTTACTATAACAGGTGTAGACACCAGTTTACATGACTACCTTGTTATTGGAAATGTTGTGTTGTACCTCTACAGCTGTAGCTAGTGGGGGAGGAATGCTTTGTAGACTGCAGCTGTAGAAGTCACGTACTCAGAACTGACCAGCTGTGAGTGGGTAGACTGCAGCAGTTTGTATAACCAGTTACTAAATTGTACTACTAATAGGCCTACGTACATTACATCTTTAAGTTCCTTCCATATTCCATTATAATGGGATCTGGGAGTGTGTACCTAACAAGATGTGTGCCTATGTATGCCCTTTAATGATGCAACACTCGCGCCCACATGCACAAACACATACACATGCAACGTACTCACACACAAACATTACATATGTTCACATGCAAGCACAGGCATGAGCGTAGATAGACAATTAACCAAACTGACAGACAGTGCTTTAAAATTTAATATGACTAAAAGAAATGAATGTAAGCTACTATTGCATACTAAACTAAGCATAAAGGTTCATTTATAAGCAACCTATCAAGACAAGTCCTAACCCAAAGGCCAAATTCTCAACACCTACTACATCCCTGGTAATGGTCTCCATAGTAATATTACATGTAGGGAGACTAAGGTTCGATCTGTTACGCAGACAGGCATGTCCTGATAATGTACCAGTTGTAGATAATGGTTAGTGAAGGGAGTGGAGCTGTCAAGGACTACAAGGTGTGCTGAGTACATGTGTCGATCACATCATTCCTGCTACAAGTACACCTTGTTCCAATCACAACACAGCCCACACACAGTATCTTTTGTGGTGTGGTGTGATACAATGTGGAATGATAGTGCGGAGAGCTGGAATCACAAAGTGTGCAAAGTCATTGAGTACCTTTAGTGGGAGGTAATCAGTCAAGCAGCCTATTGTCGGAGTATGCTGTTCACATCATTCCAACAACATTGTACACCTTGTTCTACACATGCACAAAACTCAGCCCACATACAGTTCACTCAATAACATGGCACAGTGATGTGCACTATGCTCCAGTAACACAGTGAAGGAACCCTTCATTGGCCAATCAATATATTATGCAGAAATGATACTGTGTTTATGTTCCCATTCAGCTAAAACGTATACATACACACACACACACACATACACGCACATGAATTCCTACACACTCACTTACAGGATTAATTATATGTGCACACAGACACACACTTCTGTTCTCATTCAGCTCGATCCTTACAATTATGGCTAAAGTCCTAATACAATAGTAAATAATTGCACACTCACTCACTTGCACATGCACAAACACACTCACTCTGTCTCACACACACACACACACACACACACACATACACACACACACACACACACACACACACACACACACACACACACACACACACACACACACACACACACACACACACACACACACATACATACACACACACTTGAACGCGCATATGCATGCATGCATGTACACACACACACACACATGCACACACACACGCACACATGCACACACACACACACACACACACACACACACACACACACACACACACACACACACACACACACACACACACACACACACACACACACACACACACACACACACACACACACACACACACACACACACACACACACGTGTAGCTACCTAATATATACAAACACCTACGTAGGTGCCTGTGTTGTGATTGCACCTTGCTCTATTTCATGTGTACTATACAACAGCTACACAGTGGATGACCACTACCACACTGCTCTAGGTAGATGAGTCATTGTCTACACATACAGCACAGTATGGACAACAGTATGCATTAAGCTGTGAAGACACATACACTAGACCAATACATCCTTCTGTATCAGTTCTCATGTTGTTCAATTGTTCACTACATGCTATCCCCAGCATCAGAAGAGTACTATAAACATACCACTATATCTCCTTCAAAGATGTAAAGAGTTTCATGTTGAAACACAATACCTCTCAACTCAGGTAGAAAGGAAACCTAACAATGTTGTTAGACCCAACACCCATGCACACACCTTCATGTGCATGCAGGTGTGTATGTAGATATGCTAACTTCATCTCCTTCAAAGATGTAAAGACTTTCATATTGAAACATGATACCTCTCAACCCAGGTAGAAAGGTAAGCTAACAATGTTGTTAGACCCAACACCCGTGCACACACCTTCATGTGCATGCAGGTGTGTATGTAGATATGCTAACTACATCTCCTTCAATGAAGTGAAGAATGTTCCCCCACCACAACATGTCTCCTCTCTGTAGCGCAATCTCATGTTGTTGCCTGCAGCACTTTGTTCCCAATATTGTGAGGACACTCATGCACTATTTCATGCATAGCTAGGTACATACAATATGATATCCTGTTTTCTGAAACCCCCAATGTGGGGAATTTACTTATGCATGCTAAGCTCCTTGGAACAACAGACTACAGAACACATTGCAAATTGAATGTCCCACAAACTACAGCTAATCTCTGTCTCCTTGCCATGACCACACACACTGGAATGTGTAGCTCGCAGCTTAGCTAACACAACACAGTGTCACAATTGACTCACCAGACAGCAATATTCGTGTAGCTACACACAGCACTCTGTATGGCTCTACGATAGGACACAACCACCATAAGGTACTGAAGTGGACGGTATTCTTGCTCTTGTTCTCAGTCTGTGTCTCGGTGCACTTGCATGGGACGGGTTGATAGCTAAGTCAACTCGCACGGTAGGGCTTTGGGTAGAGGATGCTGGCGTCTGTCATTTCGATGTTACTGCCGACGCTGCACGTAATCATCAAGCATTAGCACCGGAGAGTGATCGCGGGCTCGATCAGTCGGCGAACTTGTCACAGCATCTATCTATGGTCACAGCTAGAAAGCCCGTCACTACGGGCATGCATTCGCAGCCCGTAGCTAGCTAGCTGAACTGCTCGTCGTATTGGTAGCTCGATAAGTACTTGATCTATACATCTTGAGAAAGAGTTGATGCAGCTCAACGCACCCCACTCAACCGGAGGTGCCTTGCCACTGTACATGTGTGAGGATGTTCTGCTTCCGTAGCCATGGTCCGTCTAGCAGTCACGTGATTTGCTCTCTCCCTCAAACGTGATAACGTAACCTTACGCAATATAGCTAGTTCTTTCAGTTTCATACTAAATACCTTTTTCTGACTATATATAATCTGGCTCGTGAGACTATTATATTATCGAAGTTCATTACAAAATGACACAAAATGAAATCATTATTAGCTAGCTACACTGTATTCAGCACTCTCTGTATGAAACAGCAGCTGCAGTACACAATGTGCCATCACCCTATGAACTGTTCCACTCTATGGTCCTCAGAACATACACAGCAGATCTGTCATTAGAAAGAATTGTCTTCATTTGTCTCTGAGCGGGGAGCAGGCAGACAGACAACAAAACAAGAGTAAAGTTTGCAGAATTGAGACCTTTGTGTCCTTTCAGAGTCTCCTCCCAAGCTGGAGCAAGTTCTGGAATGCAGGACAGGAATAATAAAGAGTAGCCATGGTAACCACCGTATAACAGACAAGAGATACTGCAATAATATTCCTCTCTTATGACATTGTGTGGCCATATTGAAGTTAGGAATACACAATAATTATATTCATTAGGTCCATATGCAGCCTGCCTTATGCTTGTACAACTCAAGATAGACTATAACTAGAAGATGAATAGGTTTACATATCATTATTCAATGTGTCAGTCTACAGATGTACACATAAACACAGATGTATTAGACCATGTCATGGACATATATAGGCACACAGGAATTGGAAAAGGGGCACAGCTAGCTACGATGCATTTGCCATTCAGACATTTTATCAGCTGTGGTCACTCCCACATGTCTCACTGTGCTGGCTAGGGTATAAAAGAGGCACAGTTGCTACTCTTGCAAGCTGCACGGGCTCACAAACTGGTGTTTTGTACAATTGGAAAATTGCATAGCTTTTGAAGATGACTGCTCTTAACCTCAAGTTCATCTTTATTCTCAGCTGCATCTCTGCATTCTACCTTGGAACAGGAGTGGCTGGTACATGCCCTACCACTGCCTCTACTCAGTGTATCCCTGGTCTGCCTGGAAGAGATGGGCAGCCAGGACCCCCAGGACCAAGTGGGCTGAATGGACACAATGGGCGTGATGGTGCAGCAGGAGTCACTGGACCTCAGGGACCAGCGGGATTGAATGGCACCAATGGACAGCAGGGGCCAACTGGTCCACAAGGACCTCAAGGACCAACTGGACCAACAGGGCTGCAGGGACCAGCAGGGTTGGATGGGACCAATGGACAGCAGGGGCCAACTGGTCCACAAGGACCTCAAGGACCAATTGGACCAACAGGGGCACAGGGACCAGCTGGGGCACCAGGAGCAGATGGAGCAGATGGTCTACCTGGTCCACCGGGAACACTATCTAATGGAACCCCTTTTGATCAGTTGAAGAGTAACTTTCTGGAGGATATACAGAATCTGCTCATATGCAAAGGTATCACTGAAAGCAATCCTGCTGCCTCTTGTGAGGAGATATATGAATGCAACCCCACTACTCCTTTTGGCAAGTACTGGATCAACAGTAGCACAGGACCAGTGCAGTCCTACTGCTCAGCAGGTACACAGGGTGACCCCATACAGATCATTATTAAACATGTTGGCATATACTTACCTACTGCACACCTAATATATCTGTACTTCAATAATACTGAACAAAGCTGACATGAAGCCGGGACTTAAATGCAGAAATTACACTAGCAATCCATTAATTTTGCCCTCATATATACAGGTGCTGACTGTTTTGATGCAATGATGAAAGGGGCCACTCAAAGTGGTGTGTACAATATCCAGCCAAGCAATACTAATGATTCCTTCAATGTTTATTGCGACATGGAGACAGACGGAGGAGGCTGGACAGTACTGCTGAAGAGGCAAGATGGCAGTGTAGACTTTTATCGCAACTGGACTGACTACAAGAGTGGCTTTGGCAACCTCGATGGCGAATATTGGCTTGGACTGGACAACATGTACCTCTTGACTCACCAGAGTGGTGGCCCACCTCAACTGAGGGTGGACCTTGCAGACTGGGAAGGGAATACTGCCTTTGCCAAGTACGACCAGTTCTTAGTTGGAGATGAAGACAGTAACTACACTCTGTACGTGTCGGGGTATCAGTCCAACAGTACAACTGGAGACTCACTTACATACCACAATAGTCAGAGGTTCAGCACACCTGATAGAGATAATGATGCAGGTAGTGGTCACTGTGTTGTGACCTACAATGCACCTTGGTGGTACAGGAATTGCTACCACAGCCTCTTGACTGGCAGGTACTTTCAAAATGGTGTGATGTCAACAGGTGGTGTCAACTGGTACCTTTGGAGGAGGAATTACGTATCCTTCCGTGTTGCTGAAATGAAGATCAGACCAGGAGGAGTGTAGAAGATAAAGCTCACGGACTGAGTATATACTAGTTCTCTAGAGTGTGTAGTGTGTACAAACAGTATAGTGTCATTAGGAACATTTTAGAAATAGCTCATTCATTATCATTAGCTGTGTGCAATGACATTATTACCCTCAATGCTGATTTAGTATATCACCATTAATTTTGCTCAGTCCAAATTCATTCTAAAACTTAAATTTTAAGTTCATGTGTTAGAGGCACTCTGGAAGGCAGATATGCATGAGTTATGACCCAGTATAGTGGTCTTCTCTACCAAAGCAACAATGCATGATTGGCACTGGGGACTCTCAGCTGTGGCTGCAGTAAACATGCATAGTCTCATACCCAGACCACTTTCTCACCTTCATCTGTACATTATGTGAAAATGGAGGTAAGAAAACGATCTGGGTATGAGACTATGCATGCACATCTTGCATAATACATGGGATGGTGATATTGATAAAGATTCCTTTGATGCAAACATTACTTATAAAGGAAGCTGGATAGCTACGTATAATTTTATAGGGTTTCTGAGGGAGTAGCATTACAGGAACATTCCATATAACGTTGCAAAAGGTCTAAAACTCCATGACAGTCAAGTGGACCAATTAATTACTATACAGGTGTAATTGTGGGCGGGCCACTGATCGACGGCCCGGGATCGCTGTGACGGAGCGTGCACGCAACAATCGCGGGTACACTGGGCAACTGCACTGAGCACTAAGGCAATCACAAACTGTGTACAGGCACTTATATAGGATACCAGACAACATAACAAAGAAAGACAAAGCGGTGTTCACGGCCTGCGCTACACAAAATACATTCATAGTAATACACTAATAAATTGCATGACATAGAATCAACACGTACAAAGACAAGTGACAGTCACATGACAAGAAGCCACACTCAGCATTGTTACACATTGCACTGAACTCTTCTTACTGATTAGTCCTCATGACTGTCACACGCCTTATGGATTATGATATATTTTACAACATTGTGAAAATCTATGCCTGCATATACCCTCATGGCCCTATAATACAAACAGTGGTTAATGTACAATATATCATTGTCAGCATGTGCACTGGTTGTTTTCAACATAATAAAATAGGAGGAGCTCAGTTGAGGAAGGGAAGTTGAGGGAGCACGTCACATTGAGGGTGCTTGCACTACAACCTTCAGCAGGGAGATGCCCTCCAATTGTAACACTTGCTAAGGTCCCCCTTTCTGGGAATGAGGAGGAGGACTGCAGTCTCTGGTCCGTGTGTGTGCCCAGACACACACACACACACACACACACACACACACACACACACACACACACACACACACACACACACACACACACACACACACACACGACATTATGCAACTTGTATTTTGCCTTTTGACCACCTTTCTGAAATCAGCCTCCAAATCTGAAATGACCCATTGTAAGGACACTGAACACTTCATCTCTAATATCTGTACTATCTACCACCATCGTGCTACACACACACCTACGCACACACACATGAAGTGTGTGCACAAGTGTGTTCATGAAAAATACGCAAGTAGCTACAATATATAATATTAGCAAATAATTATTGATTACAGGGCAGCGTCTGAAGGGAGCAAGTTTTCAAGTTGGGGGCAGATGAGTTGTTTAACTTGACACAGTCATGTGCCTCCACAATATCACTATCCCGA
>OZ025869.1:2196641-2251641 GCA_964019415.1 Ianthella basta | reverse complement strand
TGGAGGGATGGTGATATTGATAAAGATTCCTATGTAAATTAAGTTATGTACTTTGATACAAACATTATTTAAAGGAGGCCAGGCAGCTACGTATATGTAGCTACCTATATAGTTTTTCTGAGGGATTCAGCAGCATTACAGGGACATTCCATATAATGTTGCAAAAGGTCTAAAACTCCATGACAGTCACATGGACCAATTACTATGCAGGAGCCAAACTCTTCTTACTGATTAGTCCACATGACTGTCACACGCATTATGGATTATGATATATTTTACAACACGAGCTGAATGCCCGCCCTACGGGCAGGTTACAGCTTATCGCAAGCCAGTGAGTCGGTACCTTGCCAGTTTTGAACTATCTGCACAGGTAGCAACGGAGGCTGGCTGCTATAACGACGGTAGAGTTTAATTCGAATGTTTGCGATAACGAATAAGATTTTCCGTAACCGGAAGTCCCAGAAACCCATAATTAAAAATGGCGTATCGGCCCGCGGGAAAAAAAGGAAGCGCTTTCTTCGGCTGCAGGGAAGCTAGGTGAACGACACCCCTCTAAGCTCATGTCCCCCCACTCCCTTAACTGGCATGGCTCGTATCAAGTACGCCAATGACCGGTAGTGGAAGGGCCGGTCGATGATGTTTAAAATGGCGTATCGGCCCGCGGAGAATTAACAAAGGACGTCTCGCTTTTCGGCCGCAAGGCAGCTAGGCGAACGGCACCCCGCTAAGAACATGTCCCCCGAGTTTATCAACTGGCACGGAGCGTCTCGAGCCGATTCCCGGGAAGGCGCAGATTTTATGGCTGAACAAACATACATCCAAATTCTAGATCCCGTGAATTATAGTAGGATTGTGAAAATCCATGCCTGCATTTATATACCATCATGGTCCTACGAAGTAGAGGGAGCACGTCACATTGAGGGTGCTTGCACTACAACCTTCAGCAGGGAAATGCCCTCCAATTGTCACACTTGCTAAGGTCCCCCTTTATGGGAATGAGGATGAGGACTGCAGTCTCTGGTCTGTGTGTGTGCCCAGACACACACACACACACACACACACACACACACACACACACACACACACACACACACACACACACACACACACACACACACACACACACACACACACACACACACACACACATACACACACACACACATACACACACAATGACATTATGCAACTTGTATTTTGCCTTTTGACCACCCTTCTGAAATCAGCCTCAAAATCCAATGACCCATTGTAAGGACACTGAACACTTCATCTCTAATAATGTCTGCCACATCTACCACTGGTACCATCGTGCTACACACACACAGGCACACGCACATCAAGTGTGTGCACAAGTGTAAAAATACGCAAAGTAGCTACAATGTATAATATTAGCAAATAATTATTGATTACAGGGCAGCGTCTGAAGGGAGCAAGTTTTCAAGTTGGGAACTGATGAGTTGTTTAACTTGACACAGTCATGTGCCTCCACAATTATATCACTATCCAGAATTACTCTCATAAGAATTGCATAATTGTCCATCTAATATGCCATATAATGCTTCCACAACTTGCATGCAGCAGTGGTTATGGTGGCTCGTGGAAGGAGGTTGGTGCAACATGTGCATGACGGCAAGTGTAGCCTGACAATCACACACACAAACATGCACAGGTCTGCCAGCGCATAAAGACAACAGTTACTGCAAACAAGGTTGAGTGGACACACACACATGATTGGACAGACACACAGACATCACTTCTACCATATCATGATGCGCAAGAACAACTAATCTGATCCCCATGGACTCAGCAAATAAATGTCACAACAAATAGCTTTCAACTACAATCTAAGGACACTGAACACTTCAACGAGTCAGCTCTGATGGCTGTCCGACTACCACCATCATTACACACATACACTCATGGTGAGGAGATAGAGCTTTGGTGTACTTTGTTGGTATTGGTATACTTTTTAGGGGCTGCCGCAGGCAGCCCCTATATTGTTTTCAAATTGACGTTTTCATATGGCTTCATGTTACGGATATATATATATAATATATATATATATATAATACGCCAACCTACGGTTGTACGTCAATGCTTACATTTATATTGAATGTATTGGGCGAAGTATTGGGTATAGGGAATTTATATTGTCGGCCATTTTATTCGGCCGGAAGTGGACCGTGTGCGAGGCCAAAGGACTTTGAAAACCGGCTTCCAAACGACGTTTTAGCGAACTTTGGACGTTCTCTTCCGCCTCTGATCCTGGAACAGACTCCTACAGCACTTCTGGTCGACGGGCAAAGACACAGCTTCGAGACAGCGCCCAACAGGTCATCGACTTCGCCCCGCGCCTTCTTCGATAATGGCCGCGCCGCCTCGGAGGACTTCACTCCGCCGCCTGGAACACATGACAGGAGTAACGTAGAAACTGGTGAACGCCGTGATATGTACACGCTAACGTTCTTCAACCGTTTCTAGCGTTGAAAAGCTTAACTCGCACGGTTGCCCTTCTAAATGCTCTTCAGAACCTGGCCCACGCGTACTGCGCTGTAGCAAACGTACGTAGCTTTTGCCACCACAGACCACTAGCTACTCTGGCGACTGTGGGTTCCTTGGTACATTATGTTTCTGTAATTACTCACTGTAAATGCACGTGCTATAAGCAGTCATGTGTCTGTCTGCTGGACATTTCTCTGTGCATGTGTTGTGGGTTTGTGTGTGTGTGTGTGTGTGTGTGTGTGTGTGTGTGGTGTGTGTGTGTGTGTGGTGTGTGTGTCACTGTGTGTGTGTGTATGTGGTGTGTGTGTGTGTGTGTGTGTATGTGGTGTGTGTGTGTGTGTGTGTGTGTGTGTGTATGTGGTGTGTATGTGGTGTGTGTGTGCATGTGGTGTGTGTGTGCGTGTGGTGTGTGTGTGTGTGTGTGTGTGCATGTGTATGTGTGTGTGTGTGTGTGTGTGTGTGTGTGTGTGTGTGTGTGTGTGTGTGTCTCATGTGTCTGGTGATAGTGGTGTGTGTGTGTGTGTGTGTGTGTGTGCTGAAGTTACTGAGGTATTGTGACGCGATGTCATGTTTACCTATTGTGAGTGACAGAGCAGCGACCGAAGGGAGCAAGTATTTCGAGTTGGGGCGGCAGCCCCACGAGTTTTTAACTCGAAATACTTGTTCCCAATCTGCTGAATTAAGGGCTTATCAACGACAGAGCAGTCACAGACACAGAAGCCACTGTCTCATTTTGAGTGTAGTATAGGCTGTTATTGAATAATTAGCTCATACAACACACGGCGTCACAATTGACTCACCAGATAGCAGTATCCGTGTACACATAGCGCGCACCCCTGCACAACTCCGCGATTGGACTGCAGGTCTTGGTGCACTCGGAGACGGCGTGATACAATTCGCTCGGCAGGATGCGGATGTCTCTCTGGTTGGCATCCAGTCACAGCTGTTGACGCAGTGGGTTGACATCCAGTAGTAGCACCGGGAGGTAACAGGCTTCAGCCAGTCACCATCTTGTCACAGAAGCTAAGGAGCAAGCATCAGTAGTCTGTAGTTGAACTGCTTGTAGTCTTAGTAGCTAGCTAGAGTTACTGGATCTTAAGAACGATCGAGTTGATGGTGTTCCGAAGGTGGGGCACTGTATGAGGATGGACCTGCTTCAGTATAGCCATAGTCTATGCACACACACACACACACACACACACACACACACACACACACACACACACACACACACACACACACACGTGCGCGCATGCATGCACACATAGTTTGAATATGTAATTGTATAATTATGTGCAATTTCCATATTATTGTCATAGTGTACGAGCTGTTGTACAATAAGTGCAATGTGCACAAGACACCACAGTCATATGTATACACCTTGTTAGGTACATACTCCCTGTCCCATTATACGGAGTAGGGAAGGAACTTAAAGTTGTACAGGTCTGTTAGTAGTCCAATTAGGTAGCTAGGCACCCACTGCTGCAGTCTACCCACCCACAGCTGGTCATTGCTGAGTACGTGACTCCTACTGTGCAGCTGTAGTCTACAGAACCTCACCTAGCTACAGCTGTAGAGGTACAACACAACATTCCAATACCAGTGTAGTCATGTTACTAGTGTCTGCACCTGTTGTAGTAAAGTAAATGGTCGCGAATACTGCAACATTCCTTGCTAAAGTGCAAAGTCATTGTTAACTGGGGCAAAATGAGATCTAGGGTCGTCTTCATCACTAGGTACTGATACCTGAAGGGCATCCAATACTTGATACATTATACATACTGTTCTTAGACTAGTGGAACATATAGATCCAAGCACCTTCAACTCAAGACATTTAGACCTTACGATATGGACTGTGGAATGTAACAACCGATGAGACCAGGGTTCTGCAGTGCATTGTCTACTCAAGTAACATGGCACAGTGATGTGCAATATGCTCCAATGACACAATGAATGAACAGCTTTGTCAGTTGATCAATGCATAATTATGTGGAAATGATACAGTGTTTATGTTCCAGTACAGATATAAATGTACACATACACACACATGCGCTCGTGAATTCAAACACATTGTATGTGCACACAGACTCACACTTCAGTTCTCATTCTGCTCTTTATAATTATGGCTTAAGTCCTAATATAGATAATTCCACGCTCACACATGCATAAACACACTCTCTGTCTGTCTCTCACACACACACGCGTACACACACATGCACATGTATGCACATGCACACGCACACACACACAGGCAAGGTTTTCAACCCTGCTGTGAAGCTGGTATTGGAGAACCAACCCTTTCTGATACCTGAGCCAGCTGAGAAGCCCTCACTTCAAGCAGACAAGAGATGCTGCAATGATATTCCTCTCTTATGACATTGCACGTGTGGCCATATTGAAGTTAAGAATACGATATGCAGCCTACCCTTACGCTTGTATTATTCTAAGTTGTGGCTATATCTAGAAGATGGATGATCACAATAGGGTAATATATTATTCAATTCATCAATCTGCAGATGTACACAAAACACAGATGCAGAGATACAAGCATTAGACCATGTCATGGACAAAAACAGGCACACAGGAATTGGAAGAAGGGCACAGCTAGCTACGATGCATTTGCTATTCAGACATGTTATCAGCTGTGGTCACTCCCACATTCCTCACTGTGCTGGCTAGGGTATAAAGAGGCACAGTTGCTACTCTTGCAAGCTGCACAGGCTCACAAACTGGTGTGCTGTACAATTGGACAATTGCAAAGCTGTTGAAGATGACCGCACTTAGCCTCAAGCTCATCTTTGTTCTCAGCTGCCTCACTGCCTTCTGCCTTGGAACAGGAGTGGCTGATACATGCCCTACCACTGCCTCTACTCAGTGTATCCCTGGACTGCCTGGAAGAGATGGGCAGCCAGGACCCCCGGGACCAAGTGGGCTGAATGGACACAACGGGCATGATGGTGCAGCAGGAGTCACTGGACCTCAGGGACCAGCGGGGTTGGATGGCACCAATGGACAGCAGGGACCAACTGGTCCACAGGGACCTCAAGGACCAATTGGACCAACAGGGGCACCAGGTGCAGATGGAGCAGAAGGTCTACCTGGTCCACCAGGAACACTATCTAATGCCACCATTGATCTGTTGAAGAGTAACTTTCTGGAGGATGTACAGAAACTGCTCATATGCAAAGGTATCACTGAAAGCAATCCTGTTGCCTCTTGTGAGGAGTTATATCAATGCAACCCCACTACTCCTTTTGGCAAGTACTGGATCAACAGTAGCACAGGACCAGTGCAAGTCTACTGCTCAGCAGGTACACAGGGTGACCTCATACAGATCATTATCAAACATGTTGGCATATACTTACCTAGAACACACCTATCTATACTTCTATATACTGCTGAAAATAGCTGACATGAAGCCTGGAGTTGATGCAGAAACCAAACCATTAATTCTACCCTCATATATACAGGTGCTGACTGTTATGATGCAATGATGAAAGGGGCCACTCAAAGTGGTGTGTACAATATCCAGCCAAGCAATACTAACAATTCCTTCAATGCTTATTGCGACATGGAGACAGACGGAGGAGGCTGGACAGTTCTGCTGAAGAGACAAGATGGCAGTGTAGACTTTTATCGCAACTGGACTGACTATAAGAATGGCTTTGGCAACCTGGAGGGTGAATACTGGCTTGGACTGGACAACATGTACATCTTGACTCACCAGAGAGGTGAGACACCTCAACTGAGGGTGGACCTTGCAGACTGGGAAAGGAACACTGCCTTTGCCAAGTATGACCGGTTCTCTGTCGGTGATGAAGACAGTAACTACACTCTGTACGTGTCGGGGTACCAGTCTGACAGTACAGCTGGAGACCCTCTTAGTATTCACAATACAGCAAAGTTCAGCACACCTGATAGAGATAATGATGGAAGTCGTTTTAACTGTGCTGTGGCCAACAATGGACCTTGGTGGCATTGGGCTTGCTACCGCAGCCTCTTGACTGGCAGGTACCTTCGAAATGGTGTGGTACAATTAGGTGGTGTCAACTGGTACAGCTGGAGGGAAAATTACTATTCCTACCGTGTTGCTGAGATGAAGATCAGACCAGGAGGAGTGTAGAAGATAAAGCTGAAGGACTGAATACTAGTTCTCTAGAGTGTGTATACGTAGTGTGTGCAAAACAGTATAGTGTCATTAAGAACAGCTTAGAAATAGCTCATTCATTATCTTTAGCTGTGTGCAATGACATTATTACCCTCCATGCTAATTTAGTACATCACCATTAATTTTGCTCAGTCTAAATCCATTCTAAAACGTTTTGCAGTTCATGTGTTAGAGGTATTCTGGAAGCCAGACTGCATGAGTTATGACCCAGTAGTGGTCTTCTCTGCCAAAACAACAATGATTGGCGCTGGGAACTCTCAGCTGCATGTGGCTGCAGTAAACATGCATAGTCTCATACCCAGACCACTTTCTCACCTTCATCTGTATCAGACGTCATGCTCGTGACATCTATTAAGGAATGTGCCTGATAAAAATGGCTGTTCCTATCTTAATGTATTCGCCCGCTTCAACAAATGTAGCCAAACGGTGGCGGCGAAGAACAGGTGAAGGACATGGATAGGCTTCTTTCAACGTATTGAAGACAACAGCGAAGCCAAAGCCAGTCTGGAGTGCACGTAAGAGAAAAGCATCACTGGCTTCTCGTGTTTCATTTGCTCTTTTCCTCAAAATATTAATTATTATTATTCTTCCCATTGATGTGCAAAGATATATACCTAAACTGATATCACAAATACCATCGATTCCAGATTGAATAGTTAATCAAACGGCAAACGGTTACTCGCAATGGCAATGTCAAATGGCATAACAATGATTGTGCTAGGTCATATATTGTGTAATTAATGTCTCACCTACTGGGTCATTCTAATCACATGCACCCCTTAAAACAATCACACCATTTGAGATTGTGTAGCTACACCCAAAATGGACCGATGTATTGTGACTGCACGTGCTCTGTTAACTAATTGTTTGCATTAATCTCTATAAGCACCATGAAAACAACAGAATGTGCTACTAAATGGGCGTGAAATATATATAACATAAGGTATGCGCGTAACATATATATTATAATTATTGCCAATAGATGGTCTCACAGAGCTATAGCTATGGGCAAGCATTATCTCCTTGCATACACACACACTAGAACGCGTGTACAGTTTAACTCATATAACACACAAGGTCACAGTTAGCTCACCACACAGCAACATCCGTGTACGCACAGCACTCTGTACGGCTCCACAATTGGACTGCAGGTCTCGGTGCACTCGGAGACGGTGTGATACGACAACTCGCTCGGTAGGATGTGGACATCTCTCTTGTTCGTTGTCACTGCTGTAGTCGCAGTAGGTTGACATCCAGTGGTAGCACCGGGAGGTAACAGGCTTCAGTCTGTCCCCATCTTGACACAGAAGCTAAAGAGCAAGCATCAGCAGTCTGTAGTTGAACTGCTTGTAGTCTTAGTAGCTAGCAGGAGTTACTGGATCTTAAGAACGATCGAGTTGATGCTGCTCCGAAGGTGGGGCACTGTGTGAGGATGGACCTGCTTCAATATAGCCATAGTCTTTCGACCAGTCGCGCGGACTGCCTTCAGCCTAAAACAGGTTGACGTAATTTTACGAAATGATGATGTAACGGTACTAGATTGCTAGACCGTCCCACGTCCCACGGTCTAGCAAGTCAGACTAGTAAATAAGATTGGCGTTAAGGGCGTAAGTATTCATCATCTTTGCTCATTACTAAACGAACAAATTGAAGCCTTTATTTTGCTCCACCCAACACTCTCTGCATGAACCAGTTCAACATTTCATCACTCTCTGAACTGTTCCACTAGTTAGGGTTGTCACTGTGATTGCAGCCATCCATTGACAGTCACATGTACACTGAATACACATGAATAATATATTCATTTACTATAGCTACTCCTTATACTATTAGGTTGCTCATTCATTATAGCTGTATACAGCTCCATGCACACTGTGCACAGCTGTAGACTTGTGCATGTCCTTTCAGAGTCTCCTCTGAAGCTGTGGCAAGCCCTGGAATGCAAGACAGGAAATGACGAGGAGTAACCATAGCAACCACTGTACAACATGCATCTGACCTTTTGTAGTCGCATCATTAATGGGGCATGCACTGAATTGTGTCTGCTTTAATTCATTTCAGTCAGTGCTATAAATCTCAATCATTTCATTCATCTATTTTATGGATCTGTCAGTTTGTACTTCACCATACCAAGGAAAGTACCTTTAGTACTTCCAAAACAAAACATTAAGGTCATGCTATACATAGTAAGAGCTTTTCTGCTGTTCTGCGGTTACTTCAGTGTGGCAAGATGCAGCTCTGTTGAGGGACGAGTATGAACACCCTGTATTTGGCACTCATGGCAACCTTTCTGAAAGTAAGGGAACTTGAATTTCATGTAGGTAGTCAATTAACATTTGGAGACATTGTGTGGACTTCTTGATGTGGTGCCCCATAATAGTTCTCCATGTCAATCTATCCATCTATCTATCTAACTATCTATCTATCCATCTATCTAACTATCTATCTATCGATCGACCAAACTATCATTATGCATTGATTGTATTCAAGCTGTTAGAGGAGTTAGTGAACAGAATGCTATATCTTATTATCCATGTTTACGATAATATGTATACACATAGAGTACACGTTTGCACGTGTGTGTGTTCATCACTGCTTTATTACCGTTTGCCTCAGTTTATGTGCCATGTTGTCCTGGATGATGTACTGAAGACACATCCATGTGCACATGCATGGGCACATGTGCACACTGTGTGTGTGTGTCCAATGGTGCTCTCTACATTACGTGTGCAGTGCTGACTTAATGACAATAATTAACAAGGAATGTTGCAGTATTTGTGACCATTTACTTTACTACAACAGGTGCAGGCACCAGTAACATGACTACACTGTTATTGGAATGTTGTGTTGTACCTCTACAGCTGTAGCTAGGTGAGGTTCTGTAGACTGCAGCTGTACAGTAGGAGTCATGTACCCAGCACTGACAAGCTGTGGGTGGGTGACCAGTTACCAAATTGGACTACTGACAGACCAATGTACATCTTTAAGTCCCTTCCCAACTCCATATAATGGGATAGAGTTCACGTGTGCGTGTATGTGCATGTGTGCGTGCGCGCACATGTGTGTGTGTGTGTGTGCGTGTGTGCGTGTGTGTGTGTGAAGATCTGTACATGTGTACACATACCAGGAATAGAACTAACAGCTGGTGATGGACTGCATGCTAAAATTCCACAACTTGTGCAACTCATAGCTACCTGTCCTGATCTAGAAACATCCATGCATACTCTGGCCACATGACCGTATGCATCCTCCTTCAAAGATGTAAAGAGTTTCATGTTGAAACATGATAGCTCTCCACCAAGGTAGAAAGGAAACCTAACAATGTTGTTAGACCCAACACCCATGCACACACCTTCATGTGCGTGAAGGTGTGTATGTAGATATGCTAACTTCATATCCTTCAATGAAGTGAAGAAATGTTCCCCCACCACAACATGTCTCCTCTCTGTAATAACAGCGCAATCTCATGTTGTTGCCTGCAGCACTTTGTCCCCAATTGTGAGGATACTCATGCAGTATTTCATGCATAACTAGGTACGTACAATATGACATCCTGTTTCAGAAACCCCCGATGTGGGGAACTCCCTTATGTATGCTAAGCTCCTTGGAACAACAGACTACAGAACACATTGCAAATTGAATGTCCCACAAACTACAGCTAATCTTTATCTCCTTGCCATGACCACACACACTGGAATGTGTAGCTCGCAGATTAGGTAAGGTAAACCGGGGTAATTCCGTCACTATTTCAAAGCGGGGTAATTCCGTCGTGTGAGTCTACCACTAATTATCGAGAAGGAGCGTGCTCACACCCGTTTAGGTTTAGACAGTGCAGTGGATAGGTTGTAAAACAGTGGTGTTGTGGTGAGCTAAAAGCCCACAGCCAAGGAACAAGAGTCGAGATAAAACCCTAGTGACGGAATTACCCTAGTGACGAAATTACCCCGGTTTACCTTAACATAACACAGTGTCACAATAGACTCACCAGACAGCAATATCCATGTACACACAACACTCTGTAGGCTCTGCGATAGGACACAACCACCAAAAGGTACTGAAGTGGACGGTATTCTTGCTCTTGTACTTGGCCTGTGTCGTGGTGCACTTGCATGGGGCGGCTTGATAGCTAAGTCAACTCGCACGGTAGAGCATTGGGTAGAGGATGCTGGCGTCTGTCATTTCGATGTTACTGCCGACGCTGCTCGTAACCATCAAGCATTAGCACCGGAGAGTGATCGCGGGTTCGATCAGTCGGCGAACTTGTCACAGCTGAATAGCCCGTTACTGAAGGGGGCATGCAAGCATTCGAAGCCCGTAGTTAGAGCTAGCTGAACTGCTTGTCGTATTGGTAGCTCAATAGAAATTGGATCTATACATCTTGAGAAAGAGTTGATGTAGCTCACGCACCCAACCGGAGGTGCCACTGTACGTGTGCGAGGATGTTCTGCTTCCGTAGCCATGGTCAGTCTAGCAGTCACGTGATCTCTCCCTCAAACGTGATAACGTAACCTTACGCAATACAACTAGTCCTTTGATACAAAATACCGTTTTCTGACTATATCATAATCTGCCCCGTGTGACTATATATCATCGAAGTTCATTACAAAAGGACACAAAATGAAATCATTATTAGCTACACTGTGTTTAGCACTCTCTGTATGAAACAGCAGCTGCAGTACACAATGTGCCATCTCCCTATGAACTGTTCCACTCTGTGGTCCTCAGAACATACACAGCAGACCTATTCTTTATGTCATTGTTTTCATTTGTCTCTGAGCAGAGAGGAAAGAGAAGCAGAGAGAGACTATGCACTACGTCTTAAACAATCACAAGCACCTACGCCAAGGCAACCAAACAATTATTGGATTAGCTAATATGCATGATGGCTACATACAATACACCTGTTTGTACGCATAATTGAAACTACACAGATGCATGCACACACACACACGCACACACACACACACACACACACACACACACACACACGCACACACACACACATACACGCACACACACACACACACGCACACACACACACACACACACACACACACACACACAGCACACACACACACACACACACATACACGCACACACACACACACACACACACACACACACACACACACACACACACACACACACACACACACACACACACATACACGCACACACACACACACACGCACACACACACACACATACACACACACACACACACACACACACACACACAGCACACACACACACACACACACACACACACACATGCACACATACGATTGAGTGAGTAGACTCAACTCACACATGAGTCGAGTAACAGCTATTCATTCTACTTACTAGCCACACATCTTGCAAAGCTGTACAATTAATCAGCTTCAATTGCAGAATTGAGACCTTTGTGTCCTGGAACTGGAAGAAGGGCACAGCTAGCTACGATGTAATTGCTATTCAGACATGTTATCAGCTGTGGTCACTCCCACATACCTCACTGTGCTGGCTAGGGTATAGAAGAGGCACAGTTGCTATACTCTGGCAAGCTGGGCTCACAAACTGGTGTGCTGTACAATTGCAAAACTTGTAAAGATGACCGCTCTTAGCCTCAAGTTCCTCTTTGTTCTGAGCGGCATCTCTGTCTTCTCCCTTGGAACAGGAGAGGCAAATACATGCCCTACCACTGCCTCTACTCAGTGTATCCCTGGACTGCCTGGAAGAGATGGGCAGCCAGGACCCCCAGGACCAAGTGGACTGAATGGACACAATGGGCATGATGGTGCAGCAGGAGTCACTGGACCTCAGGGACCAGCGGGGTTGAATGGCACCAATGGACAGCAGGGGCCAATTGGTCCACAAGGACCTCAAGGACCAACTGGACCAACAGGGCTGCAGGGACCAGCGGGGCTGGATGGCACCAATGGACAGCAGGGGCCAACTGGTCCACGGGGACCTCAAGGACCAGTTGGGCCAACAGGGCTGCAGGGACCAGCAGGGGCACCAGGAGCAGATGGAGCAGTCGGTTCTCCAGGTAGAAATGGAACAGACGGTCTACCTGGTCCACCAGGAACAGTATCTTACACAGTTATGGAGCAGCTAAGAAGAGATCTGTTGGAAGATGTACGGAGATTACTTTTCAAAGGTATGATCATGCAACTGAGAGCAATCCGGTAAAGACAGTGCAATCACACTACCTTGTTATTGATAAGATCACACCGCTCCAGCCATCTGACCATAACTGGGTGAACACAGCAAATGGAGTAGTGCTAAGAGGATTGAAGCTCCTGATAATAGTAGCTAGTTGATTAAATCTTCTTTTGGACAATTGAGTGCACCATGAACACTTGACAATTCGATTCAATTCAATACAACATTTCACCCATCACCGGCTTCATCAGGCATTCCTTACTACTTAATACTTCCACGAAAATAGTAGCTAGTGTCACAGATACCTCGTTGCTATTTTGTACTGTCTTGTTCCCCGACCCTTCCGTCAGAGGAGGTACGTACTGTAGCTATAGCCATTGGGTATGGCAACTATGAACAAGATGTTGTGACACAATGGAATGTGATAACATATTTGTGTGCAGACTAATAGCAAGTATGTTTGCGTATGGTGCAGATTCCACACCATGGCCTTGTTGTGTTCTGCAGGCTCAGGGAGCTCACAATAACTCACTACGAAGGCTGCCAACGTATATAGGGATGATGTGCTTGCCTATATAGAATACTAGACGAATGTGAAACATAGTGGGGGTGAGCCAGAGGTTGCGCAGTGACTGGTGGCAAATGGATGGCTGATTACCAGGGAACACGGTGCCGAGACCTTGCCGGAAATGCCCAGGCCCGTACAGCTGTACCCATCGCTCTCTTGGCTGCAGCGTCGTTTATCAGTAGCGGTATATAATAGGCTGAAGCGTACATCAGCCGTGCACGCAAGCCTACGGTCATGGGCAGGCATTGTGCAAGACTGTCCAAAGAATCAACTATTATATGGAGTGGACACGACGTACCATGACTTCTGCGACAAACCATGAATTCTGCGACGTACCATGACTTCTGGTTTCACACCACCCAGAAGTAAGGGGCTTTGCTTCGCTCACCCCGATTAATCAAAGCAGCACAGGTAACAAAGCAGCTTTTCTTCGTCCATCCGTTGGAAAACTGACCAAAACGTTATTTTGCTATGCAGACGAACTCTGTCCTGCATTGTACATGTGCTAAAATCCTTCAGCTTTATCCAGCCTTATAGCTGCTCTCAATACTGCTTCACTCACTTCTTAGAATCTCCTTACTTGCATATTTTGACATCAAACTCGAGGTTTCAAGTAACTAATTGTGCAATAATATGCAAACTAGAACTCTGATTGGTGCTGTCGACATTCCAGCAGCGATTATGAGAACTTGGTCTATTTTCCCCAGACATTCCTCACGTGAGACTACATTGCTATGCTATACATTAAAGCCCTAGTCAAATACGTAGATTGCGAGCAATATGACGTTTAATAGCTAATCAATTCATTGTTGATGGATTTGGATCACTATAATATTATACACATTTACACACATTTATGTCATGGCTCGTGATCACGATATATAGATTGACTATGAGAACCTATAGGACCAAGTTTTTAGTCACTCTTCAACAGATGCGCACACGCATGGTAACATATTTCATGCATGCACTATATATAATAACTTGCACTGATAAATTGTTACAGCTGTAATGCAGCAAGGGAGTTCATTGCTGAACACAACTGACATTAACTCAATCTTACCATTTTAGCTGGGCTGTTTTACATTAACATTCTCCTCTCACACATGAAGGTGGTGTCACTGATTGTTACGATGCAATGAGGCAGGGAGCCAGCCAAAAGTGGAGTATACTTTATGTAACCAAACAACAGCAATAACTCCTTCAGTGTCTACTGCGACATGGAGACAGACGGAGGAGGCTGGACAGTACTTCTGAAGAGACAAGATGGCAGCGTAGACTTTTATCGCAACTGGACTGACTGCAAAAATGGCTTTGGCAACCTGGAGGGGGAATACTGGCTTGGACTGGACAACGTGTACCTCTTGACTCACCAGAGTGGTGACCCACCTCAACTGAGGGTGGACCTTGCAGACTGGGAAGGGAACACTGCCTTTGCCAAGTATGACCAGTTCTCAGTTGGAGATGAGGACAGCGACTACACCCTCGATCTCTGTGTCGGGATATCAGTCTGACAGTACAGCTGGAGATCCACTTACAAATCTCCACAATAGTCAGAGGTTCAGCACACCTGATAGAGACAATGATATGAAAGACAGTGATGGTCCAAGTCACTGTCCTGTGTGCGATCACTGTGCTGTGTTCTTCCACGGCCCCTGGTGGCATGAGGATTGCTATGACAGTCTCCTTACTGGCAAGTACTACCCAAGTGGAGGACCGAGGAATGTTGCACCATATGGCATCATCTGGAACTCATGGAAGGGAGTCTTCTATTCCCTTCGTACTGCTGAGATGAAGATCAGACCAGGAGGAGTGTAGAAGATAAAGCTCACGGACTGAGTACGTATACTAGTTCTCTGGAGTGTGTAATGTGTACAAAACAGTAGTATCATTAATTGGGACGAACTTCATTAAGCTCCAGTATCCTTAGCTGTGTATATACAGCAACACCACTATCCTCAAGGCTGAATTCTGTATAATATAATACTTATCACCATTAATTTACTCAAGTCCAGATAAATTGAGACTTTCAATGTGTTGGAGGTAGTCTTGCAAGCTTGGTATACATGAGTGCAGATGATGCCGTAGAGGCTCATTGCTATACGTTGTTCAATACAGGCAAGTAGATCATGAGCTAAGACGTAGTATTATAGAACAAAGCAATGCGATCAGTTGTTGACTGATTTGTGCTAATTTAAATCTTTCCTTATGAACTATTTGCCTACAGTTATATGATGCAATAGATAGGGTCTTCTCGACCTTATATAGCAACTTGTTGTATTATAAGATTATCAGCAAATACTCCTTGGCATTGGCAGCAGCAGCTGTAAGCTGCAGTTAGAGCACACAATGTGCAACTGCAGCCATGGCAATCAACTGATCAATTGACCATCTAGCCCATTTCAAGAGGTGGCTGCCTAATTAACACAGTGACCATCTTAGACAGGTCCACCGTATCTCCTGAATTCAGGAGGTTTTCTTTACGGGTACTGTGTCGATCCTCATTCTGAAAATCCTAGGCTTCTTTCTTCCAAGTCTGTTTGATTCAATTCCTCATCAAATTGTTCACAGTGTTAGCTTAAGGTATTGATGAGCTGCCATGGATGCCCAGTGCATGAACCCAATTAACAAACCAAGCTATTCAATCATTGTTCTCAGACATTGTTCCAAGGGAACCTAGCTACAAAGTATGACCTTTGATCACTGAGAGCAAGGATGTCAGCCATATTGAACTGGCAGATGCTCACACGGTAGCTGCATAGGTACATTCAGTCAGAAAATCACCTCAACTAAAGAAGCAGTTGATGACAAAGACTCGACATATACAGTATACATCTGTACAAAACAGCTCCACATGACCCAAAGCTGACGTACACACAGTTACGTACGTATAATTATAGACGCTGTCTAACTGAACTTACACAGAATACATGCATACTTCATTTCTACTTCGACGTGCAATCAGCCATGCAACACCTAAAGTACCCCCTACCTAGCGCTACCCCAAGCATGTACTGTAATGTTACTATCAAAACAGGTTTAACATGTTCTGCTTACAGAAACATACATTTCATGTTAGTTGTGCTTCTCTATAAATACCAAGTATGCCATTACATATTATAAGGGAAGATCTAGACTTCCAGTGTACATAATATTCTGTCTATGATTTCACAGTGTCAGGGTCAGCTTCGCCTTTCGACACGCCTTGCTCACTGTAACGTCCTACTCTCTTGTCTTCATCATCAAGTGTGGTCCCTCCTTCCAAATCAGCCGCCTCAATGGCAGGGTTCTCCTCTTCCCCCATTAATCCCATGTCAAGGAGTTCCTTTTCCTTCAAACTGGCGTCAGGGTCTTCCGCCACCACACGCACCCCATGCATGCTCATCAGCTCTTCGATAACGGGCACTGCTTCGTTCTGTAACCACAGAAGATTAAGGAAGCAAACGTTTGAAGTGAACGCACACAAATAAGAGAAAGATAAAACATTTCAGTGGCTATCATTGTCATACCCATCGCAGGTAATGCATTCGTTAGCACAGTTTAACCTGTCTAAGACAACTACCCGTGGGACTGTACTAATAAATCCTTTATAGACAGGTAGCTGCTGTAAGAGGTAGGCTGCTATGCTTTGGTGCTATTTGGGGCCTGGGAAGGTGGATGCCCTACACGGTAACCATCTTAGACAGATTTCACTGTATAACGTGTGAATCCATGAATGTATACATGTGCTTCAAACACTGTACATGTACCTTCTTCATCTTCTTGAGAACAGAGCGGAATTGCCTCAGTCTGGCTGGCTTTGGAGTGAACCCTTCAGCCTAAAGGCAGCATGCAGTGTTGGAAGAAAGGGGAGGAGAACATGGTGAGATGAGACATACTTTACTTACTGGTGTACCTACAGTGTATAACCTGATTGAAAGTCAACAATATATCTGATGTTTCACTGCTACGACAGACATGATCACAAGAGAAATTCCATTTTTGCACTCCTAGAGTGTATGACTGAGTGAAAATAAATAATAAGGTTCAGTAAATCTGCTATATCTACATTATGCCATTGTCACAGCAATATAACTATACAAATTTGGACACATCGATAGACTGGAATATACATGAAGTGACCCATTAGCTACTTCAAGTGAAATGACAATGGTTACATTGTTGAGTAAACACACACACGCACACGCACACATGCGCACACACACACACACACACACACACACACACACACACACACACACACACACACACACACACACACACACACACCTTTCCAATCTTCCTTGCGGCATCGCCATGTTCAGCATTGAGTTCCGCAAACAACAAGATGTGGTCCAGCGCTGACTTGCTCTGCAACTGCTCAATCACCGTTGCCACTGCAGAAAGTACATGTGCACAAGCACAGAATAACAAGGTTGTAGCTAGGTTTGTTCGGTAGCTGAATATTTGAAGGATAATTTTATTCGCTTGAATATATGTGTAGGTTTATGACATCATAAAATGGCCTCAGACTACCCAGTATATGTCAGTATACCACTGTATACTCCAGTATTCTATCAAACAATCTAGTATACCCTGCATAGCACAGTATTTCCCTCAGTATATCCCTGTAGAGACCAGTATACTCCTGAAGAGCTCCTCAACTTGTAGGAAATGCTTAAACCACGCTAATCTGAAATCCACCACACTTCAACACACAGCATCTTGTCTATATGCCTACCTTCTGCCACCCTGGTATAGTCCTCAATCTCAACCAGTTTGTTCACTAATGCAATGTGCCCGGCCAATACAGCGTTCAAACCAAAGCGATCAGAGGCACTCATAGCCAGCGAGAAAGCTTCATTCACAGAATTCCTGGAGAAAGAGAGAGAGAGAAATTTGGCAATAAATCATGTCCACCACCTTTTCTTACCATGTACAGGAGATTGCAGAATCTTGCAATGCAACCGCATAGTACTAACTATAAAAGGATAAGTGGGTAACATTCACCAATGAGATCTCTTCAAATAGGTGATACAGTCACATTGCCACACCCTATTGTATAGGTGCACGCGACTAGAATGACATCTTGTGTTGCAAAGCTCAATTTTGGAATCTTCTGTACACTCTGCCTAAAGTGACCACAAAACAATCACTAAGTGCTATGATTCATGACTTTGGTAGCTGTGTACTGCCAAAATGCCTCATATCATGAGGTGCCCAGAGTGGCAAATATCAGCAGAATGAGTCAGTAAAAGAGCATTGGATTAACAATATTAGCCAAAGGTCTAATAAATTCAAAATTGCATTATGTTTTAGCTTTTAAGGTTCATCACTGATGAAATACACACTGAAACTAATAATTGAGAAAAAATTTGAATTTCAGTGAAAATTTGAAGTATGACAGACTTAAATATGCACTCAGATGATTGCCATGAAGACCTCTATAGTGCAAGAGAAAGCACTTCAAAGATTCTATGCAAACCTTCCTATTGGTGTTGCTATGATAACAGCAACCCTCTTACTTCTTGAGCAGAGCCTTGATGGTCAGGTTCAAAAACATCGCTGGCACGGGCTTCCCATCTGTCACCATTTCTTCCAAGATGGACAGCATTCCTTGAGGATTATTGTGGGATTCGTAAGCTGGAGGGAGGGGCAGAGGGAAGGGAAGGGAATGTGTGGGAGGAGATGGAGAGAGAGAATGGGAAGGAAAGAAGGGGTGAGAAGTGGAAGTGAGAAAGAGTGGAAGGAAAGGGAAGAGGGAGAGGGGAGAGGAAGGTGGGGAATGGGAGGTTAAGGGTGGGAGAATGGGAAAACAGTCAGGAGGTGGGGACAGAAGAAAAGGTTGGAAAAGAGAAAGAAGATTAGCAGGGAGAGGAGTAGATAATGGGAAGATAGGATGAAAAGGAGGTGGGGAGGAGAAGGATAGGAGAGGAGTAGGGGAAGGGATGGAGAGACGAGGAGGAAGAAGCTCCATGTGGCTGTAAACTACACATGTGACTGTCATGTGACCAACTTACCTCGTAGCAGCAGAAAGTATCCTTCCTTGCTGTAGTTGGCAGGTCCTGTTCTACTCTGCAACATCAAATCGGCTTCCTTCAACTCATGCTTAGCCTCTGGAGGAGACAACACACATGGGAGAGGTCAGTAAGAGACAGTCATTGCGGGAAGGGAAATGGGGAGGAAGGAAGAGAGGAGGGATGGAGGCCAAAGGATGGATAGACATAGCAGAGAGGAAGGGTGGAGGTATACAGGGTAGGAGAGGTAGGGAGGGAGGTAGGGAGGGAAAGAGATATGGAGGGTGGGAGTGAGAAAGCAGAAAGGGTGTGGGATGGAGAACAGTATGGTAAGAAGAAAGAATTTGTGACAGGAGATAGAAAGAGTATTTTACTGAAGACAGGTCAGTGGACAGTATGAGGTATAAAGGGAGAGAAGCAAGAAGAATTGGCAGGTATTGAGCAGTAAGATGAGAACATTAGAAAACATTAGAAGGAGGGAGGGGGGGGGGGGGGGAGGTACACTATAACAATAACTAACTTTCAAAGTCTCCCTTTCTTGCGTAGGCCTTCACAAAGCAGTTTCTCACTTTGACGTATTCCGGGTGACCACTTTGAACCATATCACTGCATCCAAGGAAAATTAAGTTACAGTACATTTCGGCTGTAGAGAAGCTACATCATCTTACACACATACATTAATTACATATGTATTACATGAACAATATTCTTGTATACTCCAGGATATCATACATATTCCAGTATACTCCAGGATATCATACATATTCCAGTATACTCCAGGATATCATACATATTCCAGTATACTCCAGGATATCATACATATTCCAGTCTACACCAGGATATCATACATATTCCAGTCTACACCAGAACAACATTCATACATATTCTAGTATATTCCAGGATGCCATTAAATTCTAACCTTCTTATCTGCTCAGCCATCTCGACTCCTCCCATACTAAGTACTAGCTCAAGCAGAGAAATGTAGCTCCGTTTTGATATTGGCTCTTCAGCTAGGAACATCTGGGCGTAGCGCATCAGGGCATCTGTTAAACGCTGCAGTGGTGGGCAGGGTGGAAGGGTGTGGCAGTGGGTGTGGCAGTGGTGGGCATTATGGAGCAAGGGGGTTGGCAATGGTGGGCAGGGTAGATGGGTGTGGCAGTGGGTGTGGCAGTGCATCTACCTGACAGGCTACTTGGAAGGTGTATGCAAGACGCTACTAAGGGTATGCTGTCTGAAGAACAGTGCAAACTCCAAATGTACAAATGTGTGTTAGCACCTTACCCTAGACCGAATCAGCCTGTCAAGTTCTGACACACCAGAGAACACCTGTAAAAGGAAAACACAAGTAGTACATATGACAACCTTACAATGGTAGCAAACACATCTAATACACGCATAACACACACGCACGCACGCACGCACACACACACACACACACACACACACACACACACACACACACACACACACACACACACTAAAGACAAACATGGTATGTATTCACACCTCATTTCCCAGTCCAGCTTTTAACATTGTTAGAGCTTCCTCCACACTAGCAACTGGCTTTTGCGTTACCTTGGCAACCAGATTCAAGTGATGATCTGACAGTGCCACTTTTGTCCTCCTCAATACCTGCAGAAACTACAGAAAAAGAGAAGTACAAAACAAGGTTAGGTAAGAAAGATGAATAAAGCAACTTAGCAAGGTGAATCAACCTGCTGGTGAACACTATGAATACAATTAATAGAATAAACAATAAAATTTGCAACAATAACTCTGTGTGCGTGTGTGTGTGTGCACACGCGTGCACAGCGTGTTTGAATATTCCAATAAAACTAAATTGTGTAACTTCCAGTATACCCCAGTAATCTTACCTTCAAGAGCTGCATGGCTTCCTCTCCTTCAGCCAAATTCTCCAAGATGGCTGTGATGGATTCTTCTGCATTGACAGGCATGGCCCCCTGGAGAATGGAAAGTACAGCAGACCCTGTCAATAGTGGTCACTGTGTAATGCAGCCACCAGGATCAAGGATCAGCGTACCATTTGCAGAAGTGTCTCTGTCAATCGGATGGCATCATGCACACCATGCTCTGTTAATGCAGCAGTCACTCGCTTCAGTACATCTTGAGCTGTGGGAATAAGACATAGTGAGTGTGTGTGTGTGTGTGTGTGTGTGTGTGTGTGTGTGTGTGTGTGTGTGGAGGACTAACACAAAGCAAACTCGTTACACTTCACCTGGGTCCCTGTCCAGCTTCATTCGTCCAAACATCTTAAACACTGGACGCAAGAGATTGGGTGCCCCATAGCCCTTGTGCAAATCACTGCCATCAGTCACCCGGTCAATGAGTGTCTGCAGCACTTCTTCGGCAGTTAGAGAGGTGTTCTTCACTGCAATAGGAAAATACGAACACTAAAGCATGGGGACACACAAACACACATGAAAGCAGCAAAACAGAGTTTGGGAGTGCGTGGTTGGTGACATACAGAAATTGCAGGCATGTAGTATTAACGTCAAAATCCCCAATCAATGTTATTACTATAGGATAGCAATTTTCTTCAACAGCAATTGGTTGCCATGGCAATGGGCACTTTAACAATCGCTAGTAAGATTATCAAAACTAAGGTTCCTATTAGTATGCTGTTATATGGTATGCTGTTTCCATGGTTGTCTACCAAAGCACAGACATACAACCATCGTGTGCTTACAGAGAGAATCAACAGCTACTGGAATGTTCTTCTCTTCTTTGAATGCCATATACCTGTATTAGGAGACAACAAAACACAAACTACACGTTTAAATCAAGATGTAACACTATCTATTATAGCACCATAATTAATATCCTATTTAGCAGGTGCCCAAAGTTTGGGTTATTTGCAGCTGTTTCCTGTTAAGTTGCAAACATTGAAAAATCAGCTGCAAATGACAGAAACATTTGGAAGGCAGTTATAACATATGACTTATTTCAGCTGCAATGAGTTTAGTCGGAACCACCTAAAACAAACCTTAGATGAAAAGACTTGTCTCGCCTGCACTATATTTTACTGTGTGCTCTAGTACTAGTCCAAGTTGACAGGTTGAACCAGCACCCAATCAAACATGTCAATACCAACTAACATTTCAAACAACATAACACAGTTTGGGGAGAGCAGTTCTCTGACAACTGACTCAACAGTCAATCGTTACTGTTGTACTACTGCAATTAACACGGCCAGGAGTGCATAATGAATAAAATTCAGGCATTATGCGCTCTTGACACGGCACAATGATAATTCCTGTCCTCACCTGATAAAGGCTGTGAAAAACTGAACATCGTCCAACACCTCAGCTTCCTGCAATGAAAGACAACACAGCAACATTCAACTTCCACACACACACACACACACACACACACACACACACACACAGCACTCAAAAGTCATGTGACCAACACATGACAGTCATATAACGAACAGAGCACTACTATACGTACTTATAAAGCTATTGTATGCAGCTCATTGTTCATGTGATCGACATGTGACAGTCACATGACTTTACTAGCAGCAGTGGCTATGTTGCACACACTACTGCCCTCTCACCATCTGAGCACACAGTCAGAGGGGTAACGGTCTGTGTGCATGTGTATGTGTGTGTGTAGTGCATGTACATGGATTAGTCTAGTCTTGTCCACAGCCAGCTTCCGGCCAATGTCACCAGACCACCTTTCAGGCTATTTATAAAATGGCAGCCGCAAGCGTGCTGGGGACGAGACTAGGATTAACCATCCTATTACAGTGCTTACATTACATAATACACACAAGAATAGTACCTTGAGTAGCTCTGTAACTTCAGATGTCCCCAACTTGCCATTAACAGCAATAAGTTCAAACCTGCACACATTGCAAAAGAGTACACATACAATACAGCCAATGTCTGATTGGTCGTTTTCTATTGAACATGAAATTGGAGTGCCAACAACCCATCAAAGATGCCATTTCCACTTGTACATCGAAAGCAGTGAAAATTCACTTTTTGCCGTGATTGTCACGGCAGTGTGAATGCTATGCCCACAGTAATGGGTCTACCACAAGATGTGTAACTTTTAATGTCATGGCAATGGAAACATACATACGTAGCTATCACTCAAGTACAGAAGTTCAATCCGAAATACTATCACTGCTGCAAATACATATAAATATAAACAGGAAATATTCTAACAGCTGATAAAGGCCTTTGCCTTCAGAGTGTGGGTAGGTGGGAGATTTTGCCAAATGTAAACATTCAGGAGTGTACTGTACTCACATAACACGCTCAACGGGAAGCTTCAAGTCGTGGATGGTTCTGAGTGCGGACACAAGCCTTTCCCTCTGGCCCTCCCTGCTGCAGGTGGCCAGTACAGGATAGAGGTGCTGGGCTTTCACAGGGGCTCCTTGGCCAACAAGGGCTCTAGCATAGCTGAGTACGGCATCTAGAGGGGAAGGGGAGGGGAGGGGAGGGGAGGGGAGGGGAGGTGAGGGGAGGGGAAGAGAGTGAAGTGGAGGAGAGGAAGGGAGGGGAGGGACATAGGAGTGGATGAGAGGGAAGGGGAGGGGAGGAAAGGAATTACAGTGAGGGCAGAGAGGAAGGGATGGGAGGACATGTAGGGAAAATGCACACAACAGAATCTTCCCTACCAGGGTCTCCCATCTTGTAGAACACCAACATGAGGTCCTGTTGGCTGTTGATGCTTGCCTGTCCACTAATTGACGCCAACCTCTTTGACAGTTGTACGACGACATCAAGTGATGTCCCACTGCTGATCATGTGACCCACAACTGCCCTCAGGCAATAGTTGAAGGACATTAGTTCGATGAAGGGGTCATACTGGAGTAGTGTGCTCATGAGGTGAACACAGGCCTCAAACTTGTGAGCGGCTGCGAAGAAGAGCATCAGCTTGCGTAGGTCTGTCAGTTAGAGAAGGATGGTGAAGAACAGAGGGAGAAAGAGTTAGTCATGACAGATGACACACACACACACACACACACACACACACACACACACACACACACACACACACACACACACACACACACACACACACACACACCCCACATATAACTCATACACAAACGCACGCATGCACACGCACACACACTACTCTGATGATACCCCCCCAATCATCGTACATGCCATTCACACTCCTGTATCACACTGAAATCCTCACATCCCCCAATCATGCACACACTCACCCATCACCCACCCACAATCACACTCACACAGTACTAACCCGTCAGCAGCCATTTCTTGTTCCTAATTCTCGTGAGCACTGCAGGGATGTGCTGGTGATGGTCGTACATGCCCAGAGCTTCCAGTAAACCCAAATACACAGTGTGGTTGGGAAAGATACGCATATCTTGCATTTCTTGCAGAATCTGCAGATGGAGGAGAATGGGGGCGTGGCAAGGTGAGGGGAGGGGCTGGGGAAGGGGCCAACAAAACAGATAATGTACTTGAATAGATGTAGACACAGTACACAGAGCATGAGCAAAGACAGCACATAAATCAACAACTGATTGCAGGATGTTTTGGCCACGAAGGCCTTCGTCAGCTGCATACAAAAGAATGTCATACAATGGTACAGCTTAGATTCGCTGTCGATCACCAGACTGTACTCCTCCATCTTCCACCTCGTGTGTGACTAGAGGTCCCTGCATTCTAATGCATCATGTGGGATAGTCTCGCGTAGCCAGACCGCTTTCCAGGGCCGATGACGTCATAATATAAAATGGAGGGGAGAAGTGGTCTGGCTACACGAGACTACATGTGGGAGTAGCAACTGTGCTGACTGACATACGTACACAGCATTACCAGCATACGTAAGTACATACATTGCTAGTAAGTTAATTGTGTCATTCATATGCACACACTGCTGTGCAGTATGTCCGGCTTGCAGTCTGTATGCTGTGTTTAGTAGTGGATGGAGAGTAATGGCACTTCCATATGCATGCGTTGGGAGGGTTCACTTTCTGAATACAGTGGTTTCACAATTTCTAGTCCCGATTGACGACATTTGCGCATTGCACTCGATCACGTGAGTAAAGAATTGGAAGGATAGGCTCACACGGGATAAACATGTGCTTCGATGTATGTGTGAGTCTATTGTTCCAACTCTTTACTCACATGATCGAGTGCAATGCGCAAATGCCAATCAAGACTAGAAATCGTGAAATCACTGTAGCAGCATTCTATGCTATTGCTGCTGGAAGTAGAGGACAATTTTGTCAATTGCAGTAGTGGAAAAATTGCATTTACAAAGGAATACCCATACGGCGGCCATTTTTAGACATACGTGATAGCGATGTAAAAAATTCCATGCGTTCATCATTTGCACTTTTAATTTTTATTCCACAAACCTCAAAGTAAGATGCATCGAGTACAAAAATCAAGCACACACCAGAATTGTCAGTTAGTAAGAAACAGTGCTCTAAGTATCATATGCAAAGTTGTAGGAGCAATGAAACTATGTATCTACTGTACATCAATATTGCTATGCACACCAAATCACACACCACACAAAGTGCCCTTAAACACTTGCTGTCACTATTTCACTACATTTGGCTTATGGATAAATGGCTGTTTAGTAAACGTATATCTCCAATTGATCCACTGAAATATCTTCATCATAAGGAATTTGGTCAAAACACCAGTTCACTTCAATGTCGTCATTCACCTCCTGACTCAGTGTGGTACTGAACCACGGACCACCACGATTGCAGCAAGTGCTATTCACCGCACAACCCTGCGAGTCCCACAGAGGGTCGTCAAGGTACCACTGGTGTTCAAACACTCCAACATTCCCTGTCTCACAGAAGTAGTTCTCTCCCACAGATGAAGGCGGTGCACGTCCAAGCTGATCGTTACATGGACACCTGGCAGTGTCGTAGTTGTCATAAGACAACCCAGCAGCAAATGCCCAAATAGGGTACTGTGTGCTGCCATGAGTTACTAAGAGACCGTCAATGTATGAAGCATCGGAGAATGATCCGTCAAAGGCATCTGTTGACGCATATTGGTACCCTCGGGCACGACCGCAGACTTGTGTGTATGGAACACCGAATGTTGGGAAGGAGACTGAGGAGCACCCAATACCATTGTGTGAGCGAGTGCACATACGGGTAGAACTGACAACGGTGATATTAAGTCCCTGTGGACAGGTATTGTTCTCATTGGTGACATCTATGAAAGCTGCCCTCATCCAACCTCCAGTGATCTTACCGCAGTTAGCAGTCTCCATAACGCAGTACACCCTCACTACTCCTACAGCAGTCTTGATCCAGTAGTACCCAGACGAAGCGGTGGAGTTGCACTGGTAAACTTCCTTGCAGGAGGTGGCAGGATGGAAGGAGTATCCTCCTCGGCACTCAGCTCCAATGTGGTCCAGAATGTCTCTTGAGACAGCTGGCCCAGGAGGTCCTGGAAGTCCAGCCACACCATCACGACCTGGTACCCCATCTCTGCCGTCACGTCCGTCAGTGCCGTCACGTCCAGCGGGGCCAGGAGGCCCGGCAGCACCATCTTGTCCCGGAGCACCATCCCTTGCAGGAAGTGGCAGGATAGTAGGGCAAAAATTTTCGGTAGTTGAGCACAACCCTGTCGAGATAGCCGAGAGCCAGCTAAGAGAAAGGAATACCCTAGCAATGGTGAGTAACATCTCTGAACGAAAGCTGGATGCGCAGTGAGGAGATGGTGTTTCCTTAGTAAGGATGAGTCATTTATACTACTGCCCTAGCACAGGACGATTGTTACAAATTGAAACAAGGAAAATGCCTTAGCAACCACAGGAGGCGACTGGAGCACACTTCAAACAGCTACACCACTGATACTCACATGACGTGGCATACTTTGCATAATCTATTACACATAGCAATGAACAAGAACAGATTTAGAATATTGCCAAATTCATCATTTCACAGGGAACAGAAGCTTTGCACAATGAGGCACTAGGAAAATGGCCATAAGTGAACAACTGATCCACATTAACTGTACATTGAAACACCATATGCTAAAACACGCTAGAATTTTATTCGGCAGCTATCCGCAGTATGGGTCGATACCAGCTGTTAATTGTACAACTGGTACAAATTTGTATCTGATCTCTCAGTGATTCAACTGGAAGACACAGTACTTGTTAGGAACACTTTGCACGTCAATTGAGCTGGCCATTACTGCCCTGCTGAGCATCAGGCACTGACCCACAGACCTTGGTAAGAGCTAGAGGAGGCGTTTCCTGGGTAGCAATGACAGTGTAGTATCATCCCATGGGCACAACTACGCATTACTGTATTAGTCTATTGTACGACATGGAGTACTGTGGCTCTTTTGGCATGCTGAAATTACAATCAATAGGGAGAGTGCACCCTATTGACATTGAAGGAAGTGATGGACAATACACACAATACATATCCCACAAGAAGGAGAATACAAAAAGAGTGAACACTTCATAGTTAACTGAACCCTTAAACACACCATATTCCTTGTTCAATGGCGAGACACTACACTCTGTGAGAAAGCATGCCCAGCATTGCTTAAAGAAGGAAATTATATGAATGACTATACTCACAACAAAGAGAGGGGAGAGGACCATACAGAGCAGAAAGGACAAACTACAGTGGAATCTCATTAACTGGAACCTCCAGGGACCTCATGAAAACTTCCAGTTGTTGAGAGTTCCAGTTAATGAAATTCAATATAAATTTAGTAGAGTTAGCAGCACCATCTTGTCCCGGAGCACCATCCCTTGCAGGAAGCGGTAGGATAGTAGGGCAAGAATTTGCAGTGGATGGGCACAACCCTGTAGCCTCTGCTCCTAGAAAGGTAACTGGGAGCCAGCTAAGAAGTAGGAACAGCCTAATAATGATGAGAATCATCTCTAATAGACACACAGCCTTACGTGCAGTGTGAATGTGGTGCTATGTAAGTGACGATATACATTTATACTACTGTCCAAACTGGACATTTTTTAACAATTGAAAACTAGGAAGTGACTTAGCAACTACAGGAGGTGACTGGAGCACTACACACACTTTGAACAACGTAGCTACACCACTGTCACTCATATGTGACATACCTTGCACATCAAGTACACAATGACATATGAGGATAAGATTACAATTACCTAATCATAAGAATAGAACTAATAAATGGGGACAGAATCCTTGCTCAACACAATGTGGGGAAATAGAAAAAGTCACATGCAAACACTTGATCTACTTACATTTACTTACAATGAAACATTGTCTAATATAACATAATTATTAAATCTTAACAATTATGTATATATTAACCTGGTTTAGCAGCTGTCTAAGCCATTGAATCATTTGCACACCTTGTACAAATTTGCACTTTTGTTTCCTGTTACATTGTGTACTTTTGTTCAAGAAACAGCTGCAGGGGACCCAAAGTTTGGACAACTATAATATATGCGTAAGATTTCAACATAGTACCTCTTCTCATTCTTACAGGACAAGTCCATTGCAGGCTACTTGAAAGACGGTCCATTAAAGAACGTTGCAAGTGTTGAGAGTGAAATCTCGCACTTTCTACTATGGTGTATATGTGCAGCATGCATACATTTGGACTACATGGACTCCAGTCCGATACAGAAGAAGGGTACTATATTTCTTAACTCAAATAAATGCAAATTCTAGCGGCAGGCTAGCGGCAATGACAGTATCATCACTGCTACTACAAACATGTTACTGACAATCACAGAAGAACACTGCTAGTTTCACATCACAGTAGGGCCATTCTGAAAGCAAACAATATTCTGTATCTGCCTCACTCATGCATCAATCAGCCAATGCATCAATGAGCTACGTACATACATACTTAGGTACTGTGTTTCAGCCGAATGAAACAGTCCTTAGAAGGAATACCTTGTAAATCAACTGAGCTAGTCATTACTGCACATATCCACACACACATATGTGGCCAATGTGTGTACATGCACAGCTCCCTGTTTGGTAGAGACACTTTCCACAAAGTACCTACACAAACAATGTTGATACAAAAAGTGGCATAGGTAATGGTCATTGCTTCTGATGACAATGAAGTGACACTGCAATGAATTTGCTTATTCAAAATTGCAGAACATTGCTGGTACGACTTAAATGTGGTTTGCATGCAGCTGAATTCATTTCTTCCTACTGTGAACTTAGTAATGAAGAGCTATTTGAAACATTTGCCGAGCAACAAGAAAGAATTTTAGTAGGACCGGTTGGACCACTTCCTAGGACCATGGTGCATAGCTGCCCTAGGCACTGACTTACAGACCTTGGTATGGGCAAAGGTGTTCCCGTGGTAGCAATGATAATGTAGTACCATCCCACGGTCTCAGCTAGGTATTACTGCACTAGTCTATTGTACGACATGGAACTGAAAGTAAAACGTTTCCTTTTGCAATGATGAAAGTATAACCAATAGCAGGAGTGCCCACTATTGACATTGAAGAAAGTGGTGGACAATACACACAATACATTTCCCACAAGCAGGAAATACATATAAATACTAAGTACTTAATACTAAACTGAAACCAAAAACACCACATTCACATAATTACCAACGAAACTGCATTCTGTGAAAGGTGTGCACAGCATTGTTGGCACAAGGAAATGACTGACAATACTCAAGCAAACACAGAGGAGAAGACTGTACAGAACTTAAAGGACAAACTAAAGTCATTACACAATTCTAGATATGGACAAACATGATATTGTAGAGGCTCATAGTTGCGTTGATAATACAATGATACAAGATTCTTGAGCAAGACACAACTGATAATGATAAATCAAGCAAATGCAGGACATTTCGACACGAAGGTCTTTGTCAACTCCATCCTGTACGCAGTTGACAAAGTCCTTCGGGTTGAAATGTCCTGCATTAGATTGATTTATCATTATCAGTTGTGTCTTGCTCAAGATTCTCGTATCATTGTATGGACATACATAATGCATGGAGGTGCTATTGTGTGACTGTAAAACACCTAATACCATCAACAGAAGTAACAAACCTCCTCATCCCACCCTTTACCTACCTCATCCCCCAAGAAAGAGATGAGCACTATATCATACCGAGTACACACTCCAAGCTGTAGTACAATGATGCCTGCGCTATGCTTGGGTTATTGTATCACGTTGCTGTTTATTAATTATCCCCCGACATTAAATAACATTCCTAGTTCTTTCCTAAAATGCTCTAATCTGGGAAGAGGTCTACAAGTTGGCAACATGTCACGTCTTCATTGTACAAGATCAACAAACTGTCAACTATTTAAGAAAGTACACATCGACTGAAATGTCACATGTGCTTCAAAACGCACTAACTCCTGAATCTACTGTCACTCAACTGATCCACAAACAATGTACTTACAATGTACTTATATAGCCACATCCCAAATTGTCACTACCATAGAAAGTATCATGCATGACCTTAGCTGACCACAATACACTAACTCCTACATACTGGTGTATCAGATGTGCATATGGGTTATGCAATCTGGAGCAACTTCTTAGCAAAATCAAACCAACTGGTTGCAGGATGCTTTGAATTTGTATGTCCTCATCAGCTGTGTACAAACACATCTGCAACATCAAGCAATTGAAGTTGATTGAGCTACAAATTTGCTCAAGATCCGTCCGTCTTCAATAAAACAACACAGCAATGAGCCTTTAAGAAATAATTGGTCAGCTGTGTATGCACTAAAGCCACACTAATGATTCACACGCTAGAATAAACTCAATAAGGAGATAAAACAGTACTTATACTACTACTGCGTGGTTCGATTTAATGGTACACCAAAACTGTCCATTATCAGATCCATATTCAAGTGACTAGTAGGTCTGATCTTCATCTCAGCGACACAGAGGGAGTAACCAAATCCCGTCCACCCTTCCCAGATGATACCTTTTGGTGGATCATTCTTTGGTCCTCCACTTGTGAAGTACTTGCCTGTCAAGAGGCGTTGGTAGCAATCCCTGTGCCACCAAGGCCCATGGAAGTACACAGCACAGTTACCATCTCCAAAACTGTCCGAACTGTCATTGTCTCTATCAGGTGTGCTGAGCCTCTGTCACACTGTGGTATGTATGTGAGTCTCCAGCTGTACTGTCAGACTGATACCCCGACACAGAGAGTTGTTGATCTTGTACAATGTCGTTGTACACAGTCGTTGTCCTCATCACTGACAGAGAACTGGTCATACTTGGCAAAGGCAGTGTTCCCTTCCCAGTCTGCAAGGTCCACCCTCAGTTGAGGTGGGTCACCACTCTGGTGAGTCAAGAGGTACATGTTGTCCAGTCCAAGCCAGTATTCACCGCCAAGGTTGCCGAAGCTACTCCTGTAGTCCGTCTAGTTACGATAAAGGTGCACGCTGCCATTTTGTCTCTTCAGCAGAACTGTCCAGCCTCCTCCGTCTGTCTCCATGTTGCACTACACTTGCACTGGCTTCATCCCACTGTTGACCCAGTACTTCCCAGATGGCAGAGTGGAGTTGCAATCATGGATCTCCTTGCAGGAAGTAGCAAGGGAGATGATAGCGTCACCTTTGTGTAGCTCACACATTATCTCTACCACAAAATCTCTCCTTAGCTGTTGGAGGTCTGCATCAGTTAGTGCAGTAGATGGGCAAGGAGGGCTAGTGCACCTGGTGGACAGGGGGGCCTTGTTCACCTGCTGGTCCAGGGGAGCCTTGTGCACCTGCTGGTCCAGGGGGGCCTTGTTCACCTGGTGGACTGGGGGAGGGGCCTTGTGCACCTGCTGGTCCAGGGGGGCCTTGTTCACCTGGTGGACTGGGAGAGGGGCCTTGTGCACCTGGTGGACCAGGAGGGCCTTGTGCACCTGGTGGACTGGGGAGGGGGCTTGTGCACCTGGTGGACCAGGGGGAGCTTATTCACCTGGCTTACCGGGAAATCCAGCGATAAAGAGATATGGCTGAGCAGTAGGGCAGGATCCTTTTGCCTTTGTTTTATGGAACAAGACAGCAAACCAGCTAAGAGCTAGGTGCAGTCTAACAGTGTAGAGAGACATCTGTGATAACCACAAAGCAGTTTGCGCACCTAGCAGTTGCTCAAGTGAACGAGGACCGAATGATCTTAAGTATCTTACACCCACCCACAAAACAGGAAAGAAACACCAATCCTATTACAAAATGAAATATGAGAACTGCTTCAGATTTGAATTGTCAGCATTACAATATAACACATCTACATACGCTAACTTGATACTAACAATCAAGCTCAAAATGAGTGTTTGCATACATAATGTCGCACAGGCTCATAGCTGCATTGATAATTCAACTGGTAACAGATTGTGTTCTGCTCAAGAATCTGTTACAGTGCAGTGTTTTGAATGCAGTTGACAAAGGCCCACACGGCTGAAACTCCTGTGCCAACGATTGATTGCTGCTGTTACACTTGAGCTCAAAGTCAGCTAAGGACAACTGTAACTCTCAGCAGTTGTTGGGAGATTGTGTGATGTAAAGAATGCATTGACTTCAGAAGGGAATGCTGGGATAACAGTAAAGGCTAGCTGCAAGCAGTTTGAATGATGTCTGCGCTATGCTTGAGTTATTGTATCATGTTGTTGCCTATTATTTACCCCCGACATCAAATAATATTCCTAGTTCTTTCCTAAAATGCTCTAATCTGGGAAGAGGTCTACAAGGTGGCAACATGTCAGATCTTCATTGTACAAGATCAACAAACTGTCAACTATTTAAAAAAGTACACATCGACTGAATTGTCACGTGTGCTTCAAAACACACTAACTCCTGAATCTACTGTCACTGATCAGGAAAACAAACCATTGGCAGGAGCCTGCCATTGCAGAACTCAATTTCCATGTGCACTCAACTGATCCACAAACGATGTTGTTACATGATGAAGCCATACATCCAAGGAAACAACTGTGCGTTATTCTGGCAAATGCACTGGATAACACAAGGTTGCCTTATTTGGAAGTGTACAACACATTCTTTGTTTATAACGCACTGCTTTGAAAGGGGCTCTTATTGACATATCCAATCATTTTCTAGCCTTATGCAAATGTTTTGCCTGCTGTTTTAGCAAAATCCTTTAGATATTCAACACCTTGTGAGCTTTCACAAGAACTTTGGCTCCTCAATGATGAGTACATGACACTTAAAAATGGTCATCCCCAGAAATGTATGCCTAGCACAGCACTGCACATGCATGTTTGATGGCAAAGACTTTGGAAGAAGAAGAATTGTGCATGCAATATCTTTAGAGTTCTCTGAATGGGATTTTAGTGTGTACGAAGTTCCCTTCACCCTCCAAGCTCTACAGACCTTCCAATTCCATACAGTCTGCATTCTGCAGGGAAGCTCTGAGTTCATACGCCATTAGCAGGCCTTCAAATCATCTGCCATAGCGCCGACTTGAACACCGCCATCGCCTTATTCAGAAGGAGAGGCAGCTGATAGCCTTTATCTTCACTACACTTAGTCCTTCACCTTTCTTCGTCAAGAAGAGCGTGTTCTCCAGTTTCTATAGTAATTACAGTCTAGTTCGTTCTGTAAAATAATTCGACGGCAAGGGAATTCAAGCGCAAATCATTTCTGTTCGAACTGTAACAAGCCAGTTATCACGCGGCCATGTGATAACTAGTACTACTTATATAGCCACATCCCAAATTGTCATTACCATAGAAAATATCATGCATGACCTTAGCTGACTATAATACACTAACTCCTACATACTGGTGTATCAGATGTGCATATGGGTTATGCAATCTGGAGCAACTTCTTAGCCAAATCAAACCAACTGGTTGCTGGATGCTTTGAATTTTTATTCCCGTCAACAAACATGTCTGTAACATCATGCAATCAATTGAAGTTGATTGAGCTACAAATTTGCTCAAGATCCGTCCGTCTTCATCGAACAACACAGCAATGAGCCTTTAAGAAATAATTGATCAGCTGTGTATGCACTAAAGCCACACTAATGATTCACACGCTAGAATAAACTCAATAAGGAGATAAAACAGTACTTATACTACTACTGCGTGGTTCGATTTAATGGTACAATGAAATTAGTTTGCCTTCTGAAACTGTCCATTATCAGATCCATATTCAAGTGACTAGTAGCGAGTTCCAGTGACGCCAGGCGGGCCGGGTTCTCCAGGGGGGCCGGGGGGCCCAGGTGGGCCTGGTGGACCAGGTGGACCAACGAAACTGAGCTTAGGGGAGCTTTCCTGGAAATCTTGCTGCCTAAAAAGCTTGGGGGAGCTTTCCTGGAATTGTGGCGGGGGCCGAAGAAGCTTGAGGGAACTTTCCTGGAAATCTTGCTGCCTAAGAAGCTTGGGGAAGCTTTCCTGGAATTGTGGTGGGGGCCGAAGAAGCTTGGGGGAGCTTTCCTGGAATTGTGGCGGGGGCCGAAGAAGCTTAGGGGAACTTTCCTGGAAATCTTGCTGCCTAAGAAGCTTTGGGGAGCTTTCCTGGAATTGTGGCGGGGGCCGAAGAAGCTTGGGGGAGCTTTCCTGGAATTCTGGCGGGGGCCGAAGAAGCTTAGGGGAACTTTCCTGGAAATCTTGCTGCCTAAGAAGCTTGGGGGAGCTTTCCTGGAATTGTGGCGGGGGCCGAAGAAGCTTGGGGGAGCTTTCCTGGAATTGTGGCGGGGGCCGAAGAAGCTTGGGGGAGCTTTCCTGGAATTCTGGCGGGGGCCGAAGAAGCTTGGGGGAGCTTTCCTGGAAATCTTGCTGCCTAAGAAGCTTGGGGGAGCTTTCCTGGAATTCTGGCGGGGGCCGAAGAAGCTTGGGGGAGCTTTCCTGGAAATCGTGCTGCCTAAGAAGCTTGGGGGAGCTTTCCTGGAATTGTGGCGGGGGCCGAAGAAGCTTGGGGGAGCTTTCCTGGAAATCTTGCTGCCTAAGATGCTTGGGGGAGCTTTCCTGGAATTGTGGCGGGGGCCGAAGAAGCTTGGGAGAGCTTTCCTGGAATTCTTGCGGCCTAAGAAGCTTGGGGGAGCTTTCCTGCCTACGGAACTGCTTAGGGGAGCCTTCCTGCCTAAGGAACTGCTTAGGGGAGCCTTCCTGCCTACGGGAATGTGCAAGGCACAAAGCAATCAAGCAGGTAAAGACCAACAGCTTGGCTGAAAGGGTAGGCATCTCTGGTAGTAATCAGTCAATTGGTTCTCTGTGACCTCTCAAACGTTCGTTGACACTTGTTTTTGGGAGTTCTTCACAGTCTTAGCTTTTGGAAGTTCACACAATCTCCACTAAAACTGGCCAGTTTTATACTTGCTGGACTGCCAACTGCACACTGCAAGCCTTTGATGAGCTCTTTCTTGTGGTCACTCACAAAGCAAGAAGCACTGCCACAACAAAGTACCATTCCATAGTCCACACACAAGAACACATCACGTGCACCTCTCTTTGCCGTGATGACGCACCCGCATGTCAGGACGCAGGACTCAGGTCAATTTAGGACAATCATAAATCCACACTGCTAATATCATGTGAGTGCCTTCCTTGATCATGCTTGTTCCTCTGTTAAGTCCCTTTCCTAAAATGTACAAATTTCGGAAGAGTCGCACAATGTGGCAATTTGTCACTTCTTTATCAGACATGCTGATGAAGCCATGAACAAGGAGTGGATGTATATGCATGGCAAGTGCATGATACCGTAATTTGGAAAATTAATTAATGCGACTGTCTAATATCATGAAGACCGAGCGACAGGCATTTTAAAATGGCGGCGCTCTGAGACAAGTCTACTAGGACACGCACGCACGCACACGCACACACACACACTGAACATAGGAACCTGTGAGGTAGTGGACAAAGCTGAAAGTGAGTGATTCCAATCTTTTTGATGATATTGATGAACAGTAGCTTGATCACTTGAACAATTACCTTGTGACTATGCATGTGTGTAGGGATGTGTTCCCGCATTATTTAAACAAGCATTAATATTTCAGTGACTCAACTTGGGCTGATTCGCAATATTTATAACAGCGCATTTATTTCCCAAATTATGGTATGCTTGTGTTTTGTGCGTGGAATACACGTGCCATTCATGTGGAATACACATGCTTAAGCATGGAATACACACGACAGGTGCAAACAATACACTAGATACGCCATGTTCATTGAACTGTTATTTACTGTACGTGGAATCAGCTTGATGAAACATAGCTGTAAATGTGGCTGTAATCCTTGCAAATTACATTTTACATGCATGGAAATTGAATTGTTGCAAATCATTGCAGCACAGAACATCCCCAATATACATAGGTGCAATGTGCAAGTACACACTCAATAGCAGCAATCCTAAGTCCTGCTTTCAATGTTATGTAACGTGTAGGCGAATAGTTTTGTGAGCAATGGCGTAGCAGATTAATCAACAACTGAGTGCAGGACGTTTCTGCCACAAAGGCCTTCGTCAGCTGTGTACAAAACTGAGAACATACTGTACATCTACATTACGTCATGTAACATCCCTACATCAACCTCAGTGCCACACCGTGTCTTACTCATGCCTGCAAAGTACTGTACTTCAGATAGAATGTGTTAACACGCACGCAAGCACGCACGCGTGCACACGCAAAGTAATAACAAGGAAACATCATAATGCTTCACATGTAAAACCAGTTACAGTAGTGGATGATGCAGGAAGTGCACTAAGGGTGAAACCACATGCACAGTAAGGAGATAATGCAACCAGCCAGTACATACACTTGCAGTGAAGTACGCACTCATTGAAGTGCCTCAAGTCTTTGACACTACCTGATACTTGATCTACCATTGTACACAACATTGCAAGCCTCAAGGACCAAGTGGTCCAGGGGGGCTATGTGGTGTACTAGATGACCCTGGAGGGGCGGGTGGGGCACCGGGTGAACCTGGAGGGGCAGGTGGGCCACCAGGTGATCCTGGAGGGGCAGGAGGAGGGGCAGGTGGTCTAGGTAGACCAGGAGAACCAATAGGGAGACCCGGAGGACCAACAGGTGATTCAGTGGGACGTTGCTGGCCAGGCGGTGCTCCAGGGAAACCTACATCCCTTGCACCACATCGTCCAGTGGTGTCTTCCAATGTAAAGCACACAGAAATGAAGCAGAGGAGGGATAACAGAAGCTTCACTGTAATGTGATGCATCTCCGTCAGGTAAATTCAGTAAATAAGCAATTAGCTGGCACTTATGAAGTTCCTAGCAGCCCTAGCTTGGCAGCTGATGCAATCTGCTCTGAAACTGTTTTCCTAAAATCTGTGGACGGCTTTCTGTAGTCCATATACACTTTTATGTGCCTGTTCACATGGTCAACAACAAAGCTGCAAACACTTGAGATAATGAAGTGTGCAGGAAAGATTTGGCTCTAGCGTGTACAAGGCTGCACTCAAGATGGAGGATGCTGCGTGACTTCCTTCCAGCAATAACAACCATGCCTGGTTCACTGTATCACATTATAGTCTCTCAATTAACCTCAGCACTAGGAACTGTCTGTGGTCTTCCTACATAGCACAATGTTGGAAGTGACGCACGAGGTGGTAAGTGGTCACAAACAAGAAAGAGAGAAATGTTCAATTCATTGTAGATGAACCAGTCTACAGAGAACTACCATGTCTGCCACAGACAAAAGGTGGATGACCCAACTGGTTGGTATAGTACATTAGAACCTGTCTATGACAGCCACCTTCAGCCAGATCTAACTGACCTTTATAGAGAGATGGTTTCTCTAAAGAGGTAGGTTGCAATGTTTTAGTGCTATTTGGGGCCAGGGAGGCCAGCTGTTTTAGATAGGTGGCTACCTAACACAGTGACCAACTTATACAGGTTCCACTGTAGTGCAGTTAAATGGTTCTCACTGATGTGTGTCTTGTGTGCTGACAATACACACGCCACTTCCAAGCAACAACATTGCTTAGTAAGCACTGGCTAATGTACTACCAACAACAGTAATGAGGATATCTCCCATACACATAAACAACTACTCACATGCACCTATGCACAGCCAACAATTCACACAGCATACCAGTCATTACATCAGAGATACCAATTTTCATCAAACCATACAAATTTGATCACATTCTTTAACAACAGAGTTGCAATATGTTGGGAATAGCTAAGCATTGCTGCAAATAGACTGCAGCAATGAACACACACGACTCCTTAGAGATTGTCATTGCGGGAAGACCATGCCACACAAAAAATGCACGACAGTAGAAAGAAAAGTTGAAAATAGTAGTCAGTCAACAATAGCTCAATAGATGCAATGAAACCATACAATGTATAGCATGCATTCACTGAAGAAAGAAGTTGAACATCCAACAAGGACCGAATTTGTGCCAACACTGACCAAAGAAATGAACATGAAAAACTACTAGTATTAGTCAAAGGAGCCACTGTAGCTGCAGCTGTTCACTGTGATGGTAGCAACCTTATCCCATTTTGTGGGAAACTCACTAGAGAAACCTAAAGGCAACAGATTAGCATAACATCGACATCAGTGATGTAGCAGTGCGTGTACCATAATTTTAAGTCCAAATGCATTCCTCAACGACGGAACTACAATACAGTGAATAGCAGCCACATCTGAGCAATGCCATTGACAGTGGACAGAATACACAATATACAGAAATACTGAGCCTGTTTCACTTTGTGCAGTGTAGCGTAATATAAGTCCAAAATGAATTCCTCAACGACACAACTACAATGCAGTGAATAGCAGCAACACCTCACATTACTGCACAGACCAGGAAGTAGGAGAGGGCACTACACAAACACACTGCTTGCTGGCACGGTAGTACTGAGTCAATAAAGGCAAATACTTGAGAGATCAGCGCAGCTGAGGGAAGACCATGCCATGAAAGAATGAACTGACTAAAGAAAGGATTGCTGGAAAAAATGGTCACTGAACAACAATATAATGGATAAAATGAAGATTGTTAGAATTAGGACGCATTCACTGAAAAAGAAAGTTGAATATCCAAATTTGTCTAAAGGATAGAAGTAGTGCCAAGTTAAACCCTGAAAATACAAATAGATATGTAGATGTCTTTCTGGGCCACTTCGTGAAAATAAATGGCATTTACTGTAGTTCTCCCCATGTACAGTATTGCCAGTCAGAGACTACTGTACAAAGCGTTGTACCATCAAGGTCTATGTCTATCCACACAACAGTCAAATGAAGAACACATCATGACCCCATCACTTGCACTGAATCTCTGTCCATACTACTAGAGGCACATAGCTGAAGGTTACGGTTTAGAGTACCCTAGCACATCGGTGATGTACTGTAATGGTGCACAGATGTTTCTGTCTGTATGATCACGGATGGGTGAGTATTTTCCATTTACTGGTGATCTTCTTGTACTGTATTACTCCTTACATTTCACATAGAGTAAGATAGGGACTAGCAGCCCGGTTAAATGAGACTATTAGAGCCCGGCATGTAGTAGCTCTGTCTACATCACACTGGCAAGCACCATTACAACCCGACAGCAAACACAGTAGTACATCTCCAGATCAAAACTATTCATTTAGGTTTTCCTGAAATCAAAGGTTTATTCCTTCCCACCTCACACACTTCACCATCTGTCAATCTCGCATGTTAAATTGTAACTGGCACTGTGGTTTGAATGTTACCACTACTGAAGAAGGCAGCAGTCAGCTTCCATAACAATAGGTGCAATGAAAAATTTGTCTACTAAAGATAGTGACAGTACCGTAATCAGACAGCTTCTTAAACCTTCACAGACAATGCATCCGTTGCTCAACACTGGCTACTTAACAACAACACAAAACTTCATCTTGCTTTGTTAATGTAACAACCATTAACTTCCACTGCGTGTTCATTTAGTAACAACAATAGCCATTATTACAGCATCGCTGGTGATCAATAACGTAATAGCTGTCACTACGTAATATAGTCCACCAGTTTTATGAGTAAACACTATTTCAAATTCCAGTCATTTCAAGAAAACACACAATTTAAAGTAAAGAACCACAAGCCTGAGTCTTACAAATGTTAGACTAATGGTTGTACAGAATCCTACCAGCACTCCAAAACTAGCTGATGTATATCTCCATTTCTTCAACAGTGCCTTCTTCGTTAGCATACCCAGTGCACCATCTTACTTCAATGTCATCGTTCACTTCCCCACTCAGTGTGGTACTGAACCACGGACCACCACGGTCACAACAAGTGCTCCCACTTGCACACCCCTGTGAGTCCCACAGAGGGTCATCAAGATACCACTGGGAATGTTCGGAAGGACCACTAGCCCCCGACTCACAAAAGTAGTCTTCTCCCACAAACAGGGATGGAGGACGTCCTTGATGCTGGGCAGCACAGGGGCACAGCTGGCCACCATGGTTGCTGTCCTTTGAAAACCCTGCTGCAAAAGTCCAAATGTGGTCCCTCACAGCGCCATGAGTAATAGACACGCCATTAACATAAGACGAGTCAATTGTTTCATCCCTGAATGCATCCGGGTTGCCATACTGGTATCCGAGTGCCCGTCCACAGACTTTAGAATAATGGACACTGTGTGTAGGAAAGTGGACCGAAGTGCATCCCCCTCCTCCTAAATGAGAACTACAAACCCGAGTAGAGTTTATGACAGAAGTAGTGAGTCCCTGTGGACAGGAGTTGTTTACGTTTGTCATGTTTATGTACACTGCTCTTGTCCAACCTCCAGTGACGTTTCCGCAGTTATTCGTTTCCATCAGGCAGTAGACTTGCACAACACCGCCAGTAACATTCTTGATCCAATAATCACGAGACAAAGCGGTGGGGTTGCATTCATAGATCTCCTTGCAAGAAATAGCGGGGTTGCTTTCTGAAGTACCTTTGCAAAAGAGTAGATGTTGGACATCCTCCAAAATCTTTCTTTCCAACTGCTTTACGGCAGCATCAGACAGTGCACCGGGTGGACCAGGGGGACCAGCTGATCCATTGATGCCGTGTTCACCAGGTGGTCCAGGGGGACCAGCTGATCCATTGATGCTGTGTTCACCGGGTGGTCCAGGGGGACCAGCTGATCCATTGATGCCGTGTTCACCGGGTGGACCAGGGGGACCAGCTGATCCATTGATGCCGTGTTCACCGGGTGGACCAGGGGGACCAGCTGATCCATTGATGCCGTGTTCACCGGGTGGACCAGGGGGACCAGCTGATCCATTGATGCCGTGTTCACCGGGTGGTCCAGGGGGACCAGCTGATCCATTGATGCCATGTTCACCGGGTGGTCCAGGGGGACCAGCTGATCCATTGATGCCGTGTTCACCGGGTGGACCAGGGGGACCAGCTGATCCATTGATGCCATGTTCACCGGGTAGTCCGGGGGTGCCTTGTGTACCAGGTTTACCAGGCAGTACACAGATAGGAGCACAAGCGCTCAAAGTGACTGGACAAGAACCTGTTGCCTCTACTACAAGGAACAAGACTGGGAGCCCGTTCAAAGCCAGGAGCAGTCCAACAACGCAAACAGCCATCTCTGATAGTCACACAGTTGAAGAAGTGCTCAACAGTAATAATTGTATAGTAGTGAGGTTGAACTGAACGACGATCTCATTTAGTGTAAGAACAACTATGTGAATAACAACAATAATTAGTAGTGTTAGTCTAGGAAGCAAAACAACACAGCCTTTTCATCGACAATGCACACAACACACCATTTCCTATGACAGAAATACCAAGCCTCATTATAATGTGTAAGTAGATAGCATTCAATTCAAAACACCTTCCTCGACAACACAGCTACAACATAAACTGTGAATAGCAGCAACACAAACATTGCAGTAGCCAAAGCGGAAATACTGTACACACAGCAAAACACAAGATGACTGTGATGTTGAAGGAATGCCATGCCATGTAAAGAATGCCCTGGCTGAAAAAGCAAAGTTGGAAATAACAGTCCAGTCAACAACAGTACAATAGACAGAAGGAAGAACCATGTACTACAGAGAATGCATTCACTGAAGAAGGCAGTCGGACATCAAGTTGACAACACACCAGTTTGGTCACATAACACCATATACGTACAATATTGCACAATTAAGTGCAAATGTAGCTGTATAAATTTTGGGTCATTTGCAGCTGTTTACAGCAAAATAGTACACAAAAAAGTACAAATTTGCAAAGGAAGCTGCAAATGGCCCAAAATTGGACTGCCATGAAATATCATTAACACTTTTTATAGATACGCATCACACTTATTCCAAATGTGCAAACTCTACCAATGCTGCATTCCCCTACGGTGCAAGTAAAGAAAGAACAGCATCAAAATTACCAACAAGTTTGCAGTAAAGCCCTTTGGTCTAAAAATAAGAAATAACCAGACACACAACTGTGAAATTAATGTGAGAAGTTGCTGCAGTAAGCCCACTATTAGTAATGTACAAAAATTTCGAGTTGATCAAAAGCAACATCTTCATCAGTTTCATCCACACACAACTTTACTTCAATGTTATCACTTGCTTGCTGGCTCAGTGTGGTGGTGAACCATGGACCACCGCGGTTACAGCAAGTGCTCCCACTTGCACACCCCTGTGAGTCCCAAAGAGGGTCATCAAGGTACCACTGGAGTTGAACACGTCCGGAATTTCCCGACTCACAAAAGTAATTTTCCCCCACAAACTGAGGAGGTGGTGCATGAAGATTACCATAGCGGGCACAAGGACAGTTGTAGAGGCTCTCTGCGGCTTTTGAATTCCCAACTGCAAAGGTCCAGATGTGTGAGAGGCCATGAGTTACTGACAGTCCATCAATGTAGGCACCGCTCAGTGAATGGTTGTGAAAGTTGGCAAAGCCATCAGCACTGTAGAATTGGTACCCTCGAGCACGACCACAGACCTTGGTGTATGGAACACCGAATGTTGGGAAGGTGACTGATGAGCACCCGACACTAGTGTCCGATCGAGTGCACATACGGGTAGAACTGACAACAGTGACATTAAGCCCCTGAGGACAGGTATTGTTCTCATTGGTGACATCCATGTAAGCTACCCTCATCCAACCTCCAGTGATGTTGCCGCAGTTAGTGGTTTCCATCAGGCAGTATACCTGTACAGCATTGCCTGTAGTAGAGTTAACCCAGTACTTTCCAGATGGAGCATGTAGGTTATTCTCAAGGATCTCCTTGCAGGAGGTAGCGGGGCAGCTTTCAATGACACCTTTACGTATCTCACATGTTACCTCTGCCACAATCTCTTGCTGCAGCTGTTGTAGTTCTGCATTAGAAAGCACACCGGGTGGGCCTGGTCTACCGGGTGGGCCTGGTCTACCAGGCAGTCCAGGGATGAAGGGAGAAGTCCTTGCAGTGGTGGAGCATGATTTTGCTGCTTCTGCTCTGAGGAACCCAACAGCGCACCAGCTAAGAGTTAGGAGCAACCCAGCAGCGTAGAGAGACATCACTGACAGTCACACAGTAAGTGGCTAGCAGTAGGACTGGATTCGCTCAAATGGTGAATGATTGAGAGACCATCTCTTTTAAGGCAGTGGGTCACCTTCCACGCACCATTATGATATTCATAAACAATGAAAATCCTTAATTGCATTCTTCTCATGACTTTAGTTCATGACACTATTCACTACATTTTTGACGTCCGCTACAGTGGGTTTCTGCACCAATCACTCCAAACTTTGCACACACATTCACAACATTGATGGCAGCCGATCTTTTGGTGCAAATGATGTCGTTAAAATACCAAATACTAGTGATTGACTTCTTCTAAGAAGCCTGGTGATTCGGTCGGCACTACACAAGGCCTGCATGAGCTGCTTGCTCAACACAAATATGCACAGGGCATGCCATAGAATAAGTTGGTAATAGTCCCAAGCCTTGTCACTGCTAATGTCACATAGTCCTTAGAAACCTCGGGATGTTGCTGTACCCTAGACCCATACAATATGTCCAAAGAATAGCAGTAGGGGTTAAGCCAGCCAGAACACAGATAATAGCAGTTACTACTATTGGCCAGAACACAGTCAAAAGTAAGCGTCGTTGCTGCTGCTACCATCTGCTGAGGTGGCACTGATAGCAGTCAGTATACACATATTGCATAGCCATCCATACTCCCATACAAACTTGAAATATTGTTGAAAAGAAACAAACAGCACAACAAAAGGCTTTGCCCGAAAGAATTCTGTCAACAGAAGAAGTTCATGGCGCTGAAGGAAGTGATGGACAATACCCATGCATATACTACACAGTGAGGAAGTAGAACAAATAAAGAACACTATACTGTCCTTAATACTCCAAAGAGGAGTGACATTGAAGGTACACACACAAAAAAGATCTGATGTTCTAGACACACATGTCTAACACAAAATCTACATCATTGCACGTGTCAAAGGGCACTACATCACATAAGGCAAAAAACGCAAGACATTCTGAACAAACAGAAAGTGCTATCCTGTTAGTACAGACAAATAAATTAGCAAACAAAACAGTGAAAGCAAAAGGAACAACACATATAGCAACGTAAACATGACATGTTGCAGCTGCACATGTTAAACAGGTACACCCTGTCTACGAGCAGGTGCAGTCTGTCTTCGAACAGACCACCTTTCTGATGTGCAACAGAAGCAGATAAAGTGTTAGTCTTCTTCCATTGCTTGTTACAGCTTGGGACTACATATCAGACGTCACGCTCGTGACGTCTACTTAGGAATGTGCCCGGTTCAAAATGGCGTCCCTATCTTAATGTACAAGGGCGCTTAAGGGAAACTAGCCAAATGACAGTGGCAAAGAACAATTAAAGGCCATGGATAGGCTTCTTTCGTTGTATTGATGACGGCAGCGCACCCAAAGGTGACCTGAGTGCATGTAAGAGAAAAGCATCATAGGCTGCTCGTACCCCATTTTGTCTTTTCATATTATTCTTGTTCTTCCCACCGAATGTTTGCGCGCTCCTAGCGCTCAACACAGGGCACCTACGAACCTAAGTTGTGTACGAGGACTTACGTACCTAGGTCAGGAACTAAGATCTGAGTTCCAGGTGGCAATCCGGAAAGTACAGCGCTGGAGCGGGCAGGGAATTTGTCCTCCCCATGTATTAAAGATACCCCAATGCTGCCATTTTGTCGCGCTGGTATACCGTACGGTACACGGCAGCCGCTTCATCTAAAAGTGGTGTAACTGTGCTCGATGCTCTGCACAATCTTCAGCTAATTAAAGGAAGGGGCATTAGTCAGCGCTGGTATCAATCTGATGTAACCATAGTCCTTTGGATATGCAAAACTGTACAAACAAGTGTATAAAAAATTCCTTTAGAATTGAAAGGGATTTCCTTGTACATCTACATTGCCGTGAAGTTCGCTATGCATTCCTAATTTCCTTGTACAGCTACATGGGCCCAAATGTCTAGCTATCCAGTCCTGTGTAGCTACAAGGAATTAGGAATGCATAGCAAGCTTCACGGCAATGTGGTTCATCATGGTGTTGAGTTACTGTTGCTTGTTTCTATGCTTTTTCTGCCAGCCATTCCAAAATCCCTTTTAATTCTAAAGGAATTTTTATATGCTTGTACTAATAAATAATGAGTCCAGAAGGATTGTTTCATTTCAACTGATGTAGGCATGTTCTACATGATTTGCCTCAGGGTGTTGTGATATCGGACTTAATATGCCCATAAAATGAACACCATCGATAACTGCACAGCAACGTGAAGATGTAGCTGTACAAATTATGCATGGGTCATTTTCTGCTGCTTCTTGTACCAATATTTTATAGGATACTAGCAGACAGACCTGCCCTTCGGGCAGGTCTCTCCGCGTGCTCGGCGTATGCCAGCTGGTTGTACACAGGCTGGTAATGCCATTGCTACTCAGGACCCAGCTAGTAATGGACTGGCTGGACATGCATGCTCTGGCAAAGGATAGTCCAGGCTGGCCTGGTGATGTCAGTGTGGCTGACCTAGCTACCATGTGTGCATGCAAATTTACATTGAAGATCACCGTAGACTAACAACGGCTAGTTGTAAGAAGCTGATGGTTTCTGTGTGTGAGACAACCCCCTTCCCTTATTCTCAGCTTCGGCATCGCGCTAACTTGGGTGTAATTTACGCACCTGCGCGAACGCCTAGGATACGGCATACTTTCTCTAACCTTTTCATACCCTAACCCTAACCAAAATGTAACGAGATGATCTTAACTAACATTTACATGCACAGCAATGCGCAGTCTAAGCCACAGCTAAGACAGTAGCCCATTGATAGGATATAGGCTGCATGCTTTGAAGTGTACACATGCTCAGTATACACATGTACATACATGCATGCATGCATGAATACTTTCAGGAAGTCTGTGAAGCATCAGTTACTACCTTGTAGCGTATATTATGAAAGTGAATATCATTTTGCACACCATGCAGCCATCGTCATTCATGCATTGTACCACTATTCACTGTAATTACTTTCTGCTATGTATTCATGTGCACTGAAGGGTGCAATGCATTCATTAATGTATACACCTCTAACATAATTATATGTTATGGCTGCAAGGCCCTGTAGGAGGGTCCATTGTATACTGAAAAGTGGCCGAGTGCTTTCTGTAGGGGGTCTAGTGCGTCCTGTACGTTTTTCGCAGATCCAAGATGGCCGACGGTCGGTTCATCCTAGGTTTTCGCCACACGCTCCTCTGCAGCAGCGTTTTTTGCACGTCTACCACCTTATATTGATGTGAGGTACAGCGTGCGACGGCTGGGAACGTTTGGGCACGTTTCCTCGACGTTCGCGGGAGGAGTTCGCGAACAACGGTTGGGGTTCTTCTTTTGTATTGGCAGCATAGGAGCGTGCGCGGAAAACCGTATATTTTCTCCGTAAATCCAATATGGCGGACGTTCGTTTGGAGGTTTTTCGCCGCGCACTCCTCGGCAGGGGCTTCTTCGCGCACGTCGCCCCCCCTTAGATCGAGACCGGGTGTGGCGTCCGTAATCTGGGAAAGTTTGGTGTCCATGCGCCGTTGCTCGCGGGAGCACTTCGCGGACAACCGTTCTGCTCATTACCTCTTTATATACTAGAAATAATAAAAATTTTCTACAAAAATAGCAAGGATGTAGGGATGGCACAAAAAGTACAGAAACAAGTAAAGGCTGTTACACAGTGGAGCATCAACCATGGTCCCTACATGCAAGAATGTCGCACCTTATGGTCCTACACCCTTGAATGTAGGGATGATGGTTGATGCTCCACTGTGTAACAGCCTTTACTTGTTTCTGTACTTTTTGTGCCATCCCTACATCCTTGCTATTTTTGTAGAAAATTTTTATTATTTCTAGTTTCTGTACTTTTTATGGTGTGCAAGCTGCACATGCTAAGTGCCACTAGAGGACATCCATGCAGGTTACAGTGTAGGACCTTATTTCTTTAATCCTGGAGCTCGAGGTGTCAACTATCTCCTAGCCTCCGCGCCAGCCCACCTAAGAGCTTAGAAGCAGTGACCGAAAGTTAGCCGAGTACTAATTAAAAATGGCGGGTCCGGATGACCTTTTGAAACGACGCGCAAGCTAACTTTGGCCTAAGCCCTTATCTCGTATACACCTGAAACGGCCTACTGACGGTGTTGGCTAGCCTTTGGACAGAAACTGAAAGAACAGTAGGCGGGAAACTGCCGTTCTTCAACGTCATCATAAAATGGCGTCTTGCGCGTAGCAACGTCTCCCGAAAGACTCGGTAACCCCAAAGTCTGAACAATACGCTTTCGGAGCCTATACTTCGAAAGAATACAGCTCGGTTAATTTTCAGTAGTTTTGTGTTCGAATTAGTTCGATAGCTAATTCTGTTCGTCAGTTACAGCTGGCGAAGAAGAATATGAAGAAGAAGAAGAAGAAGAATATGAAGACGAAAATGGATGTTTTCGAGTGTCATTTTCTCGCCGACAGACCGCGTTCGCTTGCCTTCCAGGTCAGTTTAGTGTATGAATAGTTCGTATTTAGCCCTACGAAGCCTCGTTTTGGCAGTTTTCGACGCTTTTCGCGATTTCGTCCCTATACCAATGTATTGTGAATTCGAAACACCCTGTACCATCCCTACATAGAGAGTACTATCGTACTCTCTGATATAGACAAGTATATACAGTAAACGCACACTACAGGAACAACTGCAAATGATTTGTGGACGAGTATACACTGTTGCTGTTGTAACAGTTCATTATGCTAAATGAGAAAGTGTTATTTGTATCATTCAAATTGGTCTGTACTGGTCTAAAGCGTGAGTGGACCAATAGGCTAAATTGGTCATACATGCATGGCAACATGCATATTCAAGGAACAGAAACACAAGAAACACAATAAAACAATCAAGAAATAGTTCAAAAAACAGCAAAAGAAGGGGCTTTGGTAGAATCCTGCTCACAAGATGTCGGATGCACGTCTTACCTGGATCTTAGCTGTCCTTGCAACCATAGCACAACTAGCCTGCAGCCTATCCATCTATAAAGAACAGCAGACCTTACCTCAATCTGATGGATCATACAACGTCCAAAATCCAACAACTTACCTCAATCCTGACTGATTACGCAACATCCGAACGTCCAACCATAGCACATCTTACCTTATAGAACTGTTCAATCTGGCTGCAATTTCAACCATTCCGCAATGAGCTATGCAGAAATACATCTATTTAATATTTCCTTGCACATGGCTTGAGCTGGTAGCAAAAGGGCTTGATGACTTATTTAGGACAGAAACATTTTCGGCAGCAGACCATCAAATAATAAGGCATAACTAGTACTGGAAAAGATATGCAAAATGGCAAAAAACATAATGCAAAACACCAGCATTTGGTAAACAAGGACATGATGTATACTTTGCATAAGAAGCGAGCAAGTACATGGACCAAATAGACACAATGGCACATCAAATAACACAAGTCATTAACAATGTACACTATAGCTACTGTACGTACATTAAGATGGCAATATGACAATAGCGAGACGCTGATTATGCCCTGCCTAACGACGACAATAATAATGACAATGATGGTCTAACGACGTCAATGGTCACTCCAAGACGACGAAAAATTTGATAATGATGACGCCAATGACAGACAAGCACCAAAATTAAAATCCGAGCTCACCCTCTCCACCCCTTCCATGTCCCCCTTCTCAGCATAGGTAGCAGCAAGAGCTCCATAGCTTTCCGTCCCTGGAGTGATATCATTGTCCTTCATCATATCAAGCACAGATCGAGCCCCATCCAAGTCTCTGTGGGCAGCAGACAAAGGAGGCAGTATTACACGGAGAGCAAGGGACAAGGTAACAAGGAGGAAAGGAACAAGGGGGGTGAAGAGATGATCGACACAGAGAAACAGAAGGGAGATAGAGAGGGAAGAGGTGGAATAAAAGGGAGAGTGGAGAGTGGAGAGGGAAGGAGGCAGGAGAGAAAACGCACAGAGGTAGGTAAAGGAGACAGAAAGAAGGTGACAGTATAACACAAAATTTATCTTTTTGAACAAATAAATCAATGAATCGTGTGTGTGTGTGTGTGTGTGTGTGTGTGTGTGTGTGTGTGTGTGTGTGTGTGCGTGTGTGTGTGTGTGTGTGTCTGTGTGTGTGTGCGCGCGTGTGTGTGCACATGTACGTGCAAACTATAACACACCCTGCTCTTCCTTTCCCCATGATCAAAGCAGAGTAAACTTGCTCCGTTAGAGACATCCCCAAAGTCTGTGCATGCTGAAGTATTTGCTTTGCTCCACCAACATCACCCTGGTGACAGTATCCTAGCAGCAGTCTCAGAAGTGTGTCCTGATTGGGCATCACATCTGCTTCCTTCATTTCTTCCAAAAATTTCTAATTACCAAAGCAAAAGTAAAAAAAAAAACGGTTTAACCTCCATTAAACACAATTATAACTACAAGTAATAAATCAAGAGCAATCTAACAATGGTACGCTGTATAGAAAACATTAAGTTACCCTATAACTGGCAACGGTTTTCATTGGTTATTGTTAGCGAATGGCGAATGGCGAACAGTTAACCATTGGACACTCAATAAAGATGAATGCACAGTACAGTGGAACCTCGGTTATCCGGGCGGTGTGGGACCAAGGGGTGCCCGTAACTTTAAAATTGCCCGTAACTCTGAACTTATTCATGAACTATGTACATGGCTATATAACACTGGTCACAAGTACATAAAGCTTAAAAAGGCTAAAATAATAATAAAACATAAAAAATAAAATAAAAATAAAAACGACTTTCCTCAATCCTTCCATATGTCGCCAACAGTAGACTTCGGAACTCCATGGATGTCACCAACGAGTCGCTGGGACTTTCCTTCCTTTAAGTCGTCAATAATCATTAGCTTCTGTCGAGCGTAACAACGCGCCGCTTTCTGCTAGCCATCTTCACGCTATGTACGAGGTAATTGTGACGTCAGCGTACGTGTAATAAAATGGCCGGCTCGCTATAACACCTGCCCGGTAGACCGAGGCGCCCGGAACTTCAATGACCGGATAAGGGAGGTTCCACTGTATAGTAATTTGACAGTTAGAAATCCAAGTGCAGACACTATGATTGGCTCAATGCAAAATAGTTAAGAATTTTTAGGCCTATGGCATCGCCCATCTTGCGGTTTGCAGAGAGATCCATCCATTTCTGCTTTACTTATAATTCCCATTGACTTCTGGCTTTTACTGAACTTGATTCACTATCGCTCACACTCGAATTTAAATCAATAATCATCACACCTGGTAACCAGTAAAAGTTTTATTTTTAGCTGTAGCAGTAACACAGTTGCTGAGGGCATCGGGGGACAGGCGTCGAGCGCTGTAGCTCGCCGAAGGCAGGCCCCTCTGCTAGTATATAATATAGACATACATTATACATATGCCAAGCTGGATGCAACATGGTTGCCTAACAAAAATCATGTGTCCGATCTGACATCAAGTTGACACATCAACTGAGACACATCCACTGCCAATATACTAGTGATGATTGAGCCAGAAATAATTCCTACTAGCAGAGTGGCCCGCCTTCGGCGAGCTACGGCGCCTGACGCCTGTCTCCCGATGCCTTCAGCAACCTTGGTACTGCTACAGTTCAAAATGATGACTAGCGGTTTGAATTCGAAGGTGGGACGACAGCGAATCAAATTGGGGGAAAACCAAAAGTCAATGGGAACAATAATTAGAAAAGGCAGTCATCCGTGAGGGTAAAAGCGGAAATGAAAGGATAAATCTCTATGAACCGCAAGACGGGCGACTTCAACTCCGCAATAATCCTGACCCCCAGTGCCCTCAGCAGCCACAGCGAGTTCAAGGGTGACGGAGCAAGAAACGTGCGGGCGTGCATAGCAAACACACACACACACACACACACACACAAAGACACTTTCGGCTTTATATATTAGATTAATCACTAACAAATAATTCCACCTAATCACTCACTGTGGGAGAAAATGGCTGCCTGTTGTAGAGGTGGACAGAAAGCATTGCGTTGTAAGACAACACCCCCAGGGGGACTCCGGCCTGCTTCATCTGCAACCACATGTCCTGTTGCCATGGAAACAATACAAGAAGTCGCAAAAGTGACACACATTTCACATGGGTTGCATGACAATGACATTACTTGGTATCAAAGTAGGTGCACGGACATACATAAAATACCATACACGGTTCACATAATCAGATACATTGCATAACAACAAACAACAATTGTGCAATATTGACCTTGGCAAGAGCCACTCTGGCCTCTGGAGTCTCTGTGTGGAGCTCTTCAGAACAAGACCTTAACACCTTGCGTACAAAGGATTCAGGAGCACTCTGACCTAAAAGGCAACCAGGACGAGTAACAAATATGGGTTATAGAAGACACACTGCAACACTGTGAACAATGTGTCCAAGCACTACCTATTTCAGTGTACATATCAGAGTGATAACACACGCACACATGCCCATATGTAAGCACAGACAGGAACGCACGTGCATACACACACACACACACACACGCACTCTGTACACCCACCGCCCGCGCGCACACGCACGCACACACGCATGCACACACTGACACACACACAGAAACACGTGTATAAACAGTACACAACCCGTCACAAACACACAAACAGCAATCAAACTATGTCATGTATGCAACATTTAGTACACACTCACACACGCATGCACGCACACACGCACGCACACACACACACACATGTAGACACACTTTACACACTCACACAATGTCATGCAAATGTACACATTCGCATATACAAAAGAAACACATTACATAAGCACACATACAACGCACCTTGCATAGCTACAATACAAAACACACACATACACAAACCTTGGGCCAACAAATCTTTAAAGCTCCTCTCCAGATTTGGTTTTGTGGCATAGAACGTGTTCAACATGCCGCCGTACGAGGCAGCTGTTCTCTCCTCCTCCCAACGCCTTTCTCTGTTCCTCGAGAATCCCTCACCCTGGCTGGCAAATCTAGCCCCGCTAGCAGCTTCACTGTCATCATCATGGAAGAGACGAAACTGCACCACACTTGTTTTAGGCGAGAGGCGAGAAGGCGTTCCATTCAATTGCAACGCGTTAGGCGTCCATATCGCTTGTCTTCGTCCATGAATGAGCCTGGCATGGTGGAGAGTCGCCCTGGTGCACCGAGCAAGAGTGAGGGCTGTCTGACGCCACATGGCTTATCAAGAATCTCATTCGTCGGACCAGGCAACTATGACGCAATCATAAGAAAATGGCGACGTATTGATACAAACCTGATACTGGCTTAAAATGGTCATTGAACAGACATACAGCGCCAGGAACATGACTTAAATTGAATTTCTATGCGGGATGCTTGGCTAGAAAGGCTAAAATTGCTCTGAATCAATGCACAAAGTTAGAAACTGGCAGATAATTTTAACTATGCGAAGATATGTGTATTATTCAATATTAAAACAAACAACATAGCCAATATGTATACCAAGCATATACTTATAACGTTATACTTGATGTATAAACTTCCCAATAGACACCAACTCGTGAATCGTGATGAGGTGCTGCCAATCGGTCAGCTGACATCATGCGAACTGGTCATTCGATCCGAACGCGCGGTCCCTCCCAGACTGTAGCGACAGCGACAGTGAGAAGTCCTAGTCGAGGGCAGCGGTGGAGGAGGAGCAGGTTGTGCGCACAGGTATGGTTCACAAGTGACCGTGGATATTGCCCTATGGCAGATTGTCGTGTGTATTCACCTTCTGGTGAATACGCTTTTTGTGCTGCTTTTTATCATAGACACACGTCTATGTTTTTTATGAACGTGCTGTGCGACTGAGACAAGCTGTCTGTGAATGTGTGTATCTGTCTTGTGTGTGTGCTTGTGTGTGTGTGTGTGTGTGTGTGTGTGTGTGTGTGTGTGTGTGTTTGTGTGTGTGTGTGTGTGTATGTCCATTGGTGCAGTACTCGTTCTTGCATCACCTCCCCGCAGTTGACTACTGCACCGTCTACAGACCACCATGTCACACAAAGTGTACCCCAACCTTGCCCATTTGGATGACATCGGAACAGATTTAAACTACACTGGAGTCATTCTGGATGGCTGGAACCATCCTGTGAACTTGATTCCCGTGGTGATGCTCATCTTGCTTTTATTTCAGGGTCTTCCCCGTAGCTTCACCGCCATTTGGGTGATGTTGAACTGTTGCATCATTCATCCGTGGATGGACGGGTGAGTGTGACAGTGAGGGGAAAAGAGGGATACCCTCTCCCACAGCCAGTCATGCACACCTCAACTAGCTTAAACTCTTTCTGGGGTGTACCATAGCCTCTCTCTGTTCTCCTCTAGTGCAGGGAGACATTGTGTATCTGTGCTAGTTGGTCATAGAAAAAGACCACCAGTGCAAGTTACAGTGGCCCCGGGTCAGCACACGCACCATTCACACCACCACATGTGCCAGAAAGTAAATGCGCTCAATGGCTGAAGAAAAAGACCACCAGCGCAAGTTACAGCTGGTCAGAACCTGCACCGCCGCCATTGGAGTGCACGCTGCAGCAAGCATATGTAACTTGCCTAAGGGCATGCCATTGAATTTCTTCCCATGCACCCTCAATTCAATGGCATGCCCTTAGGCAAGCTTACATTTGCTTGCTGCAGCGTGCACTCCAATGGCGGCGGTGCAGGTTCTGACCAGCTGTAACTTGCGCTGGTGGTCTTTTTCTTCAGCCATTGAGTGCATTTACTTTCTGGCACATGTGGTGGTGCGAATGGTGCATGTGCTGGCCCGGGGCCACTGTAACTTGCACTGTGTGGTCTTTTTCTATGACCAACTAGCACAGATACTCTACTGGCGCATGTGGTGGTGGCCACTGTAACTTGCACTGGTGGTCTTTTTCTATGATCAGCTAGCACAGATACTCTACTGGCACAGGTGGTGGTGGCTGCGATACTGTAACTTGCACTGTGTGGTTGTGGTGGTTTAGTTAATAAAATACATGTACAATCGTGGCCAGCCTATATTAGAGGTTGTTGTGTGATGATAAGGATATTGAATGGTGCTGCATAATTGTGTTATAGTCTTTTGGGACTGAATCCTCACATGAGCTGTATTGGTCTTGTGCATGACTAACCTTCCCTGTAACTATGGTAACATAACATCTCCATTTATATAGCCTTATCAAAGTATTCCTTTCAATGTATTTCCTGTAGAGTCTTTAAGGAG